>OY811992.1:4850261-4916073 GCA_963681505.1 Eunapius fragilis
CGGTTACAGGTACACGCCACTGTACCCCGGCTTATCGTAAGGCACGTTCAAATAAGGTGATTAATAGCATTAAATCCCATTCTAGAAATGTTACCAGTTATTATTGTATTAAATTTTACCTATATGTAAGTTTTATAAAACAGAGTGTTTGACCCCTGTACTTGTCTCCATCACCATCGTCAAGCACATGGACATCCACATCAGTAACCCAAAGAGGAGGCTAGGTTTGTTGCTAAGGTTGAAAGCAAGGCCCCAAAGGGGGCAGGGTACCCACGTGGAGGTCTGAAGGTTCAGGCTGAGATGAGGACCAAGGACCATAATGGAGCAGTTGTGTATGGAGAGGTGGTGGAGGACCACAAGGATGGGACCTACACCATCACCCTCACCCCTCAGACCACTGATTCTCACCAGCTCCTCATCACAATGGATGTTCAACATGTACAGAACAGCCCTCACGACCTTCAGGTTATCTACCATACCTTACATAAGGTCCAGCCAGTGGTGTATTGTCGTGTCCATCCATTATGTGTTGCCATCATGACAGTGGGGACATCTATGTAGGGAGCTCTGCTAGTATCATCTATGTGTTTGATCACACAGGTAAGGCTGAAAAATACCATAGCTGGTCACAGTGGTGGATTAGGTCAAGGGACTCAGCCTGGATGTATTAATGGTCAGTTCAGTGTTCAACTGGTCTATGCATGTATCAAGGGAGATATGTATATAATCGCTGACAACAGTAATCATTGTGTACGGAAGCTGACATTAGTAGGAAGGAACCCCCAGCCCGTCAGTGCATATCAGCACTACAAAGAATGCATGCAAATACAATAACCCCTCCACAGCAGCAAAGGACGGGAGTTCTGGGGCGGGAAGTTTAGCAATGGCAGGTTTTACGTTCCCGGTGAGTTTATGGCCCTGCTGTCAGGCCAGACAACTACAACAGCCTCCTAAATCACCAGCTGCCATTGGTTGGCCAGACAACTACAACAGCCTCCTTAAATCACCAGCTGCCATTGGTTGGCCAGGCAGATACAATAGCCTTCCTTATAAATGCAGGGTGGTGATGTTATGACCTGCTACCATGAAGAATGAGGGTATCATATACCCTAACAGGGTGGTGATGTCATGACTGAGGGTTATGTGCTAAGCACATTACCACCATGGTGCCTAAGTACATTGCCATCAGAAGTTTCTTTCAAATTTCCTACTGATGGTGGTGGAAATATCTGGAGCCTCAAAATCAACCAACTTAGTCTTAAGGGAAAATGGCCCAGGTGGGAGATATAAAAGGAAAACATTGCACAGATGTGAATTTAGTGTACATACAAAAAAAGATCCAGGTCTACTACTTCAATCAAGTTTGATGCCGAGGGTGTATGCCGTTTTAGCAGTCATACAGGTACATGTGTGTGTACGCCTGATGAGGTCGTAACAGAGACGACGTTTCGGTCGTCAAAGGGCCGGCATGCCGTGATCAGTGGCATGGGAGGGGGACGCGATCGCATCCCGTCACGATGGCCCACACATGTGATGCACAGGTGTGGTTACAACACTGTGCGGCCGGCACAGGTGACGATGCAGCGCTGTGCGGCCTTGCCCGGGCGCCCCGCGCTCGGCAAACAAACATCAACTCCTGGAGGATCCCCGACCCTCCCAAGCATCCGCCGGATCTAGCCCCGTTGGATCACTACGGTTACAGGTACACGCCACTGTACCCGGCTTATCGTAGGCACGTTCAAATAAGGTGATTAATAGCATTAAATCCATTCTAGAAATGTTACCACTTATTATTGTTATACCTATATGTAAGTTTTATAAAACCGAGTGTTTGACCCCTGTACTTGTCTCCATCACCACTCTTCAAGCACATGGACATCCACATCAGTAACCAAAGAGGAGGCTAGGTTTGTTGCTAAGGTTGAGAGCAAGACCCCAAAACCTTCAGACCTCCATGTGGGTACCCTGCCCCCTCAGGCTGAGATGAGGACCAAGGACCGTTGTGTATGGAGAGGTGGAGGACCACAAGGATGAGACCTACACCATCACCCTCACCCCTCAGACCACTGATTCTCACCAGCTCCTCATCACAATGGATGTTCAACATGTACAGAACAGCCCTCACGACCTTCAGGTGATCTACCATACCTTACATAAGGTCCAGCCAGTGGTGTATTGTCGTGTCCATCCATTATGTTTTGCCATCCATGACAGTGGGGACATCTATGTAGGAAGCTCTGCTAGTATCATCTATGTGTTTGATCACACAGGTAAGCTGAAAAATACCATAGCTGGTCACAGTGGTGGATTAGGTCAAGGGACTCAGCCTGGATGTATTAATGGTCAGTTCAGTGTTCCAACTGGTCTATGCATGTATCAAGGGAGATATGTTATATATCGCTGACAACAGTAATCATTGTGTACGGAAGCTGACATTAGTGGGAAGGAACCCCCAGCCGGTCAGTGCATATCAGCACTACAAGGAATGCATGCAAATACAACAACCCCTCCACAGCAGCAAAGGACGGGAGGTTCTGGGGCGGGAAGTTTAGCGATGGCAGGTTTTACGTTCCGGTGAGTTTATGGCCCTGCTGTCAGGCCAGACAACTACAACAGCCTCCTTAAATCACCAGCTGCCATTGGTTGGCCAAACAGATACAATAGCCTTCCTTATAAATGCAGGGTGGTGATGTTATGACCTGCTACCATGAAGAATGAGGGTATCATATACCTTGACAGGGTGGTGATGTCATGACTGAGGGTTATGTGCTAAGCACATTACCACCATGGGTGCCTAAGTACATTGCCATCAGAAGTTTCTTTCAAATTTCCTACTGATGGTGGTGGAAATATCTGGAGCCTCAAAATCAACGTTTACCTCTAGTGCTATGGGCATTGTATTAAATATTTCGCCTAGAGCAGCGAAAATAAAACGGACTAAAATGATTGAAACAAGTGTACATAAAAAAAAAAAGATCCGGGTCTACTACTTCGATCATGTTTGATGCCGAGGGTGTATGCCGTTTTAGCAGTCATACAGGTACATGTGTGTGTACGCCTGATGAGGTCGTAACAGAGACGACGTTTCGGTCGTCAAAGGGCCGGCATGCCGTGATCAGTGGCATGGGAGGGATGCGATCGCATCCCATCACGATGGCCCACACATGTGATGCACAGGTGTGGTTACAACGCTGTGCGGCCGGCACAGGTGACGATGCAGCGCTGTGCGGCCTTGCCCGGGCGCCCCGCGCTCGGCAAGCAAACATCACTCCTCGAGGATCCCCGACCCTCCAAGCATCCGCCGGATCTAGCCCCGTTGGATCACTACGGTTACAGGTACACGCCACTGTACCCGGCTTATCGTAGGCACGTTCAAATAAGGTGACTAACAGCATTAAATCCAGTTACCAGTTATTGTTGTATTAATTTTATACCTACATGTAAGTTTTATAAACGAGTGTTTGACCCCTGTGATTAATAGCATTAAATCCATTCTAGAAATGTTACCATTTATTATTGTATTAATTTTCACAGAGCTTTGGTTTCAGCACATGTTCCATCACGTTTGGAACCTTCAGGTCTGTATCGTTCAGATGGGAAGCGACCTGTTGGTGTTTCAATTGTCCCTTGGAAATGTGAGCAACTTCTGGTGTGAGATGCAACGTGTCTGGATACTTTTGCACCTTCTTACTCCACAATTGCTGCACACCAAGTTGGAGCAGCTGCTCACCAGGCTGAAGATAGGAAGATGCAGAAGTTTAAACACCTTGACTCATGCTACTTTTTCACTCCAGTGGCAATATAGACAAGTGGAGTTTTTGGACCAAATTAAAGACTACGGAGTTCCTGAAAGAGTTGGGGCATCGATTGAGGCAGGTGTCTGGAGAAGCCAACTCCTCTGCATACCTCGCTCAGAGACTCTCAGTTGCCGTCCAACGTGGCAATGCAGCTTCTGTGTTGGGAGCAATTAGGGGGGACAGTGAAGAGGAAGAGTTTTTAGTATAGCAGTTGTGTATGGAGAGGTGGAGAACCACAGGGATAGTACTTACACCATCACCCTCATCCCTCAGATCACCAGCTCTTCATCTTAATGTGTACAGAACAGTCCTCACGACCTTCAACTTTAGAGATCTAAAAGGTCCTAGGGGAATAGCCATTGATGATGAAGGTTACTGCATTGTCAGTAAGAGTGAAGGCAATTGTCTCTCCATCTTTGACCCTCGAGGAAACAAAATTCACACTGTTGCCATGCCAGAGCTATGCAGACCCTGTGGTCTTGCACTAGACCCCAAAGATGGTAGTGTGCATGTTGCTAGCAATACAGTTGATATTGTACTGAAGTTTAGCAAATAGTTTCTGGAGTCATTGTGTGTTGTTATTCCATTATTAGCACATATGTATGTAACAAAACATTTTAGGTATTTCATTGATCCCTTGGATGTAATGTAATGTTCCTGTTTTTATGAGTTTCGCAATGTTTGTGAATTCATTAATTAACTGAGAATGAAGCTAATAGCAGTGTTTTGCCATTTGCGGGAGGGGTTGGTTTATGTTTATAAACCACACAAGGACTGTAGCAGAAGCAATCTAATTAGAGGGTATCATATACCCTAACAGGGTGGTGATGTCATGCTGCTATCATGAAGACTGAGGGTATCATATGTGGTGATGTCATGACCTGCTATCATGAAGACTGAGGGTATCATATGCCCTACGTGCATTGCCGTCAGAAGTTTCCTACTGATGGTGGTGGAAATATCTAGAGCACCAAAATCTGCTAACTTAGTCCTAAGGGAAATGGCCCAGGTGGGAGATATAAAAGGAAAACATTGCACAGATGTGAAGGTATATTGATTTATGCAATAGTAGTAAATGATTTACATAACACATATATAACAATAAAATTATAGTGACTTATCTCCTAAAAAAACCTTCCCGTTAGTCCTATGGGCATTGCATTAAAATTTCGCGTAGAGTAGCGAAAACGATTGTTAAAAAAAAAACAAACAAAAAAAGATCCGGGTCCAACTAACATTAATCACAAGTTTGAATTAAGGGGATCAAATATATGTATGCGGTCAATTCAAAGGGTCGACAATATCTTAGTTTAGCGCCGACCAATCCCCGGACGCCGGATCTAGCCCCGTTGGATCACTACGGTTACAGGTACACGCCACTGTACCCGGCTTATCTTACACCCTACAGCCATGGCTTATATATATATATAATATATATATATATATATACACATCTACAACTATGAGGTGCCATCGTCACAACGTAACAGTTGGTAGTAATACTAAATGACTGGCCCATCTCCTTCATGCTATGGCCCCACCCCCTCTGCTACCCCGAAGGCCCTCACAATTTATAGAAATACAATAGGTACACACAATGTACATAAATATACACACACACACATACATACATATATACATACATACACACATAAAACAAAAGACAAGTACATAGGGACTTCAGGATATCTTGCATTCTGGTGAGAAAAGAACAAGTCATTGTGTGTGTGTGTGTGTGTGTGTGTGTGTGTGTGTGTGTGTGTGTGTGTGTGTGTGTGTGTGTGTGTGTATGTGCTACAATGCACTCACTGGATGATTCTGACGAAGTGGTTGACCCAATCCCATCAACACCAGACCTGGGTCTGTTGAATTTCATTGAATTTACAGATTGCTGAAAAGAGACAGGGGAGGAGTAATAGGAGACCACACCCACACCACAACGGCACACCATTATTAGTTTGACTTCCTCTGCCCTATTCAGGTACACCTCAGCCTACAGGAAGGGGGAGGAGCTGATCATGTGATAGGGTGTGGCTGCACTAACCCCACCTCAGATCTTATAAGTTTCCTTTCTTCCACTGTTGCAGCTGCTGTTAAATGTAAACTTAATGAACCTCATTGTACAACCAGCTAAGCACACTACCATCAGAGGTGTGCTAAACACACTACCATCAGAGGTGTGCTAAACATACTACCATCAGAGATGTGCTAAACACACTACCATCAGTGGTGTGCTAAACACACTAACATCAGAGGTGTGCTAAACACACTACCATCAGAGGTGTGCTAAACACACCACCATCAGGTTTTCTAAACACACTATCATCAGTGGTGTGCTAAACGACTACCGTCAGAGGTGTGTTAGGCACCTTACCAACAGACGTGTGTGAAACATACTACCATCAGAGGTGTGCTAAACACACTATCATCAGAGGTGTGCTAAACACGCTACCATCAGAGGTGTTGTTAGGCACCTTACCAACAGAGGTGTGCTGGGCACACTACCGTCAGAGGTGTATTAGGCACCTTACCAACAGAGATGTGTTAGGCACCTTACCACCAAAGGTGTGCTAAACACATTACCATCAGAGGTGTGCTAGGCACCTTACCATCAGAGGTGTGCTAGGCACCTTACCATCAGAGGTGTGCTAGGCACCTTACCATCAGAGGTGTGCTAGGCACCTTACCACCAGAGGTGTGCTAGGCACCTTACCATCAGAGGTGTGCTAGGCACCTTACCATCAGAGGTGTGCTAGGCACCTTACCATCAGAGGTGTGCTAGGCACCTTACCATCAGAGGTGTGCTAGGCACCTTACCATCAGAGGTGTGCTAGGCACCTTACCACCAGAGGTGTGCTAGGCACCTTACCATCAGAGGTGTGCTAGGCACACTACCATCAGAGGTGTGCTAGGCACCTTACCATCAGAGGTGTGCTAGGCACCTTACCATCAGAGGTGTGCTAGTGATGTTTATGTAATACAAATTTATATTACATAACATTTATTAAACATCATTCAAAGACCGTTTAAAGATAGGGGGTTGGAGGCAAAGGTTCCTAGTTATAATACGTGTCACTATTTTGATGGCTTTAGCTGCACATTCCCTTCCCCCCCTCCCCTTCTGTCGGTCATTGCACCACATGCAAGCCAATCACATTCGTCCTTGTATGCACTGAACATTTTACGTAGGAAGCTAGCACTAAAGAAATTCATTGTTTGTACAGGCAGGCATTGTGGATAATTATCTCCTTTGTAAGGATTCTTAAGAGTCCTCTACATTTGTACTTCAGCGCAATGCAGTTCAATAACAACTTGGCATTCCATCTAGCAATCTTGAACATAGGACACCAAGGCTAGGTACTTCATATTGCAACAAGAAAAAAAGTGTTCGTTTTAAAATGGTAGTAAAATCTAGGCTTCAAATTGATATTGGCACTTAGTTTTCTGTTCCTACGCTGAATTTGAAAGATAGGAAGGTAGCTATAGATGCCAGCTGCGCATGTAAATAAAAAGGTCACAAAGGCTCTTACGAAGAAAAAGATAATAGGCATTGTTTACATAAGTGGTTAGAATTGTGGTCAACTCATAACGCATGAAATCATTGAAGTCAAGAGTTAATAATTTATATTCTTACATATGTTAGTATGTTTAGTTCATGGATATATTTTGTTTCTGAAACTCAGACACATGTGTGATGAAATGGTTAAGATTGACCCCAAAAAGGGTTGAACACGTGCCCATGTGTGACGTCACAAGTGGCGGTGATGTAATCCATTCCCCAATACATAGAGATGAATCTACGTGGATCTACAAACCTTTATACGATACTTTTATGGCCATTGGCGGCCCCAGCGCTTACCGAAGGGAGAGGCCAACCCCACGAAGGGCGCCAAAGGGGGAGGGGCATTATCGATTTTGCAATCTTAGTCATTTGTTAATCGCTATTTGTACGCTCAAATGAGTGTTAGTAGTTATTTTACACATACTTACATGTAGTAATCATATTGCAACGCTACAGTAAAATTACTTATAGGGGCTGGGGGGCGCCATGGCCCCCCCCCCCCGGGGCCGCCTATGATGGCTGAGCGCGACCACTTACGTCGACAGAGCTTTGTAATTTTCTCGGTTCCAACCAAAATGAACAGATCGTATTAACATACCAAAGCCACGCGATCGATAACCAGTGAAATAACCAGATACAATACAGTACATAATATTATTATCAGCCCGTATTACCGCTGTCAATCACCGTAACAGCCACTTGGAACATCATTGGGCACATCATTGAATTTACTGTGATCATAAAGCTGCAAGGATCTGCTGGAGGCTAACATCAGTTTTCACATCCACAAGGTTAGCTCAACCAGCCGAAGTGTGATGCATAATATAATGAAACCTATGCAAAACGTAAGAGAGCATCACTGAATGCACCAACGTAGCTCCTGAAGAAGGTGACTTGATGGTGGCGGCATGGTGGCGGCAGGACGTATGGCTTTTCCTATGGCGCGAGTGATGTCCTCCAGAGGCAATTATTAATCGATCGAACCATTCTTATATTGCTGTCGCGACCGTTACATTTGGCTGCATGATCATTTTGGTTGGCCGCGCGGGAGCGTTTCGCGGTCCCGCCATGCCGTTAGTGTTGATAGCTTCTTGTTATTTTATGGTAGGAGCGACCGCGAGATGGGGAACAGAAGGGGTAGTCTCGTACCCAGACCCAGATTCCCAACAGCTCCGGTGGATTACATCACCGCTACGTGGAAAGTGGGTCTGGCTACTTTTTTGTTCTGTGGATCCTGAGTGTTACGCAATCTTTGTGTCGTCACAAAAATGGGGTGTCGTTTTTTGTCGTCTTATACTAATTATCGTGTCGTCATAGCAAATTACCTGGCTCAAAACACAGAAAGAACGTGCATTCCACCGCGCGCCTAGTAAGAATTACCCAACAGGCACATGTCCTTTTATGACTGGGGCATGAGAAACAGTATACCTTAAACAATTTAGTTCCAGAAAGCACGCAGGAAGCAGCTGCTCCAAAAGATAGAAAGGAACGTTGAGGCTGAGGTTTGTCGGGATGACAGGGGCAGGCGGCCTGGCTTCCACTCGCCTCTCCCGTTCTCATCGAGTTTCTAGCCGTGCGCAGTCGCGGGCGCGTCCTTGTCCTTGTAACGCTCCTGCCCACGATGAAGGCTTGTTTGCTCAGACCCGAGCGGGTACTAAAGCCTTAAAAACAGTCACCCTCGAGGAGAAGGCTCCAATTAGAGTACCACCCGAACTCATTATTGCTGGCTATGGAATGCAATTACACTCATAATTAAGTACACCGTGACGTCACTACGGGCTGCAATTTGATTGGTTCTCCAAAATCTAGGATCCAAGAACAAAAAAATTCAACCTATGAGCAGACCCACTTTCCACGTAGCGGTGATGTAATCCACCCGCAGCTGTTGGGAATCTGGGTCTGGGTACGAGACTACAGAAGGGGTCAAAGGGCCTTAGACTGGTTTGCAAACAAAGACTGACGGCAGTTTACATAATATTGTATTCACTACTGAATGCCTAGAGAAGGTACATTTGGGTTAGACATCAGCCCCCACATCGTCAGGTCCACCGATTTATCGGCAATGGTTAATTACATTTATGGACCCATTCTTTTTCACTGCTGATGTATTTGTACTGCCTACTACCGCGTATTTACTGCATCAGCTATATGAGTTAATACAATATCTTGGTATTGATAGTTTCTTGTTCTTTAATGGATGGCGTGCCCAGACCCAGATTCCCAACAGCTGCGGATGGATTACATCACCGCTACCATACAGAAGTCATATACCTCAATCCCCCTCACAGGAGAAAAGCCCCACATCACAGGACCATACCTAACATCCCTGTGATGAGGAAGTATCACTATGGTTAACACCATCTGCAATGGCACCACTGCATAAACATAGATATGTGGTGACCACACTCAAGGAACAAGCTCACTCACTACCATACATGCAAACTATGCATCAACAGACACACACACACACACACACACACACACACACACACACACACACACACACACACACACACACACAGGTGCACACCAAATAATGTACAGAACCTTAAACTTTTACCTGACAAAGGTCCCTTATGCGTACCAGAAGGGGTCAAAGGGTCTTAGACTGGTTTGCAAACAAGGCCTAAGGGGGGGGTCCCATGCAACTTATTGTATTCACTAATGCCCACAATAGAACCATCTATTTTAAGAGAAGAAGAGTAGGGTACAGTAGGGTTAGACATAGGCCCCCAGTAATGGTTAGACCTATTCGTTTTCTCTGCTGATGTATTTGTACTACCTACCACACCATGTACTTGGCTGCATCTTCTATAGTCACAATAAAATTTGGTCCACCAATAATAAATATTGGTACTGTACGGTCTGTGGGGGGGGCTGATATTTGTGCCTGCATGCATGTATCCATCCAATGGAGGTGTTACATTGAGCTGCTAGGATGGAAGGATCTTCTGAAGTTGAGGGATGGCAAAGTCCACTACAAGCATCTTGTCATCAAAGAAGAAGAAGAAGCCATGAAGTTGAGTGGGAGGCCTTTGTCATATTAACTTATGGCTGGCAGGTACAATAGAGCATTTATCTATGAAACTGTTGTGAAAATTTTCCAAGCATATGAAGTCATTTCTGTTTAGCTTCTGTTTAGCTTGTACCAGAAGTGTTGTAGGCTATTAAAGCAGTTGCATGAGATTAGAATACTACCTGGTATGAGAAACAAATGTTCACTTCAGAGAGCTAAAAAAATAGTCAGGAACAAACGTTTCCTTCACCCCCCCCCCCCCCCCCCGGGGCATTATTTGACCTTTACCACGTGCGCGCGGAAGCTTGTTATAAACCGCCAAGATCTTCTTTTTTTCCCCCTCCCTTTCCCTTCTCGTGAATTGATTATATATTCCCAGTAAAATCCCAGTTAAAAACATATGTATAACAAGATTTAAATACATATTCTCAGTTTTTATCTTGAATAACATAACCGGATACGAACATGGTTAATTAATTGTATCTATTATTGTTAATCATCACCCCAGCTAGCACTCTTGAGTCAAAGTGAGTTATACGTTCAACCGGGGTTAGAGGTGGAGTTCTATGAATTGCGTTTTAATGGCATGCGTAAACTTATAAATGGAAGGCGGCAAAACAAATAAGTAACCACTGGTCCTGGTCTATGGTACCGGAATTGCCTTTGGTTGGTAGCTAGTGGACCTTGCACAGCCTTCATATATGGCCGCCACGTTTTGTTGCACAGAAGTGCAGTGTCATCCCGGGGAAGAGCGGTGGTCATGTTTTTTTGTGTCTTCAGTTCTGTTGGGGACAGCAAAAAACATGGCCGCCGCTCTTCCCGGGATGACACTGCAACCTAGTGATTTATTAGATGGGATGTATCACTCGACCGAACCTCCAATGCGCGCGTTTATCATGGAGTGAAGTGCACGGGGTGATCGTGTAGACAGGTTTTTGAAATAATCTTACAAAGGACGCGAAGTCTTCATTGGGCAGCTATGTAAATTACCCATATGCTTGAGTAGGCTATAATATAATGCGCTTTGCTCTATAGCGCCAATGAATCTGCGGCTTTATCATTACTTCAACCGTATATATATATATCGCGGTGCGATTGCATGGAAGAAGCACCAAAATAAAGTGTTGTTTTATTTCGTTAGTCCAGAAAGTTCTGCAAACTTCCTGTCGTATGCGTATCCCGCGTGTAGGGAGTGTTCATAAATGATGTCACTTTTTTTGATGATTTTTGGACCATACATACATATGTTGTCCATACAAGTCACAGAATTAAGGCGCTACTCATGTTTAAATGGATGTCACGTTTCATTTCAACCCCACCCCCTCCCCACCCCCAATAGTTTATTCTTTTTTCCACTGCAGAGATAGCTGATTTAATTATACAATAAAGTAATTATATATTTTAACCACTAGGGGTAATGTCCTTCCTCCTACAGAGAAGTTGTATGGGACGAAAAAAATTGTGGACCTATATAAGGAAGTCGATACCCATGCACAGCATTTGAAAGATCTGAAGCATTTTAATACTTTATATATGGGAATTATTGATATGCTCTCCAAGACAAGTTTTAATTCTTTTGAGATATTAATCAAGCTGTTACCAAGCTTTTCCTTAATAGCAACTAAGTTCTGTTCTCAGGACATCTTGAATTCTTGCAAAATCAGCAAGCTTTTTTTGTCTCTTTGCCTGTCTCTTTGAGCTGTGAAATATGAAGGGTCTTTATGTTTAGATATTCATGTTGTGACTTAAATTATTTTTGCTGTTGGACAAGCTCACAAAACAAGAATGTAGAACATGGTGGCCATAAATCATGATGATGAGGACATGGTGGGCATAAACCATGATGATGAGGACATGGTGGGCATAAATCATGATGATGAGGACATGGTGGGCATAAACCATGATGATGAGGACATGGTGGGCATAAACCATGATGATGAGGATATGGTGGGCATAAACCATGATGATGAGGACATGGTGGCCATAAATCATGATGATGAGGACATGGTGGGCATAAACCATGATGATGAGGACATGGTGGGCATAAATCATGATGATGAGGGCATGGTGGCCATAAATCATGATGATGAGGACATGGTGGGCATAAACCATGATGATGAGGACATGGTGGGCATAATCCATGATGATGAGGACTTGTGGTTAATATAATTTTGTGTTTATCTTTTTTTTTTTTTCTATTGATGTTGCCATTAGCAGCTGGTCATTGATAGATTTTTAAAATTAGTAATACACATATGCATGCATTGTTATGGTTTTGAGCATTTGTGCCCTCCAACAGTATGGGTGAGAAGGAAACCATCTGTGGCCTGTGCTCCAAGCCCTACAATGATCCAAGGATTCTACCATGTTTGCACTCCTTCTGTAAGCAATGTCTCCATCATGAGATAGAGGCAAGTGGTTCCCAACCAGTGTTCAAATGTCCCACCTGTGCACGACGTGTGACTATCCCAGTGGGAGGGGCCAGTGGTCTCACTCAGAACTTCCACCTGGGATTTGAAGCAGAGGTAGCTGGTTACACGTCCAAGCTTGTAAGCAACGGTGAGATGTGTTGTGATGAATGTATGGAAGGAAGTGTAAAAGAAAGTAATGGCTATGCAGAGGTGTTCTGTTGTACCTGTCGTAAGTTCCTATGCAAGACCTGCCACGACTATCACAAACGTAGTCGCCATCTGTCCAAACACAATATGGTTGGACTGGACCAGAAGGGAGCCAAACAACTGCAGAGCACCATGAAGCCAAAGGAATGTTACTGCTCTCAGCCCAACCATGGGGACAATAAGCTGATCTTTTATTGTGAGACATGTAAGGTACTAGTGTGCAGAGACTGTACATCAGTTACCCATAATGGCCACGGTGTAACTGAACTGTCGACTGTTGCAAAGATGCAACGAAATACAATGGAAGATGTCCTTACGAAAAGAAATAGATTGGTCACAATGCTGACTGATGTCATTAGTAAAAATACTGAGATGATGGAAGAAGTAAAAACTACCAAGGAAAATTGCCTGGTAGCTATCAACCAAGCCATTGAAACCCTCCAACAAACCTTACTGGAAAGGAAGAAAGCACTGTTGTTTGAGTTGGAAACAGTTTCACTGTCTAGTACAACAGCATTGACCATAGAGAAGGAGCAGTTGGAGAAGATGCTTGAGGATATAAATCGCTGCACAGAGTTGACCTCACACATCCTCCAGACCCACACTGACCATGAGGTGGTAGCTGTGGGAGAACTTGTATCAACTGAACTGAAGGCCACTACCAAGAGAATAGAAGCCATATCTTTCAGGTATAGAAATATATCATTTGATTTTCAATCAGATGGTCTTGTGAGAGAGCTTTCTAATCTTGGTTGCATTATGGACTTGTCTCCATCACCGTCGTCAAGCACATGGACATCCACATCAGTAGCAATGGTGGGGACTAGGTTTGTTGCTAAGGTTGAGAGCAAGACCCCAAAGGGGACAGGGTACCCACATGGAGGTCTGAAGGTTCAGGCTGAGATGAGGACCAAGGACCATAATGGAGCAGTTGTGTATGGAGAGGTGGAGGATCACAGGGATGGGACCTACACCATCACCCTCACCCCTCAGATCACTGGTCCTCACCAGCTCCTCATCTCAATGGATGGTCAGCATGTACAGAACAGTCCTCACGACCTTCAGGTGATGTCTAAACATGACTACAGTACCTTACATAAGGTCCAGCCAGTGGTGTATTGTCGTGGTCATCCATTATGTGTTGCCATCCATGACAGTGGAGACATCTATGTAGGGAGCTCTGCTAGCAGCATCTATGTGTTTGATCACACAGGTCAGCTGAAAAGTACTATAGCTGGTTACAGTGGATTAGGAAAAGGGCCTCAGCCTGGAAGTATTAATGGTCAGTTCAGTGTTCCAACTGGTCTATGTATCAAGGGAGATATGTTATATATCGCTGACAACGATAATCATTGTATACAGAAGCTGACATTAGTGGGAAGGAACCCCCAGCCTGTCAGTGCATATCAGCTACCACAAGTACAAAGTCAGGGAATACCAAAGAAGAAAGGTTTAGAGACGGGAGGTTTAGGGACTCAATGTTTACAGATGGGAGGTGTAGGGATGGAAAGTTTTAGGGCCAGTGAGTTTAAGGCCCCGCTGTCAGGCCAGGTAACTACAAAAGCCGTCTTAAATCAGCAGCAGCCATTGGTTGGCCAAGCAACTACAACAGCCGTCTTAAATCAGCAGCAGCCATTGCTTGGCCAAGCAACTACAAAAGCCGTCTTAAATCAGCAGCAGCCATTGGTTGGCCAAGCAACTACAAAAGCCGTCTTAAATCAGCAGCAGCTATTGGTTGGCCAAGCAACTACAACAGCCTTCTTAAATCAGCAGCAGCTATTGGTTGGCCAAGCAACTACAACAGCCGTCTTAAATCAGCAGCAGCCATTGCTTGGCCAAGCAACTACAAAAGCCGTCTTAAATCAGCAGCAGCCATTGGTTGGCCAAGCAACTACAAAAGCCGTCTTAAATCAGCAGCAGCTATTGGTTGGCCAAGCAACTACAACAGCCTTCTTAAATCAGCAGCAGCCATTGGTTTTGGGCCAAGCAACTACAAAAGCTGTCTTAAATCAGCAGCAGCCATTGTTTGGCCAGGCATCTACAACAGCCATCTATAATCAGCAGCAGCGATTGGTTTTGGGCCAAGCAACTACAACAGCTGTCTTAAATCAGCAGCAGCCATTGTTTGGCCAGGCATCTACAACAGCCATCTATAATCACCAGCAGCCATTGGTTTTGGGCCAAGCAACTACAACAGCTGTCTTAAATCAGCAGCAGCCATTGGTTTTTGGCCAGGCAGATAAAACAGCCGTCTTAAATCAGCAGCAGCCATTGGTTGGCCAGGCAACTACAACAGCCGTCTTAAATCTGCAGTCATTTGTGTCAGACCCAGCAAGTGCAACAGCCGCCCTTATAAATGCCACTGCAGTTATTGTTGATGAGTATAATAGAGTTATTGCTTCTGATGATAGTACTAACATGATACACATATTCAGCCACAATGGTGAGATTATAAAACTCATAGATGGAAACGTCACTGGTGATAATAGCTTTCTGCATCCAGTTGATCTTGCCTTAGACCCTTATGGAAACATTCATGTGGCAGCGTATGGTTCAAATGTTATAAAAGTCTTCACCAAGGAAGGTATTTATGTCAGAATATATGGCAGAGATCTAAAAGGTCCTAGGGGAATAGCCATTGATGATGAAGGTTACTGCATTGTCAGTGAGAGTGAAGGCAATTGTCTCTCCATCTTTGACCCTCGAGGAAACAAAATCCACACTGTTGCCATGCCAGAGCTATGCAGACCCTGTGGTCTAGCACTAGACCCCAAAGATGGTAGTGTGTATGTTGCTAGCGATACAGTTGATATTGTACTGAAGTATAGCAAATAGGTTCTGGAGTCATTGTGTGTTGTTATTCCATTATTAGCACATATGTATGTAACAAAACCTTTTAGGTATTTCATTGATCCCTTGGATGTAATGTAATGTTCCTGTTTTTATGAGTTTTGTAATTCGCAATGTTTGTGAATTCTTTAATTAACTGAGAATGAAGCTTAACCATATTAATAGCAGTGTTTTGCATTTGCGGGAGGGGTTGGTTTATGTTTATAACCACACAAGGACTGTCAATCTAAGTGGAGGTATCATATACCCTAACAGGGTGGTGATGTTATGACCTGCTATCATTAAGACTAACTGTATCATATACCTTAACAGGGTGGTGATGTTATGACCTGTTATCATGAAGACTGAGGGTATCATATGTGGTGATGTCATGACCTGCTATCATGAAGACTGAGGGTATCATATACCCTAACAGGGTGGTGATGTTATGACTGAGGGTTATGTGCTAAGCACATTACCACCAGAGGTGTCCTAAGTGCATTGCCATCAGAAGTTTCCTACTGATGGTGGTGGAAATATCTAGAGCACCAAAATCTGCTAACTTAGTCCTAAGGGAAATGGCCCAGGTGGGAGATTTAAAAGGAAAACATTGCACAGATGTGAAGGTATATTGATTTATGTAACACATATGGGGCAGTACGTGTCCAGCAAAATCACAATTCTGGATAGTTTTTCAAATTTTTTCATTTTCCGTGAACTCCCAATAGCTTCTATCAAATGGTCCTTGCGCATCCTAAATTGGACTATCCAGTCTATCCATCGTAATCACAAAGTTATTGGACGCTAAATTTATAATTTGCTACACATTTCAATGCGAGCGCTAGCGTTACTTTTCTTTTGCTTGTCGTGGAAATAAGGGTGATTTTGCTGGACAATATTAATACGTTTACCCATACAATGATTATGCCACTCCAAAAGCCTCACCCAACAGCAAAAATGAAGGAATCAATTAATCACCTACAGCGAAGAATGGCTTTATGGGGAAAAGGCGGACCTATAGATAAGCTTTTAATGGAAGGTTGTGTCATCCAACACCAAATCTTTAAGAAGAAAAGATTAGAAAAGGAGAACTCTGCTGAAAACAGACCGCGTTTATTTGCAAAAATGATGATGGCTGGGAAAGTGAAGGATGCAATACGTTTTCTCACACAAAGTAATAGTAATGACATTATTCCAATTTCTGAGGAGTCACTACAAGAACTCAAAAAGAAGCACCCCCCGAGAGAGCCACCAATAAAATCTGCTCTTATGATGCCAAACGAGCCTATTCAGGAACCACACTCTATAATATTTGATCAACTTAATGGGGAACTGATCCGGAAAGTTGCCTTAAGGACAGAAGGTTCGGCTGGTCCTTCAGGTTTAGATGCCTCTGCTTGGAGGAGACTTTGCACATCTTTCGCCCATAACTCATCTGACCTTTGTGAGGCATTAGCCTGTACTGCTAAGAGGATTTGTTGCTCTTTTGTAGATCCAGTATTCATTTCCTCCTTTGTTGCCTGCCACCTGATTGCACTAGATAAGCACCCTGGAATAAGACCTATTGGTATTGGAGAGATATCCAGACGCATCGTTGGCAAAGCGATTCTATTGATCACCAGAGATGATGCTCAGGAAGCAACAGGAGCACTACAGCTATGTGCAGGACAAGAAGCCGGCTGTGAAGCTGCTATCCACGCTATACATCAGCTCTTTGAGCTTTCTGATACAGATGCAGCAATTCTGATAGATGCCACCAATGCCTTCAATTCTCTGAACAGAGAAAATGCTCTCAGAAACATTCAATATTTATGCCCTTCCATCTCAATTGCATTGATTAACACCTATCGTGAAAATGTGAGTCTATTCATTGATGGTCATACACTTTCTTCTACAGAAGGAACAACTCAAGGGGACCCACTAGCCATGGCGATGTATGCCCTAGGAGTTCTTCCGTTAATACATAGTCTTTCCACCAATGCTATCAAACAGGTATGGTATGCGGATGATGCTACAGCAAGTGGAGAATTGTCTAAAATTAGATCTTGGTGGGAGCATCTTGTTGAGATTGGTCCTCAATATGGCTACTTTCCGAATGCATCAAAAACCTGGATGATTGTAAAGAAGGAAAAATTTGAAGAAGCACAAGTTGTATTTGATGGTACTGGTGTTAATGTCACACAAGAGAAAGTATTGGAATGGACTAAAGAGATTGAAGTGCTATCTACCTTTGCAGTTAGTCAACCTCATGCATCCTATGCAGCATGTTATACTCATGGACTATCCAGCAAGTGGACCTTTCTCTGCAGGACAATTCCCAATATAAGCAAACATCTTCGTCCCCTGGAGGAAGCCATCAGATATAAGTTTCTCCCTGCCATAACTGGTCAATCTGCACTCAGTGATGTTGAGCGTGACCTACTAGCTCTACCATCTCGCCTAGGTGGCCTTGGTATAATCAACCCTGTAACTTCAAGTGATATTCAACACCTTACCTCTATCAACATATCCACTCCTCTTACGTCACTTATCCTTCAATAATCCACCACATACCCTATCTCCTGCCTGGAGTCTCAAAGGGATTGCAAGCGAAGAGCAATAAAACACAAGAGAGAACTTGAACAGAGCATAGTATTGGATTTGATAAATAAGCTACCTATTAGTTACCAAAAAGCCCTGCCCTTCATCAGTGAAAAAGGTGCATCATGCTGGCTCACAGCCCTTCCACTATCAGAAGATGGCCATGCTTTGCATAAAGGGGCTTTCAGAGATATGGTTGGCCTCCACCACTTTTACCATCTCACTGTGTTTGTGGACACAACTTCACTGTTGAACATGCTATGAGTTGTCCAACTGGAGGTTTCCCTTCAATCCGCCATAATGAAATAAGAGACTTAACAGCTAAGGTTCTCACAGAAACCTGCCACAATGTTGGGATCGAGCCACCACTACAGTCAATAAATGATGAACATTTTCGTCACAAAACAGCAAATTCTGAAAATGGTGCACGGCTAGATATTGCAGCTGACAATTTTTGGGGAGACAACGGGCTTTCTTTGACATACGAGTATTCAACCCACATGCCCCATCTTATCTTAATAAGTCCCCAATGCAGTGCTACAAGTTGAATGAGCAAGAGAAGAAGCGGGCGTATGAAGAGAGGGTAAGAGAAATTGAGCATGGCTCCTTTGCACCTCTTGTATTCTCTATCTCAGGAGGTATGGGACCAATAGCCACAACTGTATACAAAAGAATGGCCTCGCTCATAGCTGAAAAACAAAATCATCCATATAGCTCTACTCTATTTTGGCTACGATGCAAGTTGAGTTTCTCCCTATATTGCGTTCTGCAATAATGTGCATCAGAGGCTCAAGGTCCTCTTATCACAACCAACAAACATGTTCAGTGAGGCCATCGACCTTTCCTGCTCAGAAAGCAGGATCTCCAATTGAAATTTGAAATCTTATCCGTCATTTACTTTTTATGTATACTTATTAAGTGTCATTCAACACATCTGGTGAATCTCGTAAAAGAAATAAAAATTTAAAAAAAAAACAGTATTATTGATACGTTTACCCTTAGTGCTATGGGCATTGTATTTCGCCTAGAGCAGCGAAAATAAAACAGAGTCAAAAATTTCGCCTAGCGAAAATAAACTAAGTGTACATAAAAAAAAGATCCGGGTCTACTACTTCGATCATGTTTGATGCCGAGGGTGTATGCCGTTTTAGCAGTCATACAGGTACATGTGTGTGTACGCCTGATGAGGTCGTAACAGAGACGACGTTTGGGTCGCCAAAGGGCCGGCATGCCGTGATCAGTGGCATGGGAGGGACGCGATCGCATCCCGTCACGATGGCCCACACATGTGATGCACAGGTGTGATTACAACGCTGTGCGGCCGGCACAGGTGACGATGCAGCGCTGTGCGGCCTTGCCCGGGCGCCCCGCGCTCGGCAAACAAGCATCGACTCCTGGAGGATCCCCGACCCTCCCAAGCATCCGCCGGATCTAGCCCCGTTGGATCACTACGGTTACAGGTACACGCCACTGTACCCGGCTTATCGTAGGCACGTTCAAATAAGTTAACTAAATCCATTCTAGAAATGTTGCCAGTTATTATAGTGTTAATTTTATACTTATAGTGCCTAAGTTTTATAAAACCGAGTGTTTGACCCCTGTACTTGTCTCCATCACCACTCTTCAAGCACATGGACATCCACATCAGTAACCAAGGTGGGGAATAGGTTTGTTGCAAAGGTTGAGAGCAAGACCTCAAAAGGGGGCAGGGTATCCACATGGTGGTGTGAAGGTTCAGGACCATAATAGAGCAGTTGTGTATGGAGAGGTGGAGGACCACAGGGATAGTAATTACACCATCGCCCTCACCCCTCAGACCACTGGTTCTCACCAGCTCTTCGTCTTGTCTAAAATGACTACAGTACCTTACATAAGGCCCAACCAGTGGTGTATTGTAATGGTCTCCATTATCCGGCCATGACAGTGGAGACATCTATGCAGGGAGCTCTGCTAGCATCATCTATGTGTTTGATCACACAGGTCAGCTGAAAAGTACTGTAGCTGGTCACAGTGGTGGATTAGGTCAAGAGACTCAACCTGGAAGTATTAATGGTCAGTTCAGTGTTCCAACTGGTTTATGTATCAAGGGAGATATGTTATATATCGCTGACGACAGTAATCATTGTATACAGAAGCTGACATTAGTGGGAAGGAACTCACAGCCCGTCAGTGCATATCAGCTACCACAAGTGCAAAGTCAGGGAAGACCACTAGGATTGCATGCAAATACAGCAACTCCTCCACAGCAGCAAAGGACGGGAGGTTCTGGGGTGGGAAGTTTAGCGATGGCAGGTTTTACGTTTCGGTGAGTTTAAGGCCCTGCTGTCAGGCCAGACAACTACAACAGCCTCCTTAAATCACCTGGCTAGGCAGATACAATAGCCTTCCTTATAAATGCAGGGTGGTGATGTTATAACCTGCTATCATGAAGACTGAGGTATCATATACCTTAACAGGATGGTGATGTTATGGAATGAGGGTATCATATACCTTGACAGGGTGGTGATTTCATGATCTGCTATCATGAAGACTGAGGTATCATTCCCTGAACAGGGTGGTGATGTTATGACCTGCTATATCATTCCCTGAACAGGGTGGTGATGTTATGACCCGCTATATCATTCCCTGAACAGGGTGGTGATGTTATGACCCACTATATCATTCCCTGAACAGGGTGGTGATGTCATGACTGAGGGTTATGTGCTAAGCACATTACCACCATAGGTGCCTAAGTACATTGCCATCAGAGGTTTCTTTCAAATTTCCTACTGATGGTGATGGAAATGTCTAGAGCCTCAAAATCAACCAACTTAGTCTTAAGGAAAAATGGCCCAGGTGGGAGATACAAAAGGAAAACATTGCACAGATGTGAATTTATTTAACACATACGGGGCAGTGTCCAGCAAAATCACAATTCTGGGTAGTTATTTTAGTTTTCAAATATTTTCATTTTCCGTGAACCCCTCTATCGAATGGTCCTTGCGCATCTTAAAATATTATTAATACGACTAAACGGACTAAAATGATTGTTAGTTTTTTTAAAAATTTCGCTAAAGCAGCGAAAATAAAACAGACTAAAATGATTGAAACAAGTGTACATTTAAAAAAAAAGATCCGGGTCTACTACTTCAATCAAGTTTGATGCCGAGGGTGTATGCCGTTTTAGCGGTCATACAGGTACATGTGTGTGTACGCCTGATGAGGTCGTAACAGAGACGACGTTTCGGTCGTCAAAGGGCCGGCATGCCGTGATCAGTGGCATGGGAGGGGGACGCGATCGCATCCCGTCACGATGGCCCACACATGTGATGCACAGGTGTGGTTACAACACTGTGCGGCCGGCACAGGTGACGATGCAGCGCTGTGCGGCCTTGCCCGGGCGCCCCGCGCTCGGCAAACAAACATCAACTCCTGGAGGATCCCCGACCCTCCAAGCATCCGCCGGATCTAGCCCCGTTGGATCACTACGGTTACAGGTACACGCCACTGTACCCGGCTTATCGTAGGCACGTTCAAATAAGGTGATTAATAGCATTAAATCCATTCTAGAAATGTTACCAGTTATTATTGTATTAAATTTATACCTATATGTAAGTTTTATAAAACAGAGTGTTTGACCCCTGTACTTGTCTCCATCACCATCGTCAAGCACATGGACATCCACATCAGTAACCAAAGAGGAGGCTAGGTTTGTTGCTAAGGTTGAAAGCAAGGCCCCAAAGGGGGCAGGGTACCCACGTGGAGGTCTGAAGGTTCAGGCTGAGATGAGGACCAAGGACCATAATGGAGCAGTTGTGTATGGAGAGGTGGTGGAGGACCACAAGGATGGGACCTACACCATCACCCTCACCCCTCAGACCACTGATTCTCACCAGCTCCTCATCACAATGGATGTTCAACATGTACAGAACAGCCCTCACGACCTTCAGGTTATCTACCATACCTTACATAAGGTCCAGCCAGTGGTGTATTGTCGTGTCCATCCATTATGTGTTGCCATCATGACAGTGGGGACATCTATGTAGGGAGCTCTGCTAGTATCATCTATGTGTTTGATCACACAGGTAAGCTGAAAAATACCATAGCTGGTCACAGTGGTGGATTAGGTCAAGGGACTCAGCCTGGATGTATTAATGGTCAGTTCAGTGTTCCAACTGGTCTATGCATGTATCAAGGGAGATATGTTATATATCGCTGACAACAGTAATCATTGTGTACGGAAGCTGACATTAGTAGGAAGGAACCCCCAGCCCGTCAGTGCATATCAGCACTACAAAGAATGCATGCAAATACAATAACCCCTCCACAGCAGCAAAGGACGGGAGGTTCTGGGGCGGGAAGTTTAGCAATGGCAGGTTTTACGTTCCGGTGAGTTTATGGCCCTGCTGTCAGGCCAGACAACTACAACAGCCTCCTTAAATCACCAGCTGCCATTGGTTGGCCAGACAACTACAACAGCCTCCTTAAATCACCAGCTGCCATTGGTTGGCCAGGCAGATACAATAGCCTTCCTTATAAATGCAGGGTGGTGATGTTATGACCTGCTACCATGAAGAATGAGGGTATCATATACCCTAACAGGGTGGTGATGTCATGACTGAGGGTTATGTGCTAAGCACATTACCACCATGGGTGCCTAAGTACATTGCCATCAGAAGTTTCTTTCAAATTTCCTACTGATGGTGGTGGAAATATCTGGAGCCTCAAAATCAACCAACTTAGTCTTAAGGGAAAATGGCCCAGGTGGGAGATATAAAAGGAAAACATTGCACAGATGTGAATTTAGTGTACATACAAAAAAAGATCCAGGTCTACTACTTCAATCAAGTTTGATGCCGAGGGTGTATGCCGTTTTAGCAGTCATACAGGTACATGTGTGTGTACGCCTGATGAGGTCGTAACAGAGACGACGTTTCGGTCGTCAAAGGGCCGGCATGCCGTGATCAGTGGCATGGGAGGGGGACGCGATCGCATCCCGTCACGATGGCCCACACATGTGATGCACAGGTGTGGTTACAACACTGTGCGGCCGGCACAGGTGACGATGCAGCGCTGTGCGGCCTTGCCCGGGCGCCCCGCGCTCGGCAAACAAACATCAACTCCTGGAGGATCCCCGACCCTCCCAAGCATCCGCCGGATCTAGCCCCGTTGGATCACTACGGTTACAGGTACACGCCACTGTACCCGGCTTATCGTAGGCACGTTCAAATAAGGTGATTAATAGCATTAAATCCATTCTAGAAATGTTACCACTTATTATTGTTATACCTATATGTAAGTTTTATAAAACCGAGTGTTTGACCCCTGTACTTGTCTCCATCACCACTCTTCAAGCACATGGACATCCACATCAGTAACCAAAGAGGAGGCTAGGTTTGTTGCTAAGGTTGAGAGCAAGACCCCAAAACCTTCAGACCTCCATGTGGGTACCCTGCCCCCTCAGGCTGAGATGAGGACCAAGGACCGTTGTGTATGGAGAGGTGGAGGACCACAAGGATGAGACCTACACCATCACCCTCACCCCTCAGACCACTGATTCTCACCAGCTCCTCATCACAATGGATGTTCAACATGTACAGAACAGCCCTCACGACCTTCAGGTGATCTACCATACCTTACATAAGGTCCAGCCAGTGGTGTATTGTCGTGTCCATCCATTATGTTTTGCCATCCATGACAGTGGGGACATCTATGTAGGAAGCTCTGCTAGTATCATCTATGTGTTTGATCACACAGGTAAGCTGAAAAATACCATAGCTGGTCACAGTGGTGGATTAGGTCAAGGGACTCAGCCTGGATGTATTAATGGTCAGTTCAGTGTTCCAACTGGTCTATGCATGTATCAAGGGAGATATGTTATATATCGCTGACAACAGTAATCATTGTGTACGGAAGCTGACATTAGTGGGAAGGAACCCCCAGCCGGTCAGTGCATATCAGCACTACAAGGAATGCATGCAAATACAACAACCCCTCCACAGCAGCAAAGGACGGGAGGTTCTGGGGCGGGAAGTTTAGCGATGGCAGGTTTTACGTTCCGGTGAGTTTATGGCCCTGCTGTCAGGCCAGACAACTACAACAGCCTCCTTAAATCACCAGCTGCCATTGGTTGGCCAAACAGATACAATAGCCTTCCTTATAAATGCAGGGTGGTGATGTTATGACCTGCTACCATGAAGAATGAGGGTATCATATACCTTGACAGGGTGGTGATGTCATGACTGAGGGTTATGTGCTAAGCACATTACCACCATGGGTGCCTAAGTACATTGCCATCAGAAGTTTCTTTCAAATTTCCTACTGATGGTGGTGGAAATATCTGGAGCCTCAAAATCAACGTTTACCTCTAGTGCTATGGGCATTGTATTAAATATTTCGCCTAGAGCAGCGAAAATAAAACGGACTAAAATGATTGAAACAAGTGTACATAAAAAAAAAAAGATCCGGGTCTACTACTTCGATCATGTTTGATGCCGAGGGTGTATGCCGTTTTAGCAGTCATACAGGTACATGTGTGTGTACGCCTGATGAGGTCGTAACAGAGACGACGTTTCGGTCGTCAAAGGGCCGGCATGCCGTGATCAGTGGCATGGGAGGGATGCGATCGCATCCCATCACGATGGCCCACACATGTGATGCACAGGTGTGGTTACAACGCTGTGCGGCCGGCACAGGTGACGATGCAGCGCTGTGCGGCCTTGCCCGGGCGCCCCGCGCTCGGCAAGCAAACATCACTCCTCGAGGATCCCCGACCCTCCAAGCATCCGCCGGATCTAGCCCCGTTGGATCACTACGGTTACAGGTACACGCCACTGTACCCGGCTTATCGTAGGCACGTTCAAATAAGGTGACTAACAGCATTAAATCCAGTTACCAGTTATTGTTGTATTAATTTTATACCTACATGTAAGTTTTATAAACGAGTGTTTGACCCCTGTGATTAATAGCATTAAATCCATTCTAGAAATGTTACCATTTATTATTGTATTAATTTTCACAGAGCTTTGGTTTCAGCACATGTTCCATCACGTTTGGAACCTTCAGGTCTGTATCGTTCAGATGGGAAGCGACCTGTTGGTGTTTCAATTGTCCCTTGGAAATGTGAGCAACTTCTGGTGTGAGATGCAACGTGTCTGGATACTTTTGCACCTTCTTACTCCACAATTGCTGCACACCAAGTTGGAGCAGCTGCTCACCAGGCTGAAGATAGGAAGATGCAGAAGTTTAAACACCTTGACTCATGCTACTTTTTCACTCCAGTGGCAATATAGACAAGTGGAGTTTTTGGACCAAATTAAAGACTACGGAGTTCCTGAAAGAGTTGGGGCATCGATTGAGGCAGGTGTCTGGAGAAGCCAACTCCTCTGCATACCTCGCTCAGAGACTCTCAGTTGCCGTCCAACGTGGCAATGCAGCTTCTGTGTTGGGAGCAATTAGGGGGGACAGTGAAGAGGAAGAGTTTTTAGTATAGCAGTTGTGTATGGAGAGGTGGAGAACCACAGGGATAGTACTTACACCATCACCCTCATCCCTCAGATCACCAGCTCTTCATCTTAATGTGTACAGAACAGTCCTCACGACCTTCAACTTTAGAGATCTAAAAGGTCCTAGGGGAATAGCCATTGATGATGAAGGTTACTGCATTGTCAGTAAGAGTGAAGGCAATTGTCTCTCCATCTTTGACCCTCGAGGAAACAAAATTCACACTGTTGCCATGCCAGAGCTATGCAGACCCTGTGGTCTTGCACTAGACCCCAAAGATGGTAGTGTGCATGTTGCTAGCAATACAGTTGATATTGTACTGAAGTTTAGCAAATAGTTTCTGGAGTCATTGTGTGTTGTTATTCCATTATTAGCACATATGTATGTAACAAAACATTTTAGGTATTTCATTGATCCCTTGGATGTAATGTAATGTTCCTGTTTTTATGAGTTTCGCAATGTTTGTGAATTCATTAATTAACTGAGAATGAAGCTAATAGCAGTGTTTTGCCATTTGCGGGAGGGGTTGGTTTATGTTTATAAACCACACAAGGACTGTAGCAGAAGCAATCTAATTAGAGGGTATCATATACCCTAACAGGGTGGTGATGTCATGCTGCTATCATGAAGACTGAGGGTATCATATGTGGTGATGTCATGACCTGCTATCATGAAGACTGAGGGTATCATATGCCCTACGTGCATTGCCGTCAGAAGTTTCCTACTGATGGTGGTGGAAATATCTAGAGCACCAAAATCTGCTAACTTAGTCCTAAGGGAAATGGCCCAGGTGGGAGATATAAAAGGAAAACATTGCACAGATGTGAAGGTATATTGATTTATGCAATAGTAGTAAATGATTTACATAACACATATATAACAATAAAATTATAGTGACTTATCTCCTAAAAAAACCTTCCCGTTAGTCCTATGGGCATTGCATTAAAATTTCGCGTAGAGTAGCGAAAACGATTGTTAAAAAAAAAACAAACAAAAAAAGATCCGGGTCCAACTAACATTAATCACAAGTTTGAATTAAGGGGATCAAATATATGTATGCGGTCAATTCAAAGGGTCGACAATATCTTAGTTTAGCGCCGACCAATCCCCGGACGCCGGATCTAGCCCCGTTGGATCACTACGGTTACAGGTACACGCCACTGTACCCGGCTTATCTTACACCCTACAGCCATGGCTTATATATATATATAATATATATATATATATATACACATCTACAACTATGAGGTGCCATCGTCACAACGTAACAGTTGGTAGTAATACTAAATGACTGGCCCATCTCCTTCATGCTATGGCCCCACCCCCTCTGCTACCCCGAAGGCCCTCACAATTTATAGAAATACAATAGGTACACACAATGTACATAAATATACACACACACACATACATACATATATACATACATACACACATAAAACAAAAGACAAGTACATAGGGACTTCAGGATATCTTGCATTCTGGTGAGAAAAGAACAAGTCATTGTGTGTGTGTGGTGTGTGTGTGTGTGTGTGTGTGTGTGTGTGTGTGTGTGTGTGTGTGTGTGTGTGTATGTGCTACAATGCACTCACTGGATGATTCTGACGAAGTGGTTGACCCAATCCCATCAACACCAGACCTGGGTCTGTTGAATTTCATTGAATTTACAGATTGCTGAAAAGAGACAGGGGAGGAGTAATAGGAGACCACACCCACACCACAACGGCACACCATTATTAGTTTGACTTCCTCTGCCCTATTCAGGTACACCTCAGCCTACAGGAAGGGGGAGGAGCTGATCATGTGATAGGGTGTGGCTGCACTAACCCCACCTCAGATCTTATAAGTTTCCTTTCTTCCACTGTTGCAGCTGCTGTTAAATGTAAACTTAATGAACCTCATTGTACAACCAGCTAAGCACACTACCATCAGAGGTGTGCTAAACACACTACCATCAGAGGTGTGCTAAACATACTACCATCAGAGATGTGCTAAACACACTACCATCAGTGGTGTGCTAAACACACTAACATCAGAGGTGTGCTAAACACACTACCATCAGAGGTGTGCTAAACACACCACCATCAGGTTTTCTAAACACACTATCATCAGTGGTGTGCTAAACGACTACCGTCAGAGGTGTGTTAGGCACCTTACCAACAGACGTGTGTGAAACATACTACCATCAGAGGTGTGCTAAACACACTATCATCAGAGGTGTGCTAAACACGCTACCATCAGAGGTGTTGTTAGGCACCTTACCAACAGAGGTGTGCTGGGCACACTACCGTCAGAGGTGTATTAGGCACCTTACCAACAGAGATGTGTTAGGCACCTTACCACCAAAGGTGTGCTAAACACATTACCATCAGAGGTGTGCTAGGCACCTTACCATCAGAGGTGTGCTAGGCACCTTACCATCAGAGGTGTGCTAGGCACCTTACCATCAGAGGTGTGCTAGGCACCTTACCACCAGAGGTGTGCTAGGCACCTTACCATCAGAGGTGTGCTAGGCACCTTACCATCAGAGGTGTGCTAGGCACCTTACCATCAGAGGTGTGCTAGGCACCTTACCATCAGAGGTGTGCTAGGCACCTTACCATCAGAGGTGTGCTAGGCACCTTACCACCAGAGGTGTGCTAGGCACCTTACCATCAGAGGTGTGCTAGGCACACTACCATCAGAGGTGTGCTAGGCACCTTACCATCAGAGGTGTGCTAGGCACCTTACCATCAGAGGTGTGCTAGTGATGTTTATGTAATACAAATTTATATTACATAACATTTATTAAACATCATTCAAAGACCGTTTAAAGATAGGGGGTTGGAGGCAAAGGTTCCTAGTTATAATACGTGTCACTATTTTGATGGCTTTAGCTGCACATTCCCTTCCCCCCCTCCCCTTCTGTCGGTCATTGCACCACATGCAAGCCAATCACATTCGTCCTTGTATGCACTGAACATTTTACGTAGGAAGCTAGCACTAAAGAAATTCATTGTTTGTACAGGCAGGCATTGTGGATAATTATCTCCTTTGTAAGGATTCTTAAGAGTCCTCTACATTTGTACTTCAGCGCAATGCAGTTCAATAACAACTTGGCATTCCATCTAGCAATCTTGAACATAGGACACCAAGGCTAGGTACTTCATATTGCAACAAGAAAAAAAGTGTTCGTTTTAAAATGGTAGTAAAATCTAGGCTTCAAATTGATATTGGCACTTAGTTTTCTGTTCCTACGCTGAATTTGAAAGATAGGAAGGTAGCTATAGATGCCAGCTGCGCATGTAAATAAAAAGGTCACAAAGGCTCTTACGAAGAAAAAGATAATAGGCATTGTTTACATAAGTGGTTAGAATTGTGGTCAACTCATAACGCATGAAATCATTGAAGTCAAGAGTTAATAATTTATATTCTTACATATGTTAGTATGTTTAGTTCATGGATATATTTTGTTTCTGAAACTCAGACACATGTGTGATGAAATGGTTAAGATTGACCCCAAAAAGGGTTGAACACGTGCCCATGTGTGACGTCACAAGTGGCGGTGATGTAATCCATTCCCCAATACATAGAGATGAATCTACGTGGATCTACAAACCTTTATACGATACTTTTATGGCCATTGGCGGCCCCAGCGCTTACCGAAGGGAGAGGCCAACCCCACGAAGGGCGCCAAAGGGGGAGGGGCATTATCGATTTTGCAATCTTAGTCATTTGTTAATCGCTATTTGTACGCTCAAATGAGTGTTAGTAGTTATTTTACACATACTTACATGTAGTAATCATATTGCAACGCTACAGTAAAATTACTTATAGGGGCTGGGGGGCGCCATGGCCCCCCCCCCCCGGGGCCGCCTATGATGGCTGAGCGCGACCACTTACGTCGACAGAGCTTTGTAATTTTCTCGGTTCCAACCAAAATGAACAGATCGTATTAACATACCAAAGCCACGCGATCGATAACCAGTGAAATAACCAGATACAATACAGTACATAATATTATTATCAGCCCGTATTACCGCTGTCAATCACCGTAACAGCCACTTGGAACATCATTGGGCACATCATTGAATTTACTGTGATCATAAAGCTGCAAGGATCTGCTGGAGGCTAACATCAGTTTTCACATCCACAAGGTTAGCTCAACCAGCCGAAGTGTGATGCATAATATAATGAAACCTATGCAAAACGTAAGAGAGCATCACTGAATGCACCAACGTAGCTCCTGAAGAAGGTGACTTGATGGTGGCGGCATGGTGGCGGCAGGACGTATGGCTTTTCCTATGGCGCGAGTGATGTCCTCCAGAGGCAATTATTAATCGATCGAACCATTCTTATATTGCTGTCGCGACCGTTACATTTGGCTGCATGATCATTTTGGTTGGCCGCGCGGGAGCGTTTCGCGGTCCCGCCATGCCGTTAGTGTTGATAGCTTCTTGTTATTTTATGGTAGGAGCGACCGCGAGATGGGGAACAGAAGGGGTAGTCTCGTACCCAGACCCAGATTCCCAACAGCTCCGGTGGATTACATCACCGCTACGTGGAAAGTGGGTCTGGCTACTTTTTTGTTCTGTGGATCCTGAGTGTTACGCAATCTTTGTGTCGTCACAAAAATGGGGTGTCGTTTTTTGTCGTCTTATACTAATTATCGTGTCGTCATAGCAAATTACCTGGCTCAAAACACAGAAAGAACGTGCATTCCACCGCGCGCCTAGTAAGAATTACCCAACAGGCACATGTCCTTTTATGACTGGGGCATGAGAAACAGTATACCTTAAACAATTTAGTTCCAGAAAGCACGCAGGAAGCAGCTGCTCCAAAAGATAGAAAGGAACGTTGAGGCTGAGGTTTGTCGGGATGACAGGGGCAGGCGGCCTGGCTTCCACTCGCCTCTCCCGTTCTCATCGAGTTTCTAGCCGTGCGCAGTCGCGGGCGCGTCCTTGTCCTTGTAACGCTCCTGCCCACGATGAAGGCTTGTTTGCTCAGACCCGAGCGGGTACTAAAGCCTTAAAAACAGTCACCCTCGAGGAGAAGGCTCCAATTAGAGTACCACCCGAACTCATTATTGCTGGCTATGGAATGCAATTACACTCATAATTAAGTACACCGTGACGTCACTACGGGCTGCAATTTGATTGGTTCTCCAAAATCTAGGATCCAAGAACAAAAAAATTCAACCTATGAGCAGACCCACTTTCCACGTAGCGGTGATGTAATCCACCCGCAGCTGTTGGGAATCTGGGTCTGGGTACGAGACTACAGAAGGGGTCAAAGGGCCTTAGACTGGTTTGCAAACAAAGACTGACGGCAGTTTACATAATATTGTATTCACTACTGAATGCCTAGAGAAGGTACATTTGGGTTAGACATCAGCCCCCACATCGTCAGGTCCACCGATTTATCGGCAATGGTTAATTACATTTATGGACCCATTCTTTTTCACTGCTGATGTATTTGTACTGCCTACTACCGCGTATTTACTGCATCAGCTATATGAGTTAATACAATATCTTGGTATTGATAGTTTCTTGTTCTTTAATGGATGGCGTGCCCAGACCCAGATTCCCAACAGCTGCGGATGGATTACATCACCGCTACCATACAGAAGTCATATACCTCAATCCCCCTCACAGGAGAAAAGCCCCACATCACAGGACCATACCTAACATCCCTGTGATGAGGAAGTATCACTATGGTTAACACCATCTGCAATGGCACCACTGCATAAACATAGATATGTGGTGACCACACTCAAGGAACAAGCTCACTCACTACCATACATGCAAACTATGCATCAACAGACACACACACACACACACACACACACACACACACACACACACACACACACACACACACACACACACACAGGTGCACACCAAATAATGTACAGAACCTTAAACTTTTACCTGACAAAGGTCCCTTATGCGTACCAGAAGGGGTCAAAGGGTCTTAGACTGGTTTGCAAACAAGGCCTAAGGGGGGGGTCCCATGCAACTTATTGTATTCACTAATGCCCACAATAGAACCATCTATTTTAAGAGAAGAAGAGTAGGGTACAGTAGGGTTAGACATAGGCCCCCAGTAATGGTTAGACCTATTCGTTTTCTCTGCTGATGTATTTGTACTACCTACCACACCATGTACTTGGCTGCATCTTCTATAGTCACAATAAAATTTGGTCCACCAATAATAAATATTGGTACTGTACGGTCTGTGGGGGGGGCTGATATTTGTGCCTGCATGCATGTATCCATCCAATGGAGGTGTTACATTGAGCTGCTAGGATGGAAGGATCTTCTGAAGTTGAGGGATGGCAAAGTCCACTACAAGCATCTTGTCATCAAAGAAGAAGAAGAAGCCATGAAGTTGAGTGGGAGGCCTTTGTCATATTAACTTATGGCTGGCAGGTACAATAGAGCATTTATCTATGAAACTGTTGTGAAAATTTTCCAAGCATATGAAGTCATTTCTGTTTAGCTTCTGTTTAGCTTGTACCAGAAGTGTTGTAGGCTATTAAAGCAGTTGCATGAGATTAGAATACTACCTGGTATGAGAAACAAATGTTCACTTCAGAGAGCTAAAAAAATAGTCAGGAACAAACGTTTCCTTCACCCCCCCCCCCCCCCCCGGGGCATTATTTGACCTTTACCACGTGCGCGCGGAAGCTTGTTATAAACCGCCAAGATCTTCTTTTTTTCCCCCTCCCTTTCCCTTCTCGTGAATTGATTATATATTCCCAGTAAAATCCCAGTTAAAAACATATGTATAACAAGATTTAAATACATATTCTCAGTTTTTATCTTGAATAACATAACCGGATACGAACATGGTTAATTAATTGTATCTATTATTGTTAATCATCACCCCAGCTAGCACTCTTGAGTCAAAGTGAGTTATACGTTCAACCGGGGTTAGAGGTGGAGTTCTATGAATTGCGTTTTAATGGCATGCGTAAACTTATAAATGGAAGGCGGCAAAACAAATAAGTAACCACTGGTCCTGGTCTATGGTACCGGAATTGCCTTTGGTTGGTAGCTAGTGGACCTTGCACAGCCTTCATATATGGCCGCCACGTTTTGTTGCACAGAAGTGCAGTGTCATCCCGGGGAAGAGCGGTGGTCATGTTTTTTTGTGTCTTCAGTTCTGTTGGGGACAGCAAAAAACATGGCCGCCGCTCTTCCCGGGATGACACTGCAACCTAGTGATTTATTAGATGGGATGTATCACTCGACCGAACCTCCAATGCGCGCGTTTATCATGGAGTGAAGTGCACGGGGTGATCGTGTAGACAGGTTTTTGAAATAATCTTACAAAGGACGCGAAGTCTTCATTGGGCAGCTATGTAAATTACCCATATGCTTGAGTAGGCTATAATATAATGCGCTTTGCTCTATAGCGCCAATGAATCTGCGGCTTTATCATTACTTCAACCGTATATATATATATCGCGGTGCGATTGCATGGAAGAAGCACCAAAATAAAGTGTTGTTTTATTTCGTTAGTCCAGAAAGTTCTGCAAACTTCCTGTCGTATGCGTATCCCGCGTGTAGGGAGTGTTCATAAATGATGTCACTTTTTTTGATGATTTTTGGACCATACATACATATGTTGTCCATACAAGTCACAGAATTAAGGCGCTACTCATGTTTAAATGGATGTCACGTTTCATTTCAACCCCACCCCCTCCCCACCCCCAATAGTTTATTCTTTTTTCCACTGCAGAGATAGCTGATTTAATTATACAATAAAGTAATTATATATTTTAACCACTAGGGGTAATGTCCTTCCTCCTACAGAGAAGTTGTATGGGACGAAAAAAATTGTGGACCTATATAAGGAAGTCGATACCCATGCACAGCATTTGAAAGATCTGAAGCATTTTAATACTTTATATATGGGAATTATTGATATGCTCTCCAAGACAAGTTTTAATTCTTTTGAGATATTAATCAAGCTGTTACCAAGCTTTTCCTTAATAGCAACTAAGTTCTGTTCTCAGGACATCTTGAATTCTTGCAAAATCAGCAAGCTTTTTTTGTCTCTTTGCCTGTCTCTTTGAGCTGTGAAATATGAAGGGTCTTTATGTTTAGATATTCATGTTGTGACTTAAATTATTTTTGCTGTTGGACAAGCTCACAAAACAAGAATGTAGAACATGGTGGCCATAAATCATGATGATGAGGACATGGTGGGCATAAACCATGATGATGAGGACATGGTGGGCATAAATCATGATGATGAGGACATGGTGGGCATAAACCATGATGATGAGGACATGGTGGGCATAAACCATGATGATGAGGATATGGTGGGCATAAACCATGATGATGAGGACATGGTGGCCATAAATCATGATGATGAGGACATGGTGGGCATAAACCATGATGATGAGGACATGGTGGGCATAAATCATGATGATGAGGGCATGGTGGCCATAAATCATGATGATGAGGACATGGTGGGCATAAACCATGATGATGAGGACATGGTGGGCATAATCCATGATGATGAGGACTTGTGGTTAATATAATTTTGTGTTTATCTTTTTTTTTTTTTCTATTGATGTTGCCATTAGCAGCTGGTCATTGATAGATTTTTAAAATTAGTAATACACATATGCATGCATTGTTATGGTTTTGAGCATTTGTGCCCTCCAACAGTATGGGTGAGAAGGAAACCATCTGTGGCCTGTGCTCCAAGCCCTACAATGATCCAAGGATTCTACCATGTTTGCACTCCTTCTGTAAGCAATGTCTCCATCATGAGATAGAGGCAAGTGGTTCCCAACCAGTGTTCAAATGTCCCACCTGTGCACGACGTGTGACTATCCCAGTGGGAGGGGCCAGTGGTCTCACTCAGAACTTCCACCTGGGATTTGAAGCAGAGGTAGCTGGTTACACGTCCAAGCTTGTAAGCAACGGTGAGATGTGTTGTGATGAATGTATGGAAGGAAGTGTAAAAGAAAGTAATGGCTATGCAGAGGTGTTCTGTTGTACCTGTCGTAAGTTCCTATGCAAGACCTGCCACGACTATCACAAACGTAGTCGCCATCTGTCCAAACACAATATGGTTGGACTGGACCAGAAGGGAGCCAAACAACTGCAGAGCACCATGAAGCCAAAGGAATGTTACTGCTCTCAGCCCAACCATGGGGACAATAAGCTGATCTTTTATTGTGAGACATGTAAGGTACTAGTGTGCAGAGACTGTACATCAGTTACCCATAATGGCCACGGTGTAACTGAACTGTCGACTGTTGCAAAGATGCAACGAAATACAATGGAAGATGTCCTTACGAAAAGAAATAGATTGGTCACAATGCTGACTGATGTCATTAGTAAAAATACTGAGATGATGGAAGAAGTAAAAACTACCAAGGAAAATTGCCTGGTAGCTATCAACCAAGCCATTGAAACCCTCCAACAAACCTTACTGGAAAGGAAGAAAGCACTGTTGTTTGAGTTGGAAACAGTTTCACTGTCTAGTACAACAGCATTGACCATAGAGAAGGAGCAGTTGGAGAAGATGCTTGAGGATATAAATCGCTGCACAGAGTTGACCTCACACATCCTCCAGACCCACACTGACCATGAGGTGGTAGCTGTGGGAGAACTTGTATCAACTGAACTGAAGGCCACTACCAAGAGAATAGAAGCCATATCTTTCAGGTATAGAAATATATCATTTGATTTTCAATCAGATGGTCTTGTGAGAGAGCTTTCTAATCTTGGTTGCATTATGGACTTGTCTCCATCACCGTCGTCAAGCACATGGACATCCACATCAGTAGCAATGGTGGGGACTAGGTTTGTTGCTAAGGTTGAGAGCAAGACCCCAAAGGGGACAGGGTACCCACATGGAGGTCTGAAGGTTCAGGCTGAGATGAGGACCAAGGACCATAATGGAGCAGTTGTGTATGGAGAGGTGGAGGATCACAGGGATGGGACCTACACCATCACCCTCACCCCTCAGATCACTGGTCCTCACCAGCTCCTCATCTCAATGGATGGTCAGCATGTACAGAACAGTCCTCACGACCTTCAGGTGATGTCTAAACATGACTACAGTACCTTACATAAGGTCCAGCCAGTGGTGTATTGTCGTGGTCATCCATTATGTGTTGCCATCCATGACAGTGGAGACATCTATGTAGGGAGCTCTGCTAGCAGCATCTATGTGTTTGATCACACAGGTCAGCTGAAAAGTACTATAGCTGGTTACAGTGGATTAGGAAAAGGGCCTCAGCCTGGAAGTATTAATGGTCAGTTCAGTGTTCCAACTGGTCTATGTATCAAGGGAGATATGTTATATATCGCTGACAACGATAATCATTGTATACAGAAGCTGACATTAGTGGGAAGGAACCCCCAGCCTGTCAGTGCATATCAGCTACCACAAGTACAAAGTCAGGGAATACCAAAGAAGAAAGGTTTAGAGACGGGAGGTTTAGGGACTCAATGTTTACAGATGGGAGGTGTAGGGATGGAAAGTTTTAGGGCCAGTGAGTTTAAGGCCCCGCTGTCAGGCCAGGTAACTACAAAAGCCGTCTTAAATCAGCAGCAGCCATTGGTTGGCCAAGCAACTACAACAGCCGTCTTAAATCAGCAGCAGCCATTGCTTGGCCAAGCAACTACAAAAGCCGTCTTAAATCAGCAGCAGCCATTGGTTGGCCAAGCAACTACAAAAGCCGTCTTAAATCAGCAGCAGCTATTGGTTGGCCAAGCAACTACAACAGCCTTCTTAAATCAGCAGCAGCTATTGGTTGGCCAAGCAACTACAACAGCCGTCTTAAATCAGCAGCAGCCATTGCTTGGCCAAGCAACTACAAAAGCCGTCTTAAATCAGCAGCAGCCATTGGTTGGCCAAGCAACTACAAAAGCCGTCTTAAATCAGCAGCAGCTATTGGTTGGCCAAGCAACTACAACAGCCTTCTTAAATCAGCAGCAGCCATTGGTTTTGGGCCAAGCAACTACAAAAGCTGTCTTAAATCAGCAGCAGCCATTGTTTGGCCAGGCATCTACAACAGCCATCTATAATCAGCAGCAGCGATTGGTTTTGGGCCAAGCAACTACAACAGCTGTCTTAAATCAGCAGCAGCCATTGTTTGGCCAGGCATCTACAACAGCCATCTATAATCACCAGCAGCCATTGGTTTTGGGCCAAGCAACTACAACAGCTGTCTTAAATCAGCAGCAGCCATTGGTTTTTGGCCAGGCAGATAAAACAGCCGTCTTAAATCAGCAGCAGCCATTGGTTGGCCAGGCAACTACAACAGCCGTCTTAAATCTGCAGTCATTTGTGTCAGACCCAGCAAGTGCAACAGCCGCCCTTATAAATGCCACTGCAGTTATTGTTGATGAGTATAATAGAGTTATTGCTTCTGATGATAGTACTAACATGATACACATATTCAGCCACAATGGTGAGATTATAAAACTCATAGATGGAAACGTCACTGGTGATAATAGCTTTCTGCATCCAGTTGATCTTGCCTTAGACCCTTATGGAAACATTCATGTGGCAGCGTATGGTTCAAATGTTATAAAAGTCTTCACCAAGGAAGGTATTTATGTCAGAATATATGGCAGAGATCTAAAAGGTCCTAGGGGAATAGCCATTGATGATGAAGGTTACTGCATTGTCAGTGAGAGTGAAGGCAATTGTCTCTCCATCTTTGACCCTCGAGGAAACAAAATCCACACTGTTGCCATGCCAGAGCTATGCAGACCCTGTGGTCTAGCACTAGACCCCAAAGATGGTAGTGTGTATGTTGCTAGCGATACAGTTGATATTGTACTGAAGTATAGCAAATAGGTTCTGGAGTCATTGTGTGTTGTTATTCCATTATTAGCACATATGTATGTAACAAAACCTTTTAGGTATTTCATTGATCCCTTGGATGTAATGTAATGTTCCTGTTTTTATGAGTTTTGTAATTCGCAATGTTTGTGAATTCTTTAATTAACTGAGAATGAAGCTTAACCATATTAATAGCAGTGTTTTGCCATTTGCGGGAGGGGTTGGTTTATGTTTATAACCACACAAGGACTGTCAATCTAAGTGGAGGTATCATATACCCTAACAGGGTGGTGATGTTATGACCTGCTATCATTAAGACTAACTGTATCATATACCTTAACAGGGTGGTGATGTTATGACCTGTTATCATGAAGACTGAGGGTATCATATGTGGTGATGTCATGACCTGCTATCATGAAGACTGAGGGTATCATATACCCTAACAGGGTGGTGATGTTATGACTGAGGGTTATGTGCTAAGCACATTACCACCAGAGGTGTCCTAAGTGCATTGCCATCAGAAGTTTCCTACTGATGGTGGTGGAAATATCTAGAGCACCAAAATCTGCTAACTTAGTCCTAAGGGAAATGGCCCAGGTGGGAGATTTAAAAGGAAAACATTGCACAGATGTGAAGGTATATTGATTTATGTAACACATATGGGGCAGTACGTGTCCAGCAAAATCACAATTCTGGATAGTTTTTCAAATTTTTTCATTTTCCGTGAACTCCCAATAGCTTCTATCAAATGGTCCTTGCGCATCCTAAATTGGACTATCCAGTCTATCCATCGTAATCACAAAGTTATTGGACGCTAAATTTATAATTTGCTACACATTTCAATGCGAGCGCTAGCGTTACTTTTCTTTTGCTTGTCGTGGAAATAAGGGTGATTTTGCTGGACAATATTAATACGTTTACCCATACAATGATTATGCCACTCCAAAAGCCTCACCCAACAGCAAAAATGAAGGAATCAATTAATCACCTACAGCGAAGAATGGCTTTATGGGGAAAAGGCGGACCTATAGATAAGCTTTTAATGGAAGGTTGTGTCATCCAACACCAAATCTTTAAGAAGAAAAGATTAGAAAAGGAGAACTCTGCTGAAAACAGACCGCGTTTATTTGCAAAAATGATGATGGCTGGGAAAGTGAAGGATGCAATACGTTTTCTCACACAAAGTAATAGTAATGACATTATTCCAATTTCTGAGGAGTCACTACAAGAACTCAAAAAGAAGCACCCCCCGAGAGAGCCACCAATAAAATCTGCTCTTATGATGCCAAACGAGCCTATTCAGGAACCACACTCTATAATATTTGATCAACTTAATGGGGAACTGATCCGGAAAGTTGCCTTAAGGACAGAAGGTTCGGCTGGTCCTTCAGGTTTAGATGCCTCTGCTTGGAGGAGACTTTGCACATCTTTCGCCCATAACTCATCTGACCTTTGTGAGGCATTAGCCTGTACTGCTAAGAGGATTTGTTGCTCTTTTGTAGATCCAGTATTCATTTCCTCCTTTGTTGCCTGCCACCTGATTGCACTAGATAAGCACCCTGGAATAAGACCTATTGGTATTGGAGAGATATCCAGACGCATCGTTGGCAAAGCGATTCTATTGATCACCAGAGATGATGCTCAGGAAGCAACAGGAGCACTACAGCTATGTGCAGGACAAGAAGCCGGCTGTGAAGCTGCTATCCACGCTATACATCAGCTCTTTGAGCTTTCTGATACAGATGCAGCAATTCTGATAGATGCCACCAATGCCTTCAATTCTCTGAACAGAGAAAATGCTCTCAGAAACATTCAATATTTATGCCCTTCCATCTCAATTGCATTGATTAACACCTATCGTGAAAATGTGAGTCTATTCATTGATGGTCATACACTTTCTTCTACAGAAGGAACAACTCAAGGGGACCCACTAGCCATGGCGATGTATGCCCTAGGAGTTCTTCCGTTAATACATAGTCTTTCCACCAATGCTATCAAACAGGTATGGTATGCGGATGATGCTACAGCAAGTGGAGAATTGTCTAAAATTAGATCTTGGTGGGAGCATCTTGTTGAGATTGGTCCTCAATATGGCTACTTTCCGAATGCATCAAAAACCTGGATGATTGTAAAGAAGGAAAAATTTGAAGAAGCACAAGTTGTATTTGATGGTACTGGTGTTAATGTCACACAAGAGAAAGTATTGGAATGGACTAAAGAGATTGAAGTGCTATCTACCTTTGCAGTTAGTCAACCTCATGCATCCTATGCAGCATGTTATACTCATGGACTATCCAGCAAGTGGACCTTTCTCTGCAGGACAATTCCCAATATAAGCAAACATCTTCGTCCCCTGGAGGAAGCCATCAGATATAAGTTTCTCCCTGCCATAACTGGTCAATCTGCACTCAGTGATGTTGAGCGTGACCTACTAGCTCTACCATCTCGCCTAGGTGGCCTTGGTATAATCAACCCTGTAACTTCAAGTGATATTCAACACCTTACCTCTATCAACATATCCACTCCTCTTACGTCACTTATCCTTCAATAATCCACCACATACCCTATCTCCTGCCTGGAGTCTCAAAGGGATTGCAAGCGAAGAGCAATAAAACACAAGAGAGAACTTGAACAGAGCATAGTATTGGATTTGATAAATAAGCTACCTATTAGTTACCAAAAAGCCCTGCCCTTCATCAGTGAAAAAGGTGCATCATGCTGGCTCACAGCCCTTCCACTATCAGAAGATGGCCATGCTTTGCATAAAGGGGCTTTCAGAGATATGGTTGGCCTCCACCACTTTTACCATCTCACTGTGTTTGTGGACACAACTTCACTGTTGAACATGCTATGAGTTGTCCAACTGGAGGTTTCCCTTCAATCCGCCATAATGAAATAAGAGACTTAACAGCTAAGGTTCTCACAGAAACCTGCCACAATGTTGGGATCGAGCCACCACTACAGTCAATAAATGATGAACATTTTCGTCACAAAACAGCAAATTCTGAAAATGGTGCACGGCTAGATATTGCAGCTGACAATTTTTGGGGAGACAACGGGCTTTCTTTGACATACGAGTATTCAACCCACATGCCCCATCTTATCTTAATAAGTCCCCAATGCAGTGCTACAAGTTGAATGAGCAAGAGAAGAAGCGGGCGTATGAAGAGAGGGTAAGAGAAATTGAGCATGGCTCCTTTGCACCTCTTGTATTCTCTATCTCAGGAGGTATGGGACCAATAGCCACAACTGTATACAAAAGAATGGCCTCGCTCATAGCTGAAAAACAAAATCATCCATATAGCTCTACTCCATTTTGGCTACGATGCAAGTTGAGTTTCTCCCTATATTGCGTTCTGCAATAATGTGCATCAGAGGCTCAAGGTCCTCTTATCACAACCAACAAACATGTTCAGTGAGGCCATCGACCTTTCCTGCTCAGAAAGCAGGATCTCCAATTGAAATTTGAAATCTTATCCGTCATTTACTTTTTATGTATACTTATTAAGTGTCATTCAACACATCTGGTGAATCTCGTAAAAGAAATAAAAATTTAAAAAAAAAACAGTATTATTGATACGTTTACCCTTAGTGCTATGGGCATTGTATTTCGCCTAGAGCAGCGAAAATAAAACAGAGTCAAAAATTTCGCCTAGCGAAAATAAACTAAGTGTACATAAAAAAAAGATCCGGGTCTACTACTTCGATCATGTTTGATGCCGAGGGTGTATGCCGTTTTAGCAGTCATACAGGTACATGTGTGTGTACGCCTGATGAGGTCGTAACAGAGACGACGTTTGGGTCGCCAAAGGGCCGGCATGCCGTGATCAGTGGCATGGGAGGGACGCGATCGCATCCCGTCACGATGGCCCACACATGTGATGCACAGGTGTGATTACAACGCTGTGCGGCCGGCACAGGTGACGATGCAGCGCTGTGCGGCCTTGCCCGGGCGCCCCGCGCTCGGCAAACAAGCATCGACTCCTGGAGGATCCCCGACCCTCCCAAGCATCCGCCGGATCTAGCCCCGTTGGATCACTACGGTTACAGGTACACGCCACTGTACCCGGCTTATCGTAGGCACGTTCAAATAAGTTAACTAAATCCATTCTAGAAATGTTGCCAGTTATTATAGTGTTAATTTTATACTTATAGTGCCTAAGTTTTATAAAACCGAGTGTTTGACCCCTGTACTTGTCTCCATCACCACTCTTCAAGCACATGGACATCCACATCAGTAACCAAGGTGGGGAATAGGTTTGTTGCAAAGGTTGAGAGCAAGACCTCAAAAGGGGGCAGGGTATCCACATGGTGGTGTGAAGGTTCAGGACCATAATAGAGCAGTTGTGTATGGAGAGGTGGAGGACCACAGGGATAGTAATTACACCATCGCCCTCACCCCTCAGACCACTGGTTCTCACCAGCTCTTCGTCTTGTCTAAACATGACTACAGTACCTTACATAAGGCCCAACCAGTGGTGTATTGTAATGGTCTCCATTATCTGGCCGTGACAGTGGAGACATCTATGCAGGGAGCTCTGCTAGCATCATCTATGTGTTTGATCACACAGGTCAGCTGAAAAGTACCATAGCTGGTCACAGTGGTGGATTAGGTCAAGAGACTCAACCTGGAAGTATTAATGGTCAGTTCAGTGTTCCAACTGGTCTATGTATCAAGGGAGTTATGTTATATATCGCTGACAACAGTAATCATTGTATACAGAAGGTGATATTAATGGGAAGGAACCCCCAGCCCGTCAGTGCATATCAGCTACCACAAGTGCAAAGTCAGGGAAGACCACTAGGATCACATGCAAATACAACAACTCCTCCGCAGCAGCAAAGGACGGGAGGTTCTGGGGTGGGAAGTTTACCGATGGCAGGTTTTACGTTTCGGTGAGTTTAAGACCCTGCTGTCAGGCCAGACAACTACAACAGCCTCCTTAAATCACCTGTCCAGGCAGATACAATAGCCTTCCTTATAAATGCAGGGTGGTGATGTTATAACCTGCTATCATGAAGACTGAGGTATCATATACCTTAACAGGATGGTGATGTTATGGAATGAGGGTATCATATACCTTGACAGGGTGGTGATTTCATGATCTGCTATCATGAAGACTGAGGTATCATTCCCTGAACAGGGTGGTGATGTTATGACCCGCTATATCATTCCCTGAACAGGGTGGTGATGTCATTACTGAGGGTTATGTGCTAAGCACATTACCACCATGGGTGCCTAAGTACATTGCCATCAGAGGTTTCTTTCAAATTTCCTACTGATGGTGATGGAAATGTCTAGAGCCTCAAAATCAACCAACTTAGTCTTAAGGGAAAATGGTCCAGGTGGGAGATATAAAAGGAAAACATTGCACAGATGTGAATTTATTTAACACATATGAGGCAGTGTCCAGCAAAATCACAATTCTGGGTAGTTATTTTAGTTTTCAAATATTTTCATTTTCCGTGAACCCCTCTATCAAATGGTCCTTGCGCATCTTAAAATATTATTAATACGATTAAACGGACTAAAATGATTGTTAGTTTTTTTTTTTTAAACAAAAATTTCGCTAGAGCAGCAAACAGACTAAAATGATTGAAAGAAGTGTACATTTAAAAAAAATGTCCGGGTCTACTACTTCAATGAAGTTTGATGCCGAGGGTGTATGCCGTTTTAGCAGTCATACAGGTACATGTGTGTGTACGCCTGGTGAGGTCGTAACAGAGACGACGTTTCGGTCGTCAAAGGGCCGGCATGCCGTGATCAGTGGCATGGAAGGGACGCGATCGCATCCCATCACGATGGCCCACACATGTGATGCACAGGTGTGGTTACAACACTGTGCGGCCGGCACAGGTGACGATGCAGTGCTGTGGGGCCTTGCCCGGGCGCCCCGCGCTCGGCAAACAAACATCAACTCCTGGAGGATCCCCGACCCTCCCAAGCATCCGCCGGATCTAGCCCCGTTGGATCACTACGGTTACAGGTACACGCCACTGTACCCGGCTTATCGTAGGCACGTTCAAATAAGGTGATTAACTAAATCCATTCTAGAAATGTTGCCAGTTATTGTAGTGTTAATTTTATACTTATAGTGCCTAAGTTTTATAAAACTGAGTGTTTGACCCCTGTACTTGTCTCCATCACCACTCTTCAAGCACATGGACATCCACATCAGTAACCAAAGAGGAGGCTTGGTTTGTTGCTAAGGTTGAGAGCAAGACCCCAAAGGGGGCAGGGTACCCACATGGAGGTCTGAAGGTTCAGGCTGAGATGAGGACCAAGGACCATAATGGAGCAGTTGTGTATGGAGAGGTGGAGGACCACAAGGATGGGACCTACACCATCACCCTCACCCCTCAGACCACTGATTCTCACCAGCTCTTCATCACAATGGATGTTCAACATGTACAGAACAGCCTTCACGACCTTCAGGTGATCTACCATACCTTACATAAGGTCCAGCCAGTGGTGTATTGTAATGGTCATCCATTATCTGGCCATGACAGTGGAGACATCTTGTAGGGAGCTCTGCTAGCATCATCTATGTGTTTGATCAAACAGGTCAGCTGAAAAGTACCATAGCTGGTCACAGTGGTGGGTTAGGTCAAGGGACTCAGCCTGGAAGTATTAATGGTCAGTTCAGTGTTCCAACTGGTCTATGTATCGAGGGAGATATGTTATATACTGCTGACAATGGTAATCATTGTGTGCAGAAGCTGACATTAGTGGGAAGGAACCCCCAGCCCGTCAGTGCATATCAGCACACTACAAGGAATACATGCAAATACAACAACCCCTCCACAGCAGCAAAGGACAGGAGGTTCTGGGGCGGGAAGTTTAGCGATGGCAGGTTTTACGTTCCAGTGAGTTTATGGCCCTGCTGTCAGGCCAGACAACTACAACAGCCTCCTTAAATCACCAGCTGCCATTGGTTGGCCAGGCAGATATACAATAGCCTTCCTTATAAATTCAGGGTGGTGATGTCATGATCTGCTATCATGAAGACTGAGGGTATCATTCCCTGAACAGGGTGGTGATGTTATGACCCGCTATATCATTCCCTGAACAGGGTGGTGATGTCATGACTGAGGGTTATGTGCTAAGCACATTACCACCAGAGGTGTCCTAAGTACATTACCATCAGAAGTTTCTTTCAAATTTCCTACTGATGGTGGTGGAAATGTCTGGAACCTCGAAATCAACCAACTTAGTCTTAAGGGAAAATGGCCCAGGTGGGAGATATAAAAGGAATACATTGCACAGATGTGAATTTATTTATCACATATGAGGCAGTGTCCAGCAAAATCACAATTCTGGGTAGTTATTTTAGTTTTCAAATATTTTCATTTTCCGTGAACCGCTCTATGATCATGAAATGGTCCTTGCGCATCTTAAAATATTATTGATACGTTTACCCCTAGTGCTGTGGGCATTGTATTAAATATTTCGCCTAGAGCAGCGAAAATAAAACAGACTAAAATGATTGAAACAAGTGTACATAAAAAAAAAAAGATCCGGGTCTACTACTTCAATCAAGTTTGATGCCGAGGGTGTATGCCGTTTTAGCAGTCATACAGGTACATGTGTGTGTACGCCTGATGAGGTCGTAACAGAGACGACGTTTCGGTCGTCAAAGGGCCGGCATGCCGTGATCAGTGGCATGGGAGGGACGCGATCGCATCCCATCACGATGGCCCACACATGTGATGCACAGGTGTGGTTTACAACGCTGTGCGGCCGGCACAGGTGACGATGCAGCGCTGTGCGGCCTTGCCCGGGCGCCCCGCGCTCGGCAAACAAACATCACTCCTCGAGGATCCCCGACCCTCCAAGCATCCGCCGGATCTAGCCCCGTTGGATCACTACGGTTACAGGTACACGCCACTGTACCCGGCTTATCGTAGGCACGTTCAAATAAGGTGATTAATAGCATTAAATGTTACCAGTTATTATTGTATTAATTTTATACCTACATGTAAGTTTTATAAACGAGTGTTTGACCCCTGTGATTAATAGCATTAAATCCATTCTAGAAATGTTACCATTTATTATTGTATTAATTTTACACAGAGCTTTGGTTTCAGCACATGTTCCATCACGTTTGGAACCTTCAGGTCTGTATCGTTCAGTTGGGAAGCGACCTGTTGGTGTTTCAATTGTCCCTTGGAAGTGTGGGCAACTTCTGTGTGGGATGCAACGTGTCCGGATACTTTTGCACCATCTTACTCCACAATTGCTGCACACCAAGTTGGAGCAGTTGCTCACCAGGCTGAAGATAGGAAGATGCAGAAGTATAAACACCTTGACTCATGCTACTTTTTCACTCCAGTGGCAATAGAGACAAGTGGAGTTTTTGGACCAAAGACTACAGAATTCCTGAAAGAGTTGGGGTATCGATTGAGGCAAGTGTCTGGAGAAGCCAACTCCTTTGCATACCTCACTCAGAGACTCTCAGTTGCCATCCAAGTGGCAATGCAGCTTCTGTGTTGGGAACAATTAAGACGGACAGTGAAGAGGAAGAGTTTTTAGTATAAAAATTGTTGTATTGTATGAGTGAGTGAGTGAGTGTGTTAGGATAAGTATATGTTAGATCGTGTAGTTGTTAGCCATATGTGTATGCATTCCTGTAATCAATATAATCATAATCATAAATTTATCATACGAAGAAAAAAAAAAAATTATACCTGTATGTCAGTTTTATAAAACCGAGTGTTTGACCCCTGTACTTATCTCCATCACCACTCTTCAAGCACATGGACATCCACATCAGTAACCAGAGAGGAGGCTAGGTTTGTTGCTAAGGTTGAGAGCAAGATCCCAAAGGGGGCAGGGTACATACATGGAGGTGTCAAGGTTCAGGCTGAGATGAGGACCAAGGACCATAATGGAGCAGTTGTGTATGGAGAGGTGGTGGAGGACCACAGGGATGGTACCTACACCATCACCCTCACCCCTCAGACCACTGATTCTCACCAGCTCCTCATCACAATGGATGTTCAACATATTCAACATGTACAGAGCAGCCCTCACGACCTTCAGGTGATATACCCTAACAGGCTGGTGATGTCATGACCTGCTATCATGAAGACTGAGGGTATCATATACCCTAACAGGGTGGTGATGTCATGACTGAGGGTTATGTGCTAAGCACATTACCACCAGAGGTGTCCTAAGTGCATTGCCATCAGAAGTTTCCTATTGATGGTGGTGGAAATATCTAGAGCACCAAAATCAGCCAACTTAGTCTTAAGGGAAAATGGCCCAGGTGGGAGACATAAAAGGAAAACATTGCACAGATGTGAAGGTATTTTGATTTATGGGGCAGCAGTCTCCAGCAAATCACAATTCTGGGTAGTTTTTCTAGTTTTCAACTTTTTCATTTTCCGTGAACTCCAAATAGCTTCTATCAAATGGTCCTTGCGCATCCTAAATTGGCCGGACTATCCATCGTAATCGTAAAGTTATTGGACACTAAATTTATAATTAGCTACACACATCCACGGGCGTTACTTTTCTTTCGCTTGTCGTGGAAAATTTGATAAAGTATCATAAGGGTGATTTTGCTGGACAATATTAATACGTTTACCCATTACAATATTATTAATACGTTTACAGTCTGACCTCGTTAAGAGCGCACTCGTTATAAGCGCATTCCCTCGTTAGATGTATTGAAAATTATTTCATGATTAATGTGGGTACTAACATTATCTATGTCTACAATGTGCAATCTATGCCCTAAGTATGGTAAGGAACAAACGTGGCGCTCTTAACGAGGTCAGACTGTACCCCTAGTGCTATGGGCATTGTATTAAATATTTCGCCTAGAGCAGCGAAAATAAAACGGACTAAAATGATTGTTAGTTTTAAAACAAAAATTTCGCCTAGAGCAGCGAACTAAAATGATTGAAACAAGTGTACATAAGAAAAGATCTGAGTCTACCACTTCAGAGTGTTTGATGCCGAGGGTGCATGCCGTTTTAGCGGTCATACAGTTACATGTGTGTGTATCCCTGATGAGGTCGTAACAGAGACGACGTTTCGGTCGTCAAAGGGCCGGCATGCCGTGATCAGTGGTATGGGAGGGACGCAATCGCATCCCATCACGCGGCCACAACGCTGTGCGGCCCGCACAGGTGACGATGAAGTGCTGTGTGGCTTTGCCCGGGCGCCCCGCGCTCGGGGGACAAGCATCACTCCTCGATAATCCCCATACAATATTAGATGAGGACCAAGGACCATAATGTGTCACGTTGCTAATCTGAGGAACAGTATGATCATGGCATATATGTGTGTCACGTTGCTAATCTGAGGAACAGTATGATCATGGCATATATGTGTGTCACGTTGCTAATCTGAGGAACAGTATGATCATGGCATATATGTGTGTCACGTTGCTAATCTGAGGAACAGTATGATCATGGCATATATGTGTGTCACGTTGCTAATCTGAGGAACAGTATGATCATGGCATGCATATATGTGTGTCACGTTGCTAATCTGAGGAACAGTATGATCATGGCATACATGTGTGTCACGTTGCTAATCTGAGGAACAGTATGATCATGGCATACATGTGTGTCACGTTGCTAATCTGAGGAACAGTATGATCATGGCATATATGTGTGTCACGTTGCTAATCTGAGGAACAGTATGATCATGACACACATGTGTGTCACGTTGCTAATCTGAAGAACAGTATGATCATGGCATACATCTGTGGTGTCCTCTTGCTAATCTGAGGAACAGTATGATCATGGTATATATGTGTGTCACGTTGCTAATCTGAGGAACAGTATGATCATGGCATACATGTGTGTCACGTTGCTAATCTTATGATCATGGCATACGTGGGAGTCCCATAACTGTGGAGAATTTAATTGCTTTCCCATTTACAAAATCTAAAGTTTAGCAAATTACACTAGAAGTGAATGTATGATCCCTAACATAGAGGCAGAGGAGTTACGTGTTTTCCTGTGTTTAATCTGAAACAACGTCAAGGATTCAAAGTCAAATCAAGGTAAATGGTTAAAGTTTACTGCACTTGCAAGTTACCAAAGCTTTCTGAAATTCCCATGATATGTTGCAGCACCTGTCATGAATGGCATCCTGGGGAGGTGCATGTGAGTAGCTTCAACCTAAGAGTGCATGGAATCAAAGAGAAGTGAAATGGTTCTGTCCTGTCTGCAAGTCTTCGCTACAAAACTAAGGTTCACTATGTTATGGATGAAATTCTATCATACATTCACTTCTTGTGCAATTTGCTAAATGTTAAATTTTGCAAATGGTACAGCAATTAATTTCTCCACAGTTATGTGACACACACGTATACCCAAGATCATACTGTTCCTCAGGTTAGCAACGTGACACACATGTATGCCATGATCATACTGTTCCTCAGGTTAGCAACGTGACACACATGTATGCCATGATCATACTGTTCCTCAGATTAGCAACGTGACACACATGTATGCCATGATCATACTGTTCCTCAGATTAGCAAGAGGTCACCACAGATGTATGCCATGATCATACTGTTCCTCAGATTAGCAATGTGACACACATGTATGCCATGATCAGACTGTTCCTCAGATTAGCAACGTGACACACATGTGTGCCATGATCAGACTGTTCTTCAGATTAGCAACGTGACACACATGTATGCCATGATCATACTGTTCCTCAGATTAGCAACGTGACACACATATATGCCATGATCATACTGTTCCTCAGGTTAGCAACGTGACACACATGTATGCCATGATCATACTGTTCCTCAGGTTAGCAATGTGACACACATGTATGCATGCCATGATCATACTGTTCCTCAGATTAGCAACGTGACACACATGTATGCCATGATCATACTGTTCCTCAGGTTAGCAATGTGACACACATGTATGCCATGATCATACTGTTCCTCAGGTTAGCAAGAGGACACCACAGATGTATGCCATGATCATACTGTTCCTCAGGTTAGCAACGTGACACACATGTATGCCATGATCATACTGTTCCTCAGGTTAGCAACGTGACACACATGTATGCCATGATCATACTGTTCCTCAGGTTAGCAATGTGACATACATGTATGCCATGATCATACTGTTCCTCAGGTTAGCAACGTGACACACATGTATGCCATGATCATACTGTTCCTCAGATACTGTGTACACAAGCCAACCCAAACGATTTTTGGCAAGTTAAGTTGTTTATCTACGAATTAGTTGAGAACCTGATGTGTAAAAAGGGTCTATAAAGAAATATTGTATCCCATGGCACACATGTATGTCCCCTTGCAAACATACAACAGTATCACCATGGCATACATGGTTGTGTGTCAAATTTAATATACTACATAATACTTGCATGCTTTCCCAAAGTGATGTATGTGTATCTGATGAAGAGTTAAGAGGAGGGAGGAGGGGAGAGGGAGGAAGAGGGATGAGGAGGGAGCAGGACGCAGGAGGGGGGAGGAGGGAGCGCATACAAATTTAATCAGCTCCATTCTATGTGGGTCATACTGGGTTATTTGAGTAGGCTAAAAAGAAACTGCATAGACGTTCCGCATTTTAGTATGCGGAACGGAACGGAACGTTCCGCGTTCCGTTCCTCATATTAGTAAGACCCCCTATGGGCAGCATTGCAATTTCGCGTAGAGCAGCGAATAAAATGATTGTTCTAACAATTTTACATTTAAAAGTGTAAAAATAAAAATAAAAAGAACCGGGTCAGGTCCAATGACTTCAAATCATCAAGTTTGATTAAGGGGATCAGATATGTATGCTGTTTTAGCGGTCATACAACCCTCCTCAACCCTCCGCAGATCCCCGACCCTCCAAGTATCCGCCGGATCTAGCCCCGTTAGCTCATTCACACACGCCATTGTACCGGGCTTATCTTGGTACCCTACAGTCATGGCTTATATATACATCTACGACTACAATACTGAGCTGAGGTGCCATCCTCGCAACGTACCAGTTGGTAGTCATACTAAATGACTCTTTCTGACTGGCCCATCTCCTTCATGCAATGGCCCCACCCCCTCTGCTACCCCAAATGGCCCTCACAATTTATATAAATATGATAGGTACACACAATATACATAAATATACACACACACACATACATACATACATACATACATACATACATACATACATACATACATACATACATACACACACACATACATACATACATACACATACATACATACATACACACACACATACATACATACATTACATAAAACAAAAGACAAGTACAGAGAAACTTCAGGATATCTTGCATTCTGGTGAGAAAAGAACAAGTCATTGTGGTGTGTGTGTGTGTGTGTGTGTGTGTGTGTGTGTGTGTGTGTGTGTGTGTGTGTGTGTGTGTGTGTGTGTGTGTGCTACAATGCACTCACTGGATGATTCTAATGAAGTGGTTGACCCAATCCCATCGACACCAGACCTGGGTCTGTTGAATTTCATTGAATTTACAGATTGCTGAAAAGTGACAGGGGAGGAGTAATAGGAGACCACACCCACACCACAACGGCACACCATTATTAGTTTGACTTCCTCTGCTCTGTTCAGGTACACCTCAGCCTACAGGAAGGGGGAGGAGCTGATCATGTGATGGGGTGTGGATGTACTAACCCCACCTCAGATCTTATAAGTTTCCTTTCTTCCACTGTTGCAGCTGCTGTTAAATGTAAACTTAATGAACCTCATTGTACAACCAGCCAAGCACACTACCATCAGAGGTGTGCTAAACACACTACCATCAGAGGTGTGCTAAGCACACTGCCATCAGAGGTGTGCTAAACACACCACCATCAGAGGTGTGTAAACACACTACCATCAGAGGTGTGCTAAACACACTACCATCAGAGGTGTGCTAAGCACACTACCATCAGAGGTGTGCTAAACACACTACCATCAGAGGTGTGCTAAACACACTACCATCAGAGGTGTGCTAAGCACACTACCATCAGAGGTGTGCTAAGCACACTACCATCAGAGGTGTGCTAAACACACCACCATCAGAGGTGTGTAAACACACTACCATCAGAGGTGTGCTAAGCACACTACCATCAGAGGTGTGCTAAGCACACTACCATCAGAGGTGTGCTAAACACACTACCATCAGAGGTGTGCTAAACACACTACCATCAGAGGTGTGCTAAACATACTACCATCAGAGGTGTGCTAAGCACACTACCATCAGAGGTGTGCTAGGCACCTTACCATCAGAGGTGTGCTAAGCACACTACCATCAGAGGTGTGCTAAACACACTACCATCAGAGGTGTGCTAGGCACCTTACCATCAGAGGTGTGCTAGGCACCTTACCATCAGAGGTGTGCTAAACACATTACCATCAGAGGTGTGCTAAGCACACTACCATCAGAGGTGTGCTAAACACACTACCATCAGAGGTGTGCTAAACACACTACCATCAGAGGTGTGCTAGGCACCTTACCATCAGAGGTGTGCTAGGCACCTTACCATCAGAGGTGTGCTAGGCACCTTACCATCAGAGGTGTGCTAGGCACCTTACCATCAGAGGTGTGCTAGGCACCTTACCATCAGAGGTGTGCTAGGCACCTTACCATCAGAGGTGTGCTAGGCACCTTACCATCAGAGGTGTGCTAGACACCTTACCATCAGAGGTGTGCTAGACACCTTACCATCAGAGGTGTGCTAGACACCTTACCATCAGAGGTGTGCTAGGCACCTTACCATCAGAGGTGTGCTAGGCACCTTACCATCAGAGGTGTGCTAGGCACCTTACCATCAGAGGTGTGCTAGGCACCTTACCATCGATCAGAGGCAGCAGGATGGAGACAGCAGACTTGTATAGTTCAAAGGCACCCTGGTAATCCTGCTGCACCTCAAGGGCATCAGCTTCCCTTGCCTTGTTAATGGCGGCCAATATTTGAGGATCCCTGGCCTCCAAAGACACTGAGATACAGACAACAACACACGTATGTGCACACGTTGGAGTGGATGGGGACCCGTTACACTAACCCATCATCTTGACTGGTTTTTTAAGTGCAGGCCTACGCTCCCTCAGCTGTGCTTTGAGCAACTCTGCTCGAGCTATGTACTGCTCTATCTGTGGAACCATAGGGGGAATAACCCCCCCGAGTAGGTTATTAAGAGTTTAGATGCAAGGTTCAAAACGCTCATGGGTATCTATGGGCATTCACCTTGCTTATCAAATCAGCTCTAACGTCCTGGTCGGTTTCATCTACAAATGAAAATTCAGGTGATTACAAAGGTCTATTCCCTGTCTACACAGAGACAGCCTCTGGACACACTTACCCCCTGTCTACACAGAAACAGCACTTACCCCCGGTCTACACAGAGACAGCACTTACCCCCAGTCTACACAGAGACAGCCTCCTCTTTTAGCACTTCAACACCAAATGAGGTATGGAAAATATAGAGCACACACACACACACAACACACCTACACACCTACACACTATACACACCTACACACTATACACACCTACACACTATACACACCTACACACTATACACAACACACCTACACACTTACACATATACACACCTCACCTACACACCTACACTAAGGCAGACACCTACACTAAGGCAGACACTTACACTTGAGGGCAGGGAGCAGGTAGTCCAAGGCACCACAGTACAGGTTGAGGGCACCACTGACCTTCCCCTCATAGTCCTTGACCACTGCCTGCTGAAGTAGGTTCCTCTGGTAACGAAAGACCACACCTCCTTAGTATAGTGCTCAGCCCCTGTGCACCCTCTTAGCTTACGGCTTTGGGCAGACATTCTGCTGAAGGCATGTGTTCCAGGTCAACGAAGGGATGGTTGAAAAAGTCCTCAAAGCCAATCCTCTTGTCGGGATCCCTTTCTAACAGGCACTGGAGCAGGTGTCTGCAGTGCTCTGTCACCATGGGAACAGATGGTATCTGTGGAGGTGGGGAGGTGCCATAAGGGGAACAGTGGAGGTGGGGAGGTGCCATAAGGGGAACAGTGGAGGTGGGGAGGTGCCATAAGGAGAACAGTGGAGGTGGGGAGGTGCCATAAGGGGAACAGTGGAGGTGGGAAGGTGCCATAAGGGGAACAGTGGAGGTGGGGAGGTGCCATAAGGAGAACAGTGGAGGTGGGGAGGTGCCATAAGGAGAACAGTGGAGGTGGGGAGGTGCCATAAGGGGAACAGTGGAGGTGGGGAGGTGCCATAAGGGGAACAGTGGAGGTGGGGAGGTGCCATAAGGGGAACAGTGGAGGTGGGGAGGTGCCATAAGGAGAACAGTGGAGGTAGGGAGGTGCCATACCCTCCCCAACTCCACTGTTCCCCCTTGTGTGCCAATAATGGCCCCCTAGGGATGTGTACTAATAATGAACCCCTAGGATGCACGTACTAATAATAGCCCCCTAGGGATGTGTACTAATAATAGCCCCCTAGGGATGTGTACTAATAATAGCCCCCTAGGGATGTGTACTAATAATGACCCCCTAGGGATGTGTACTAATAATGACCCCCTAGGGATGTGTACTAATAATGACCCCCTAGGGATGTGTACTAATAATGGCCCCCTAGGGATGTGTACAAATAATGGCCCCCTAGAGATGTGTACTAATAATGACCCCCAAGGGATGTGTACTAATAATGGCCCCCTAGGGATGTGTACAAATAATGGTCCCCTAGAGATGTGTACTAATAATGACCCCCAAGGGATGTGTACTCACAATGGCCCCCTCAAGATGTGTATAAATAATGACTCCCAAGGGAAACATGGCCATATCCAAGTAAGTACTTATCCTCCAACTTGTGATTCATGACTGAAAGGTTCAAGTATAAAATCACACCCACACCTCTAGCCACACCCACACTTCTAGCCACACCTACCTCCACAGGCCTTGGGTCCAGCACCCTCTCATGAAGCTCCTCCAATGTACTACAGGCAAATGGAGCTGCTCCAAACAGTGCCTCTACAAAGGGCAACAGTTTTATTCCATTATAGACCTATAGACCACACCTATCTACAGGCCACGCCTACATCTAGGGTTCTTCTTGATTGGCCGCACTGTTAGAATCATGTCTGTGTCATGTGTACAATATCTCGCTTGTAAGTTGGACAAGTGCAGATGTGTGCGATAGTAAGGTACATTGGGTTTGACCACTTCATCTTGTTCATAGTTCAGCTGCTGCTCCAAATTTGGCCTGGGGCCGAGATTAGTATATATGGGTCTGGGTATGAGTGAAATGATCAAACCTTCCTATCGCACACATCTGCTCTTGTCCAACTTGCGAGATATTGTACACACGACACAGGCATGATTCTAACAGTGCGGCCAATCAAGAACCTGATGTAAAATAGTAAATTGCACTCCTTACATACAACATGACCACACCTACCATACAGTATGACCACACCTACCATACAATATGACCACACCTACCATACAGTATGACCACACCTACCATACAATATGACCACACCTACTATACAGTATGACCACACCTACCATACAATATGACCACACCTACCATACAGTATGACCACACCTACCATACAGTATGACCACACCTACCATACAGTATGACCACACCTACCATACAGTATGACCACACCTACCATACACCTACCATACAGTATGACCCCTACAGACCACAGGTCGACTTTTGCATCATAATGTTGTGATAACATGATTTCTGGTGCCTTGAGGAGGAGAGAAGGGGAGGGGGAGAGAAGGGGAGAGGAGGTGGATGAGGGGAGAGGAGGAGGAAGAGGAGAGGGGAGGAGGAGAGGAAGGAGGAGGAGGGGGAGAACGACATGAAGTGCAGGGTACATAGAAAAGAGATGTAGTACACACCATGTAAAGAGGTGAGCCTCTAAATGAGTTAGCACTGTCTCCAGAGCTGAGGTGTTGAGCCATTCCAAAGTCTACAGATGTGTGTTCAAACAGATAACTGGTTAACAAACACAACACTACAACCTCCTATCTTGAGCACTGGTTAACAAACACAACATCCCAACCTCCTATCTTGAGCACTGGTTAACAAACACAACACTACAACCTCCTATCTTGAGCACTGGTTAACAAACACAACATCCCAACCTCCTATCTTGAGCACTGGTTAACAAACACAACACTACAACCCCCTATCTTGAGCACTGGTTAACAAACACAACACTACAACCTCCTATCTTGAGCACTGGTTAACAAACACAACATCCCAACCTCCTATCTTGAGCACTGGTTAACAAACACAACACTACAACCTCCTATCTTGAGCACTGGTTAACAAACACAACATCCCAACCTCCTATCTTGAGCACTGGTTAACAAACACAACATCCCAACCTCCTATCTTGAGCACTGGTTTTCTTTCTTCAGTTAAGAGAAGGTTTTGTGGTTTCAAATCCATGTGGGCAATTCCTTTGGACCTCATGAACTGGAGAGCAAGAGCTGTGTGTGTGTGTGTGTGTGTGTGTGTGTGTGTGTGTGTGTGTGTGTGTGTGTGTGTGTGTGTGTGTGTGTGTGTGTGTGTGTGCGTGTGCGTGCACGTGTGTGCATGTATATGTGTGTGTGCATGTACACATGGGCAACTTGAAGTGTCAATCTATATCAAGGGGTTCCCATGTAGTTACTCAATCTGGCCCCTCCCACTTTTAACTCAAGCGCTGATTCTATGCCCTGGCAATTATATCACCGGCCCCTCCCACTTACCACTGGCCCCTCCCACTTACCAAGCTGGCGAAGAAACTTGCGAGCAAATGTTTCAGACAGCTTCTTCTTGCTTTTGATGAAAGTTGAGAGGTCACCTCCAGCACAGAACTCCATTACCAGGTAGATACAGCTGTCATCCCACTGCAATGGTATGTGTGTGTGTGTGTGTGTGTGTGTGTGTGTGTGTGTGTGTGTATGTGTATGTGTGTGTGTGTGTGTGTGCATGTTATGGTTTGAGTGAGTATTGGGTGTATGTTTATGTGTGTGTGTGCACATATGTGTCTAAGTTATAAATGTCCAGGCAGGTTTCTTCTAACAAACCCCAGGGTGGTTTTTTTTTTAAAACAAAAAGTTCCATCATGGAATTGAACATCCAAGGTAGGAAAAGAGTTTAAAACCACTCTGGATTTAGCTTGGAACAGACTGGACATCTATAACTTTTTCCTGTGAGGGTCATATCATAGATAAGCCGTAGAAGGGCACACACAATGGCTGTGGAAGGATACACACAGTGGCCGTGGAAGGGTACACACAATGGCCGTGGAAGGGTACACACAGTGGCCGTGGAAGGGTACACACAATGGCCGTGGAAGGGTACACACAGTGGCCGTGGAAGGGTACACACAGTGGCCGTGGAAGGGTACACACAATGGCAGTGGAAGGGTACGCACAGTGGCCGTGGAAGGGTACACACAATGGCAGTGGAAGGGTACACACAATGGCCGTGGAAGGGTACACACAATGGCCGTGGAAGGGTACACACAATGGCAGTGGAAGGGTACGCACAGTGGCCGTGGAAGGGTACACACAATGGCAGTGGAAGGGTACACACAATGGCCGTGGAAGGGTACACACAATGGCAGTGGAAGGGTACACACAATGGCAGTGGAAGGGTACACACAATGGCAGTGGAAGGGTACGCACAATGGCCCACTTCAGGAAGGCAGACACATAGTGTGCGGCCCCCCCCAAATGGTGTGAGTGAGCAACGACATTTTACGTAACAGGAAAGCATGCATCACCAGGCAGGTACTGCATGGGGGGGGGGGGGGGGGGGGGCGGGGGGGCTGGCATGCAGGATACTACTACCATTGGTGCATGGGGGGCTACTACCATAGATTGGTGCATGGGGGGCTACTACGATTGGTGCATGGGGGGCTACTACGATTGGTGCATGGGGGGCTGGCATGCAGGATACTACCATACATTTCCGTTTGCTAATTCTCAACGTGCGGTCCCTCGACGTAACAGAGGAATCGTGCATGCACGCGCCATATTAAGTCCATCACAGCGTGTGATCCGGAAGACTACATGCGACGTTACGTTAATACTAGCTACCTCGAAGTCCAGCAGCTTCACGATATGCGGGTGGGTCAGGTCTTTCATAACCTCTATCTCCGTGAGGAGGTTTTGCATGCTGGCTTTGTTCAAACTGCTGCGCTCGATCACCTTAACCGCGACCTCATTTCTCGTAGGGTCCTGCCAGGGGCGGCGAGGGAGTTAGCGTTAGGTACGAATGGAGTAGTACTTCCCGAATCCCCCCGTCATACGTAGTTTGCCCATATAATTAATGTACCTTCTTTTGTCCCTTGTATACGGTGGCGTAGGTTCCTGAACCGAGTTTATACAGCAAACGGTAGTTTTTCGGTTCCCCCTTCGGTTCAATAGCTGACATTTTCCGTTGGGCCAATTATATAATGGGACCTGGGCACGAGATAAAGTTAATTATGGGACAGCTGATCGTCATTTGAATGTGTATGTCCCTAAACTCTATCATGGGCGAAGGAGCGCCACTTACGTTCGCGCATCGAAAATACTGTTGAACGCGCGATATGATTTTTTTTACAGCAGTGTTTGTGCCCCCCCATGGCGACGCATAGCCTTGCGATGCCCTACCAACAGAGATCGGCTTGATAATGATACTTACCCGCGAAGTAAGGTATTGATCAAACAGCAGTAGCGCGAGCTCGAGGTACTCAGGCAGTCAAACCCTAGATATTAGAGTATGGTCAAACGTTTCATTATCGACATTCAATCGCCGGCAGTTAATGAATGGTCGCATAGTCGCGTGTCCTGCCTAAATATTACGCCATTGCTCCCTCCCCCATCCAAGTGGTGTTAACTGCAAAGTTATAACTGTAAACTGCAGAAGCAGAGAAAAATCCCCATATTTAGTTCAGTTCTTCAGGAATATTAGATACACATTGACAAAACGTAGATATGTACACAGTACAGTACTCGATTCTAACACAGACACAGAGATGACATCACCCCTGCCGAGGCTTCAGTTTGAAATGCAGAACAAGTGGTGGGTCCTGAGAAATGTAGGAAGAAAAAAAAGTGGTTAACTAATAATAACCTAGAGTTATTAATAGGAAGGGACAGTGTCTAGCAAAATCACCCTTATGGGAAGTTTTCAATTTTTTTGATTTTCCGTGAACTCCAAAGAGCTTCTATCAAATGATCCTTGTGCATCCAAAATTGGGCTATCCATCATAAAGTTATAAGACACTGAATTTATAATTACCATACATTTCAATGCAAGCGTTACTTTTCTTTTGCTTGTCCTGGAAAATTTGTAAAAGTATCACAAAGGTGATTTTGCTGGACACTGTCCCATATATTGCTTTATGTATGCTAAACCTATTACTGCGATATACTATACGGCACAGAGTGGGTCTGGCTGGTCCTTTGGAAGTGGAGGTGTGGTCACTGTGCTAAACAATACAGTCAAACGGACCTTTTTAAGCCAATGTGATAGCCAGATGAACTTGAGGGTGCTGTCCTTGTGCAACACATTCTCCACACAGAGAAGGTCAAGCTAGAGCGAGGAGGGGAGATAAGGGAGGGGGAGGGAGGGACAAAGGGCAGCATGCATGCATAATGTTGCACACAGCCGATCAATCAGTGCATGTGTATGCGCATGCAAGTGTGATGGGTGTGGCTGGTGGTGTATGCCAGAGGTGATGGGTGTGGCTGGTGGTGTATGCAAGAGGTGATGGGTGTGGCTGATGATGTATGCAGGATGTGATGGGTGTGGCTGATGGTGTACACAGGATGTGATGGGTGTGGCTGGTGGTGTGTACAGGGTGTGGTATTGCTCACATCATAGTGAGGTGGTACACCAAGCTTCTGGAGAAGGAACCTCTTGAGATGGTGAACAGTTACCCGCGATGAACACCTCATGTACTTCCTGCTCAACTCCTGCAGCCAATGGCAACACATAGAATGGTGAGTGGGGAGAGGCACCTCCCCCTTAAAGGTGAAGGAGGCACCTCCCCTTTCACAAGCACATACCTGCAGCTGCACAGCTTCCTCGGCAACTGATCTATAAAATGTGTGTGGGTCATATGGGGAAACACACAACTTTAAGTGTGAACAAACTCGTATCATAGCACAGCTTGTTTTGGCTCCTGAGCTGTGAGATGATAGATTTGCTAAATCATTTCACACACACACATTACACTTTGATGATCAAAGCCACACGAGACCCTTAATGCTAGCAGCACTAGAGGGGTTAAAGCACCTACTTATTAACTTCCAGACATTGAGTCAACTAGACAATGGAACCATAGAATATAATTCGTTGTTCATAATAATAAGAGCCTGCACTAGTCTACAAAATTCTACACGTTCAGACACTGCTATATAAAAAAGTGGGCCAGTGGTTAAGCCTTAATAACTACCCTTACCTATGGACTGTGCCTTACCTATGTGCCTCCACTATGGACTGTGCCTTACCTATGTGCCTCCACTATGGACTGTGCCTTACCTATGTGCCTCCACTATGGACTGTGCCTTACCTATGTGCCTCCACTATGGACTGTGCCTTACCTATGTGCCTCCACTATGGACTGTGCCTTACCTATGTGCCTCCACTATGGACTGTGCCTTACCTATGTGCCTCCACTATGGACTGTGCCTTACCTATGTGCCTCCACTATGGACTATGCCTTACCTATGTGCCTCCACTATGGACTATGCCTTACCTATGTGCCTCCACTATGGACTGTGCCTTACCTATGTGCCTCCACTATGGACTGTGCCTTACCTATGTGCCTCCACTATGGACTGTGCCTTACCTATGTGCCTCCACTATGGACTGTGCCTTACCTATGTGCCTCCACTATGGACTGTGCCTTACCTATGTGCCTCCACTATGGACATTGCCTTACCTATGTGCCTCCACTAAGGACTGTGCCTTACCTATGTGCCTCCACTATGGACTGTGCCTTACCTATGTGCCTCCACTATGGACATTGCCTTACCTATGTGCCTCCACTATGGACTGTGCCTTACCTATGTGCCTCCACTATGGACTGTGCCTTACCTATGTGCCTCCACTATGGACTGTGCCTTACCTATGTGCCTCCACTATGGACATTGCCTTACCTATGTGCCTCCACTATGGACTGTGCCTTACCTATGTGCCTCCACTATGGACTGTGCCTTACCTATGTGCCTCCACTATGGACATTGCCTTACCCATGTGCCTCCACTATGGACTGTGCCTTACCTATGTGCCTCCACTATGGACTGTGCCTTACCTATGTGCCTCCACTATGGACTGTGCCTTACCTATGTGCCTCCACTATGGACATTGCCTTACCTATGTGCCTCCACTATGGACTGTGCCTTACCTATGTGCCTCCACTATGGACTGTGCCTTACCTATGTGCCTCCACTATGGACTGTGCCTTACCTATGTGCCTCCACTTGAAGTGACACCAGATCATCATCACGGCTAAAGTGGGTCTGCGAGAACTCCACCCCTTTATCAACTGTGTCCATTGGGGGAGGCCTGGTGTCTTCGAGAAATTTCAATTTGCCCACTGAAAACAACGTAGGAACCGCTACTTACTTGGATCAGCGACGCCTCTCTCAGTATAGAACTGTTCCCGCCTTATTTGCTCGGCTGCGTATTATATATTTAAAATGCATGTAACGGTCGCCCAGGGTTTCCCCCTCACGAAACTCACTCTTAAATAGTCCCGGAACCAGTTTATATACAATGTCCTGCATGGTTCTATCCGGCCTGTACCAGGTATACGGCTAAAGATAAAATAAATAAAGGTATCGCACACAACGCACCTTAAACTCAGCAACGGCTGCGTCTCGTGCACCACCGTGTTACAGATAGGGCATTGTTTGTTGGTTTGAAGGTATTTCACAATGCACGTCTTGCAAACTGTAAAAAAAAAAACTGAACAGATAAACACAAAGGAAAGAAACGAAAGAAGAGTGACAGCGATTTACATGTGTGCAGGCACTCGGTGATTGTGGTTGCGTCAACAAGATACCCAGCGCAGAGGCGGCACGTGATGTACTCATTTAGTTCCCGAAGTTTCACAGTGCTCTGACGTCGAAACGAGAACAAGGAAGTTACGCGCATAAACTGGGAACTCCTAGCCACTTTTCATCCCTTCCCCCTGCCCAACTCAGCAAATTATATCTGCTTAGCTGCAGTGCAATGACAACAAAAATAAAATAAATATAGCTGGCGATCTGTTCGCACGAACAAGGTAGCAGCAGCTGCGTTTTTTGTATTTACACAACCTCGCACTTCCAAGATGCAATCTAAAAGCTATTACTACACCATAACAAAACCTCTTTAAAACCACATCACATTTATGAAAGCCTAACTCACAAACTACGACCGACCAAGCTATCACAAAACTACAGTTTCATATGCACGTGTACCTGCATTATTCAAAAGGTCACACAGCGCGTTCTCTCAATAGTGGTGGTAGCCGCCGCGACTGAAAGGCAAAACCGATATAAATGCTATGCAAAACAGAAACATTCCCCTTACCAATTTAATATAACTATTATATGAAGGCCGGTGACGGGAGCGAGCGTTGATTAGAATTGCAAAATAAATACTGGGCGGAGCGAAGCCAGGCAAATTTCATGGACTAGCCGGTAGTGTTCGAAGTGTTTCTACCGTAGAAAGGAACACTCTGCATGGTAAGGCCTGTGTGACCGTGGTCTACTATGGAGACATGGAGCGGTGTTTGTTTGACACTCGATCCTATACGTTGGTTATTTTTGTAGCTTCCTTGCTTTTCTGATCGTCGTCGGATTGCTCCACAGCAGCTGGTAGAAGAGCCAACACCAATGGATCAGAGCAAGACAGTAAGCCTAACTCACGCACAGTTATTTTTATTTTATTTTTGTCTTTCCTAATTATATCGCTCGCTTCTTTCCAGAGTGACGACCACGCCTATTCTATACGTCCCGCCGACTACGACATCTATCAGTCAGTCGGTATGGGCGTTAACTGTTGCACTGCATTGCGTAATATCAATGTCTTATCGGGTTGTGTATCAGTTTCAACCTCCTCCTTTATTCCTTTCCCCCTCTCCCTCCCACTCTCTTCCTTTCCCCCTCTCCCTCCTTCACCTCCTCCCTTCCCTCCTCCCATTCTCTCCTCTTGCTCGTAAGGGGTCGGCTTCTTTGGCACAGCAAGCATAGTGATTGCCAACCATAAGCCTTCCAGGACGTTTGTTGTCTTAAGGATAACAGACATGGACACCTTAGCGCCTAGCTTACTGAATGCTGTGGTTGAAGAAATGAAGCTCTCACAGTTGCTGAGGCATCCCAACATCGTATGCTACCATGGCAGCTTTGTTGTGGGGACAATGTTATGGGCTATTCAACCGCTCATGCATTATGGTACAGTGATTTGTATACACCTGGGGGGAGGGGGGGGGGGGGGGGGGGGGGCACATGCACTTCTTGGGTCACATGCACCTCTGGGGTGGTCAGGTTTACTTCTAGGGTGATATTTGCATATCCAGCAGCAGTCATGTGGGGATTACAAGAAGAGGGGGTCATGTGGGATCACAAGAGGGGGTCATGTGGGATCACAAGAGGGGGTCATGTGAGATCACAAGAGGGGGTCATGTGGGATCACAAGAGGGGGTCATGTGGGATCACAAGAGGGGGTCATGTGAGATCACAAGAGGGGGTCATGTGGGATCACAAGAGGGGGTCATGTGGGATCACAAGAGGGGGTCATGTGGGATCACAAGACTGGCCTGTGGGTGTACTAACAGTTAAATCTGTTCTTCATATGAGATAACTTGTCTCTTAATTATTTCACTAACCTCTCCCCTCCCCTCTGTCCCTCCCCCTCTCCCCCTTCCTCTCCCCCTTCCTCCCCCTCTTCCCCTCCCCCCCCCCTCTCCCCCCTTCCTCCCCCTCTCCCCCATTCCTCCCCTCACTTCTCAATTTCAGGGTCATGTGCTGATATAATGCACTCAGCCAAACCTTTCAAGAATGGATTTCATGAGAACATAATAGCTATCATTTTGAGAGATGTTGTGAATGCACTGGACTATCTCCACAGTTTGGGCTATGTGCATGGGTATGTGCAGGGGGTGGGGGTGGGGGGGTGGGAGTGAATAAGTGTGCATGTGTTTCCATGACTACTACTGTTCTGGTGTACCACTTCACCCTCCATCCATTCCATCTTGATAAGGACTTCTGTTTTTGTAACCTCGCACCATCAGCATGTACACACTCATACACACGCCTTTACACAAGCACACCTACACACACCTACCCTTCTCCGATCATCACACTCTCCTACCCTCCTCCCAGGAGTGTGAGGGCTAAGCATTTTCTTATCAACAAGGAGGGTGTCGTGCAGTTGTCTGGTCTGAGATGTGTGCAGCCATTACTGGTTCATGGCACAAAGCTAAAGGTAAGAGAATATGGGAGTGGAAGGGACTGATGTTACCTGTGCCCTCCTCTGTCCCTCTTGTCTTTCCTTCTTCCACCTTTCGCTCTTCCCTCTCCCTTTCCCATCTCTTCCCCTCTCCCCCATCTCCATCCTCCTCCCCTCTCCCTTCCCTCCTCTTCCCCTCCTCCCCTCTCCCTTCCCTCCTCTTCCCCTCCTCCCCTCTCCCTTCCCTCCTCTTCCCCTCCTCCCCTCTCCCTTCCCTCCTCTTCCCCTCCTCCCCTCTCCCTTCCCTCCTCTTCCCCTCCTCCCCTCTCCCTTCCCTCCTCTTCCCCTCCTCCCCTCTCCCTTCCCTCCTCTTCCCCTCCTCCCCTCTCCCTTCCCTCCTCTTCCCCTCTCCCCCATCTCCCTCCCTTATCTCCTGCTTCTGCTCTCCTTTTGGCTCACTCCTCTTCCCCAGGCCATCTATGGTCACTTCTCCGCCACAGTGGACAACATATGTTGGCTTGCTCCCGAGGTCCTATCTCAGGACTCTGCAGGCTACTCACACAAAGCTGACATCTACAGCGTTGGAATAGCAGCTCTGGAGCTGGCTACAGGGGAGGCACCCTTTGCTGGGCTGCCTGTTACTGAAGTAAGAGTGAGCTCTAGTAGGATGTAAGGTGTAGGAGGATGTGAGGTGTAGGATGTGGTGAGGATGTGAGGTGTAGATGAGGTGTAGGAGGATGTAAGGTGTAGATGAGGTGTAGGAGGATGTGAGGTGTAGATGAGGTGTAGGAGGATGTGAGGTGTAGATGAGCTCTAGGAGGATGTGAGGTGTAGATGAGGTGTAGGAGGGTGTGAGGTGTAGATGAGCTCTAGGAGGATGTGAGGTGTAGATGAGGTGTAGGAGGATGTGAGGTGTAGATGAGGTGTAGGAGGATGTGAGGTGTAGATGAGCTCTAGGAGGATGTGAGGTGTAGATGAGGTGTAGAAGGATGTGAGGTGTAGATGAGGTGTAGGAGGATGTGAGGTGTAGATGAGGTGTAGGAGGATGTGAGGTGTAGATGAGGTGTAGAAGGATGTGAGGTGTAGATGAGGTGTAGGAGGATGTGAGGTGTAGGAGGATGTGAGGTTAGGAGGATTGAGGTGTGGATATGAGCTGTACAGTGCATGTGGTTGAAAGGCTATGACCTTATTAACCACTGTGTGCGTGGTGTTCAGTACACACATGTTGTAGGAGTGTTGATACATGCACAAATTCTCACTAGCATTACCTTAGTGTATCATCATAACATATCCTTTAGTAAGCCTTAGTGTACCATCATAACATATCCTTTAGTAAACCTTAGTGTACCATCATAACATATCCTTTAGTAAACCTTAGTATACCATCATAACATATCCTTTAGTAAGCCTTAGTGTACCATCATAACATATCCTTTAGTAAACCTTAGTGTACCATCATAACATATCCTTTAGTAAGCCTTAGTGTACCATCATAACATATCCTTTAGTAAGCCTTAGTGTACCATCATAACATATCCTTTAGTAAACCTTAGTGTACCATCATAACATATCCTTTAGTAAACCTTAGTGTACCATCATAACATATCCTTTAGTAAACCTTAGTGTACCATCATAACATATCCTTTAGTAAACCTTAGTGTCTAATAGTTCCATATGTGTGCGCATGTTTGTGTGTGTGTGTGTGTGTGGTGTGTGTGTGTGTGTATGTGTGTCGCATGCT
>OY811992.1:4916273-4933773 GCA_963681505.1 Eunapius fragilis
TTCACAGATGGAGAAATGGCCCATACAGCGGTCATCTTGCATTTTTATTTCAAGTTGAATTCTAAATAAACTCACAACATACTAAAAATTGGGCTGATTTCGAATTTTATTTTTCATTGCGATGTACATATGCAACGTTAAACATTTAATTACTATCGCAGGTAATTATAATTTCAACACTCCGTTAGCTTCAATAACTACATAAGCAGCATTTCGTTAATAAACTCAGATACATGTATCCACTCCACCCCATCCGACGAGGGGTGGATGCGCATCAATTAGCACATAGACGACCAACCACATTTTTGTAAAGGTGGGTTATGTACAATTGCGGATTGTTACTAAGTGCAGAATGGCACATTGTTTCTGTTACAGAAGTGGCGGATATGCATCAGTACTATGCTTACATTTAGTACACGCCACGTTTGCTAGTTGTAACTTAATGCGCTGACACCTACCGTACTGACAAGACGTAATGGCGGAGAGAACTATTTGGCGGAGCCAAAACTATTTATTTTAACTAACTGGCGATTTGTAATTGGCGGAAGTCTCAGAATCTTTAAATTTATGGCGATTTATAATTGGCGGAAATGAAATGATGAATGTTAAGCGTAGCTGTTGATCATACTTCTATTTAGACTGAATAGGCCGAAGAGCACCTGCTGCCTCGCAAAAGCGGCAGCCAGGCTGCATCCTCCTCCTCATCCTCTGAAGCATCCCCATTGGAGTGAAGTTTGTCGTCAACCTCAGCATCAGAAAGATCTGAATCGGATTCTGATTCAGATGCACCGTCATTGAATCGACTGGGTGCACGGCTCAGCCGTCGGGTCAGCCATAAATATTATACGGAAGGATTGGAAACGGATCACGTGATGCAATACATTGCATATAGGCTGGCTTACGGCTTGTCACTGTAGGATCAATTAACACGTTTTGCCACTGCGTTTCAGATACTTTTTCGAAGAAAACCGGTCGCTGTGTATAGTTTCCTTTATTCTGTCACTTGCTTAAGAGGTATGGATATTATTATATATGTTTTTATGACTGTAAATGATTTTAGACCCGAGTTTTTTTAAAGACCCGCGTTCCGTGTCTTGGCGAAGCCTTTGTGGGCGTGTAGGAAACGTTAGCGTTGTCATATTGGCTACTTTATTGTAGAATCGAGTGGAGCTTCGTGAGACAAATCGAACTGGCTAGGTATTATCTCAAAAGCTCTTGGCGCTCTTTATACGCCCACAACCAGTCTCATGTCAAAATCTTTATTACCAACTTTTGTACGAGTGTACAACACGCATTTGAGATCATACCTAGCCAGTCCGATTTGTCTCACGAAGCTTCACTCGATTCTACAATAAAGTATGACAACGCTAACGTTTCCTACACGCCCACAAAGGCTTCGCAAAGACACGGAACGCGGGTCTTAAAAAAAAACTCGGGTCTAAAATCATTTACAGTCATAAAAACATATCTAAAAATATCCATACCTCTTAAGCAAGTGACAGAATAAAGGAAAAAGCCTCAAACTATACACAACGACCGGTTTTCTTCGAAAAAGTATCTGAAACCATAGATATTATCCGCCATTTTATTTTACTTTTCCTGCATGGATGAAACCTGTTGATTGGTGTTAAAGACTTCCGTTTCCAATCCCTTCCGTATAATATCTATGGGTCAGCCTTCCATGAATTGAACAGTATCAGTTGTATAGCGGGGAGAAAGGAATTATTTCGTATGGCCGACCCGCTACCGGGTATATAGTAGTACCGGTATGAACACTGCAGGCGCCGTATGTCTGTGCATTGTACATTTACATGTACGGTAATCATTTAGCAGGGCAAGATTAAGAGCCATATGTCTACGGATACTTATACAATTATGTGCGTAATGTCCCTCCCCCCGCCCCCTTCCGCGACGCCGTGGATCCGCTGATAACATGTTGGCGGAAAAAATTTAATATTAAGTTCATGGCGGCACAGTTGGCGGAGCCTTCCGCCAAATAGTCGCCGCCAAAACGTCTTGTCAGTACGGTATGGGGGGCGGGGACTGCGATCGCGTACTGTACTCCTTCCAACCAATCAATTTGTTCCCCCCCATAATTCAGGAACTGCCACAATCATGACCTCATCCTTTGATATCAACCTGTTCGTATTGTACTGTCTGAAAATAGCCGTATTAAAAGTTAGGAGCGCATATTCGTATGGCCTGGTCCGTGCTATATGAAAGGAACGGTGAGTCTCAAACCATTTAATGCTTGAGTATCCTTTTTGCTTATGTGTTTTGTGGTTTCTTGGGGTGCATAAATTTGTATATACATGTATGCTATGCTCTTTACATCTACCATTGTATGGTGCTTGGGTTTTAGCATACTGGCTACATCACACCTGGGAAACATCAGCTAGTATGACTTCAGGCAACATGGCCACCATGTGATCAAGCATACAGGTGAGTTAATGTTGTCCTGCACAGTATTATACTCACCATCACACACATAACCCACAGATACTAACAAGTGTGCACTCCCATGGGTGCCCCCAGCTTTTCTAGAAGGGGGAGGGGGGGGGGCAGAGGTGAGGGGAGGGGCACCAATTATAGGGAGGTGGGCAGGGGGGAAGCGCATGTAAGTAGAAATGAATACTGGGACAAGGGTTAAATTATTTAACAAGCATTAATTACAAGGGGTTGGGGGTGGGGCACCATTGAGTCTCAAAAAGGGGGGGGGGGTGCCCATGACTCAAAACACAGTCACACTCAGAATTCTATATTACTCACCCAACACATCAATAACATTTTTCACCCCCCCCCCCCCCCCCCAACATGAGTGTACACTCCCAGCATACACAACTATATCATCCAATTATGTAACCTACATGAACTGTTAATTCCCACCTATAGCAAGTACATGCAGTAGAAGGGGGTAAGGGTAAGGCAGAGCACCTTGTGAGACCACAGGCCCAAATGGCTATTTGTAGCTAAAGGAGGCAAGAGCAGACCGTCATACCCTAGGCTAGCAGTAAAGTGAATGGGGTGCAGGCTGTATGCATAGCCTTAGGTAGGGTGCAGGCTGTATGCGTAGCCTTAGGTAGGGTGCAGGCTGTATGCGTAGCCTTAGGTAGGGTGCAGGCTGTATGCGTAGCCTTAGGTAGGGTGCAGGCTGTATGCGTAGCCTTAGGTAGGGTGCAGGCTGTATGTGTAGCCTTAGGTAGGGTGCAGGCTGTATGCGTAGCCTTAGGTAGGGTGCAGGCTGTATGAGTAGCCTTAGGTAGGGTGCAGGCTGTATGCGTAGCCTTAGGTAGGGTGCAGGCTGTATGAGTAGCCTTAGGTAGGGTGCAGGCTGTATGCGTAGCCTTAGGTAGGGTGCAGGCTGTATGCGTAGCCTTAGGTAGGGTGCAGGCTGTATGGAGTAGCCTTAGGTAGGGTGCAGGTGTATGCGTAGCCTTAGGTAGGGTGCAGGCTGTATGCGTAGCCTTAGGTAGGGTGCAGGCTGTATGCGTAGCCTTAGGTAGGGTGCAGGCTGTATGCATAGCCTTAGGTAGGGTGCAGGCTGTATGCATAGCCTTAGGTAGGGTGCAGGCTGTATGCGTAGCCTTAGGTAGGGTGCAGGCTGTATGCGTAGCCTTAGGTAGGGTGCAGGCTCTATGTGTAGCCTTAGATTGGGTGCAGACTGCCATTGTGGGGTGAATAGGGTGCGGGCCATATAGTACCGTACAGGCCAGCAGAGGTTGTTGCCTTAGCTGTGTGATCTGGAGGGTTAGGGTAGCCATGTGTTGAGCAGTGGCCCCCCCCCAGGGGACCACCTATGTATATTTAATGACATAGGGCATCTATAGGTGGCTTTGGAGAGTGGGGGCATCTCAAGGGGCTCTGGAGAGTGGGGGCATCCCAGGTGGCATTGGAGAGTGGGGGCGTCTACAGGTGGCTCTGTATAGAGTGTGGGCATCTACAGGTGGCTCTGGAGTGTGGGGGGGCATCTCCAGGTGACTCTGGAGAGTGAGGGCATAGACTGCTGACAAACCTCTTGAAGTTAGTGAAGTCATCTTTAGGAAAAATAGTACACAAATGAAAAAAAGCACTACTAAAAAATTACGAACCTGGTCCTTCATGAGAGCTATAAGAGGAGAAACAACGATGGCAAGGCTACCTTCACAACCATGCATCTCATAGCGTAGCAAAGGGATTTGCCACTTCCCGTAGGAAGAATATAAAGACATCGTTCCCTTGTATGACTCCATTGAGCTGGTTTTCACGAAGGTTTGAGTAACCTTGTAATGATGCCGTCTAAGTCCATATTGTATCAAGTGGGCGTAATTCAACAATCCAAAGTCTGGAATTCAAATAATCTACGTCACTCACATTCCAACATTCTGATTGGACGCGCCAACATTCCGGCGTACAGAACAACTTTCTTCGACCTATTGGCCAGACCCTCTCTACGTAGTATTATACATTATGCGATAATGCTTACGTAAGGGTGGGTCTGGGTACGAGACTAAGGTTACCCCACAGACACACCAGCACCCTAGCGTATAGCCGGCCAACCACCTAGCCTACAGATCATTAGACCAACATGAGTTTAAATTCACACACACACACACACACACACACACACACACACACACACACACACACATACACAGACACACAACACATCACACACTAGAACAATGAGCATAACAGTGAACACTACCACCAGCACGCAGTCCCACACACTGGGTTTCTTTGATAAAAACCTTAGAGGGGGAATTAAAAAAATTCGTTTCTAAGGCAACTCTGAGGTTGTATCACTTACGTGTATTGCCAAGGGGCAACAATATGGCATGCACCCCATACACCAACTCATGTGTACTACATGTAACAACAAGATAACATATGCAGTTCCCTTCATACATGTACCCATAATTCTGCCTTACATGTGGTGTGTTCTTAGCCTACCCCTATCAGAGGTCATCTGCCCAACATTAAAGGGTAGTGATCAACAGGATAGGCTATAAGAACACTAACAGCTCTTTTTATTCATTTTTCCTACTCTACATGAAATGCTCCCTAGATGGCTGTATGGTCAATGTGACAAAAAGCTTCAGCAACAACTCAAATAGAAGGGACATTGCAGGCTTTGTGTGGTCATCAAGTAGCTACAAGGCTCTGCAGACTTCATGTGATGCATGTATGTAGATTTGTGGTGTGCTTGGCATTTGTATTTGGTGGTGTAAGAACTGTATGTGTGAATGTGGATAGTTGCTGGTATTGAACTTTGGACAATGATGGACTTGCTGAAAGCAGACAAGAGGTTTGGTCTTTTAGATAAGAACTATGCATGTACAAGTAAATAAAAAAACATTCTCTATGAGAAAGTTGGTGGCATATAGGATTTGAAGGCAATGGTGGTGTAAAAAGGAAGGAAACAAGGGTCTAATAATAAGGGAAAATGGAATAGTCCTATATTTAGCACATGAACAACATACTATATCCTACATATAGAAATGTGCTAAATATAGGACTATTCCATTTTCCCTTATAATATATTAGACCCTTGTTTCCTTCCTTTTTACACCACCATTGCCTTCAAATCCTATATGCCACCAACTTTCTCATAGAGAATGTTTTTTTATTTACTTGTTTCATTGATTTTTATTCATACTTGATTATGAGCCGTAGCATGTTAAGTAATCCATCTTGATATGATAGGGAGGTTGTAAAGGTACGACATACCTTTGAGTGACCTTAACTCTTTTCGCCGAGCGAGATGACCATTGACGTTCAGGACTATGGCAATATCGCTGTCTTTTTTCAGGATCTGTACCTTGCACGTGAAGGCATTTTGAAAAAAAAAAAACTACTTCACTAAGTTACAAAGAGCGTCAAACTTACAACGATCGAATAACAAGAATGATTATTGTACGCACGTGCACGTTATTATAACCGCCACAGCAATAACCACTACGTGTAGTGCCCAGACCATACACATTTGATTACATGATGTATACTGCTAGTACTTCGTATAAAGAGCGAAGTAGGACCTACCCGAGTCTTGTCAGTGCAGTAAGCTTAACTATACGTGATTTGCTAACACAACCACCGATATATGTCATGTAGCCTCGAGACGTTTTGACCACAGAAGCGAGAATGCCAACGAATTCTGAAGCCATTGGTGTAATTTTCATTTCTTAAAAGTGTTCCTATCCCGAGTTATGCGTGGTCAAGAACAAGAACAAGAACAAGAACAAGAACAAGAAGAACGAGAAATATGTGGGACTGGGTACGAGTTTCGAAAATTGTTTTGTTCTCTGCAACCACGCGGTTTTGTGACATCAAACAAACACGAAACTGCTTGTTGTTGCCTTCTTGTACGACGACGATAACAAGGTAAGCCATCCGCTCGTCGGGAGTCTTGTTAGAAGCGGGTCGCGGTTTTTTTAATGACATTCATAATCGGGGTCAAATCCTATATGAGAGTTACTAACGTAACTCTCGATATAGGTAGTTGTGCGTGATTATGTAAACTTTTCCTTCCACTTTATAAAAACTGACCCGTTGTGTAGCAATACAGATGCCTGTACATGTTAATATAACATCCAGCCATTTGGTCATATTTTTGGCACTGAGTATCCACATGTGTGAGGTGTACTGGTATGTCATCATAGTGTGTAGGTGATGGTCTGTGTACATGTGATGGTGTGTAGGTATGGTGGCCTGGTAGGTTACACTCTTGTCTGATGTGACGATACCGTGTGCTGTAATGTTCGTACCTTGCATTATACATGTCTGTTTGGCGAGCCACATGTTCTAAGTAATTCCGCTCAAATAAATTATAGCTCCCGCACACACCCTACCAGTCTAGTCAAAAAATATCAACGAGCAAGAGCAGTTGATTTGATTAATAGTTACGCGCAGCCCGTATTTACGCCCATGTAACTTCGGTGGGTCTACTTCAAGCTTGGTGTACGATCGAACTAACCCACAGAACAGGATCCGTGATTATAAACACTCAACAACACACGTGGGAGAGCATATATACAATGTCCAGAACCAGGACATTTGTTTTATATGAATAATAGGTGTGGCTTTGGGTGGAGCACCACATAACGAAAGTCAAAGAGCGTTGCAGAGTGTGTGGCCGCTTCTTGGTGGAGGCTAGGGAAAAGAAAACAAGGAGCTCATATACCTGCCAAGAGTTTGCAGCTCATTTGTACACTGTCTTTGCTGTTAACACCAGCAATGACATAGTTAACACTCACCCTCCTTCCTTCTGCTACCGTTGTAAAATTGTGCTGGATAAATGCCTGCTACATGTAGCACAAGATCTGCAGCACACACCATTTACAAGCACAGTCCCTTTTGAGTGGAAGCTGCACACTGCAGTTGATTGTGAAACACATAAAAAACATTTGTGATCACCATCCTGTGGTCTTCCAGCCAAATAGAGCCCACAGAAGATCATTGCTGACATTCATGCAATAGCCCCTCCCACTGAATGCTTACTGGATGACCACTTAGTGGGCTACAGTGTCCCATATGCCTGAGGATTTTACACCATCCTCTGGAGCTCCCATGTAGGGCACTGGTGTGCACTGCCTGCATGGTTGAGTGGTTCAAGGTGTTCAATTGTAGTGGGGTTAAATGTCCATGCTGCTTCATGGACACTCCACTAACTGCACCACAGCTGAAGGCAGCACCACAATTGATCCAGACACTATTGATGAACATAGCACTCCAGTGTCAACCTGTAGGAAGGACATTAAGGCTTGCGGAGTATGGCACACACCCGTGCAATGGTGAACCAACGAAGGCTGAAGTGCAGATAGCATCGTGCGTGTTCAAAAAGTTGGCTTCCACTTGCTCTCAGCCCATTACAAAATTTTCATACGGGAGGAACAGTTAAGCATATTATCAATTCTATGACACCATCATAAATAAACATGCTTGTACCCTCACATTTATGCACATCACCCGTGCCTGCACTCCTATCAAGACAGCAAGTGCCAGGACCATCAAGCGTCGATGCATACAGATGCAAAAAAATCCGAAAAATAATGAGCCAGGAGGAGTCTTCTGCCCTTCTTCGAAGTGAACTAGCACATCAGACCGGCAAATGTGTTTCCAAGAGGCTGGTATAGTCAGTGCGATTGGAGCAGAGGAAGCATTGGTTATAAAAGCTGGCCTTGGAATGCCATGGTCAAAGCTAAGGGTGCTTAGAAGGTAAAGTGACATGTATACCACAGTGCATGGCCTACATATATGTATTACTGATGCATTATTCCTGTGACAAATAAATTAAGGGGAGTGCATGCACACCACCAAAATGAATTTCCAAATCGTCAATGTCCTCACACAAAACTCAATCCATAACACCTGTGTCTTCTGCTGTTTTGCAGCTACTGACAGCGCAACCAACCTTCACAGTGCACTGGATTGCTTCAGAGACCAGGCGAAGCAGCTGCAGAGTATGAAGTGGAGGTAAGTTCTGATTATGACTAAGTACAGTCTAAATCCGTACATATACATCCAGCTATAAAGGTGTTCATGTGTGGTGACTATGAGTTTCTTACCAAGCTGTATGGCTTATCCCGGCGCAACTGGTATGTTGTCGGCAAGAGATCATATATATATTATATAATCCAATTGCTACAGGGAAGTACCCTTGCTTAGTCTGAGATTCTCCTGACGCAAATGGCAGTACCACCTTCTTTATGGAAACACTATCCACTGCGATCATTGGAGCGCATTCAAGTGAGCCCACACAGTTCTTGGCTGCTGGAGGGAAAAGAAAAAATGTGAAGCTACATGAACTGTGTGACTGAGCCTATTTTTCATATCGCCATCGATCAGGTACACAAATGATTGATGGGAGTAGCATACATAAGATGCAACTTGACTTTCACAAATAGGTGTGCCTACCTGGGCTCCACATTACCCAGGGCATCTTTGTGAAGTTATTTGACCTTCTGGAAGATGCTTGCCACCAGTTAGACCTGCAGCTGCCTTACACATACTAGGAAGAAAGCAGCAGCTCACCAAAGGGTATACTGGCAAAGAAACTAGAGGACCCACCAGTTCTCATTGTTGTTGAAAGCATCATCACCTGCTGACAAGGCTCGGCTGCTCTCTGTGTCAGCACCTCATACTGCATCCTGGCTACTGGTCCCACCTCCTGGTCTTGACCTGAACTTTGAACCCAATGAACTGTAATTTCAATGGTGGCAAGGGATGGACTCGGCTAGAGGCTCTTTGTGCCCTGGCACTACTACCTGTAAACGGGGTGGTGATGTTGTCACTGCATGACAACCATCTGCTTTCTGCCATCATGTCCATCTTGGCAGTACACCAGACTTAAGCCGCCCGGCCAGTGGATGTATTCCCTCTCTCCCAATCGAGGACAAGTACATCCGCTGGCTGGGTATGGCTTAGGTCTGGTGTAATGGTACTGCCTGACTCTACTCTCACTCCTGGAAGATGGGCACGATGGCAGAACTCAACATACACCTTACGCAGATGGTTGTGGCCATGCAGTGACAACATCACCACCCTGTTTACAGGTAGTAGCACCAGGGCACAAAGAACATGAGGAGCCTCTAGCCATCTCCATCCCTAGCCACCATTGGATGGAGAATTACAGTTCATTGGGTTCAAAGTTCAGGTCAAGACTAGGTGTGACCAGTAGCCAGGATGCAGCATGAGGTGCTGACACAGAGAGCAGCCGAGCCTTGTCAGCAGGTGATGATGCTTTCAACAACAATGAGAACTGGTGGGTCCTCTAGTTTCTTTGACAGTATACCCTTTGGTGGACGGGTGAGGCTGTGATAGCATCCACAGAGATTACTTCAGACAGGGAGACTATGTCTTATATTTGTGTCCCAAAAAACAAATATCAGTCCTAACAAGATCTGTTTATCACGTTCAGAAGCAATTCATTACTTAAAACAAAAGATTACATATAATTCAGTGGCCAGAAAGCAATAGGCCCACACTAATGTATCACTAACTCCAATACTCCTAAATCAAAGTTCAACTTGACTGTGGCCTATTTTACATATTGCAGCACTCTTTCAGGCGGGAGCATGTCAAATAGTTCAAGAGCGCTGACACTAAATCACCAACATAGCTACACACATGGTTCTTCATCAGTGAGTCTCTACAAGGCTGAGAAAACATGAAGGTCAAGAACATAGAATTCTATTTTGTACATGTTTGTTTATGGTGCTATTTTTACTTCAAACGATCAATTGTATACACATGCACACACATATACATAAAACACACACATAATACATACATGTACACATATGTATATATACACATATGCATGTACATGTACAGACATACATAAAACACACACATACATACAAGTACACATGTGTACATAAAACACATACATGTGTACATAAAACATACACAAATACATTCATGTACACACATTCATAAAACATGCACACATACATGTACACATACACATAAAACACACACTGATACATACATTTTCACATATATACATGTACAAAAAACACATACATGTATGCACACATTTATATATATGACAGTTTCCAACAAAATTGCCCGGCCTCAAAATTCCCTTGCGTTTGAATAACTATAACTTCCGAACGGTTAAGGCTAATGACTTCTTATTCTCAACACTTCATAGTACACCATTTCTGTATGGTGAAATACAATTTGGGGTATTGCAATGTGTGATACCCCACTAGGTTCAAACCCGCCAAATACCTATCGGTTCTCCTGCAATCAAATCACTTTTAACATTCGGTTTGTGGTAAAGAGGTTCCTGTACCTATCACGGCAAGTTGTGTCCCGCTATATCAAGCAGGCATGTAGGGACCTCTCTATTTGCAAACCGAATTTGAAGCGATTTGATTACTCCTACCGAAAGTTATGGTAGGTTTGAACCCAGTGGAGTATTGGACGTTGCAATACTGGCACATGCAGAGCAAGTGCAAGGCCCCAAAATGTATTTTACCATTGATAAATGGTGTGGTATGAAGTGTTGAAAATAGGAAGTCGATAGCATTAATCATTTGGAAGTTATAATGATTCAGACGCAAAGAATTTTTATAACATTTTATACAGTCACTGTATAATATATGCGATGGGCCGTTTTCGTGGAAACTGTCACAATACATGTACATGCATGTACGTACATACACATATGGGGCAGAGAAAACATGGTAGTTTTCAAATGTTATAGTTGACACAAATCTTATGCACCTCAACTTAAAGTCGGACTAACTGTTGCAAAGTTAAAAGTTAATATAAGGCATTCATTTTCAATGGGAAAGGTGCGTACCGCCAGTGTATGACTGCTATTGTACATTTGATGCTTCCACCCTTTGTACCAGACGTTACCATACATGTAGATAGTTAAGAGATCATGACGTTACCTCACTATGTGTAAGCTTTATCAGGCCACCCCCCTCCCCCGTTCGACGCTTGAGTTCCGCCTCTTGTAGTTATGGTACTTATAAAAATGCATTAGGCCCGAAGGTGTCTCTCTTTTCGTATTTGGCCCGCTAAACGCGAGGGGGGGGGGGGGGGGGGGGGGGGGGGACCTGACGGACTTCCCTCTCCCTCCCACTCCCCCCGTATTTGCATGGCCCGCTTTCTGAAGTATTCCCCCCCCCCCCGCCTAACTTCCTGGCTTCCCAACGCTCTGGTATATTACAGTTACACAACCATTTAGCCTATTACGGACGTAGCTACTGTAATCATGTACGTGTCACATTCATGCTAACCTAGGACTTGAGACTTGCAAGATGCTTCTGTAAGAAGACTGGTTGGTTGTCATGCCCAGGCAATCCTGTGTCGATTCTATGAGTGGCAAACTCCTCTGTGCAATCGCCACCTCCGTCTTTGCAACATATAATAGTGCCCACTCTTACAAGGGATTGTGCTAGTAAGTCTGTTGGTCATTAACACAACGTCAAAAACAACCAGGTCTGGGCACGGCTGATGACGATAGGGTGGCACGTGATGATCATGGTATATATCTCACCAACCATTCAAAGGAAAAGCGATTTGAAGGCCCTAAGCTCTGAAAAAATAATGATAAATAAGTGCATTGATTACTCTCATGTAATCCATTAGCAGGTAAGGAAAATATCATTTGGTTTGGAAACTATTGATGGACTGAATAAGGAAATGAGGCAAAAATGAATGGATATTGGAAACCTTGCATAATTAATGTGGAAGTGCGGATATAGGTACTTAAGTTGCGAAAAACTACACAAAATATGTCAACTAGTCCCCACATTGCAAATCCGAGAGCAGGTAGTCAATATCTTTTTTTTTTTCTGCATGCAGTTAGCTGCAGTTTTCTGAATGCGTCCGTACATTTTCTATGGACATTGAATTACGCAATGACCGGATACCGCGTAATCCTTTTGACCGCCAATTTCTCGATATGAGGGGTTCCCGCTCATCATACCACAGGCCACAACATCTCTTTGAATCATCCATGACAGCATACAAGGTCAACCTTTCAGCAATGTAAAACTTTTTCATCATTTATTTATTTCTTTATTTATTGTTTATAAAAAAATGGAGTGGAAAAATAATACACACAAAACTGAATATGTGAAACTGACTTGAATTAGTTGAATATACACGGTAATACTTCATCTATCGAAGACCTGCCTACATAAACAGTGGCGTATTTTACCCCTGCGGATTCTTGAATATACGCCATCTTATACTTACTCAGGCGTATGTCAGTTTGCGTATTCCACACTTTTAGCACAGTGATGTGTGTACACAACATACATAAAGCTAAGATTTCCTAAGCTCGGTCACTTTTCAGGAGGAGGTGTTCCAACATGTTGCTAATGGTATTCAAATTACGATCATTAAATACTATAATACAAATAGCGTGCCCCCGTGAAAAATCACGGGTTGTTATTCGCCTCGCTGTTCATTAGCCAGATGAACAGTTAGTCTACCTCCTAGCTTCTCTTTTTTTACTGTTTTACTCAATATTGCAATATATAATCTACCACCTGTTCTACTGAACATATGGTTACTACGCAACCTATATATAACATGCATGCCCGCGCGATACAAACTGATACATTTACTTTATGGAATTATTATGTCAGATAGTAACACGGGGCGAATTGATTACATTTCCGTTATGATTAGGGTAACGTAAACCACAATTAAATACCATAATTCGGTACCATTCCTGAGGATAGAAATTACCGTATTTACGATGTTTCCTGGACATCATTAGCCGGAATTACTGGTAAGGAAATACCGTACTGACAAGACGTTTTGGCGGCGACTATTTGGCGGAAGGCTCCGCCAACTGTGCCGCCATGAACTTAATATTAAATTTTTTCCGCCAACATGTTATCAGCGGATCCACGGCGTCGCGGAAGGGGGCGGGGGGAGGGACATTACGCACATAATTGTATAAGTATCCGTAGACCTATGGCTCTTAATCTTGCCCTGCTAAATGATTACCGTACATGTAAATGTACAATGCACAGACATACGGCGCCTGCAGTGTTCATACCGGTACTACTATATACCCGGTAGCGGGTCGGCCATACGAAATAATTCCTTTCTCCCCGCTATACAACTGATACTGTTCAATTCATGGAAGGCTGACCCATAGATATTATACGGAAGGGATTGGAAACGGAAGTCTTTAACACCAATCAACAGGTTTCATCCATGCAGGAAAAGTAAAATAAAATGGCGGATAATATCTATGGTTTCAGATACTTTTTCGAAGAAAACCGGTCGTTGTGTATAGTTTGAGGCTTTTTCCTTTATTCTGTCACTTGCTTAAGAGGTATGGATATTTTTAGATATGTTTTTATGACTGTAAATGATTTTAGACCCGAGTTTTTTTTAAGACCCGCGTTCCGTGTCTTTGCGAAGCCTTTGTGGGCGTGTAGGAAACGTTAGCGTTGTCATACTTTATTGTAGAATCGAGTGAAGCTTCGTGAGACAAATCGGACTGGCTAGGTATGATCTCAAATGCGTGTTGTACACTCGTACAAAAGTTGGTAATAAAGATTCTGACATGAGACTGGTTGTGGGCGTATAAAGAGCGCCAAGAGCTTTTGAGATAATACCTAGCCAGTTCGATTTGTCTCACGAAGCTCCACTCGATTCTACAATAAAGTAGCCAATATGACAACGCTAACGTTTCCTACACGCCCACAAAGGCTTCGCCAAGACACGGAACGCGGGTCTTTAAAAAAACTCGGGTCTAAAATCATTTACAGTCATAAAAACATATCTAATAATATCCATACCTCTTAAGCAAGTGACAGAATAAAGGAAACTATACACAGCGACCGGTTTTCTTCGAAAAAGTATCTGAAACGCAGTGGCAAAACGTGTTAATTGATCCTACAGTGACAAGCCGTAAGCCAGCCTATATGCAATGTATTGCATCACGTGATCCGTTTCCAATCCTTCCGTATAGTATTTATGGCTGACCCGACGGCTGAGCCGTGCACCCAGTCGATTCAATGACGGTGCATCTGAATCAGAATCCGATTCAGATCTTTCTGATGCTGAGGTTGACGACAAACTTCACTCCAATGGGGATGCTTCAGAGGATGAGGAGGAGGATGCAGCCTGGCTGCCGCTTTTGCGAGGCAGCAGGTGCTCTTCGGCCTATTCAGTCTAAATAGAAGTATGATCAACAGCTACGCTTAACATTCATCATTTCATTTCCGCCAATTATAAATCGCCATAAATTTAAAGATTCTGAGACTTCCGCCAATTACAAATCGCCAGTTAGTTAAAAAAATAGTTTTGGCTCCGCCAAATAGTTCTCTCCGCCATTACGTCTTGTCAGTACGGTATGTATTTACGTACGGAAAGATGATGTTTAGTATACCATGAAGGAAGGGTTAAAGCTACCAATTATACTATTCATGCTACTAAATTAGATTGACCAAAATATATATAATTCTGACTCAAAAAACAACAAAAACACACCAATTGACTACAACGTTCGCTTGTGGAAGTATTCAAGAGGAGCGCCATACGTGAGGAAAGCTAAAAGGAAGAAATCGAAATGAATTTCACATCAAGATTACTTGATCCTTACCGTAAGTTTACACCAGTTCTGTACAGCTCTTCCAGATAATAACCTGTACTGTAAAGAAATGTCATTTCAAACGCATGCAGTACCAAATACACGTACCTTTCTTCTCAAACTAGCACAATCCAAGTACGAAGACAACAGAACCACAAGACACAAGTCCACCTTAGAGTCGATATATAAGACACCGATTTGGGCATAAGTACAGTTTAGGTTCCGTAACAGAAATTCGTTACAGTACTACGATTTCAGAGTTAGATTAGACATTCTGAACCCTACGACGGCGAAGAAATGCTATTTTACCATGAGGTTTATCTCTACACAAACAGTAATGAACACTTACAGTAATGAGCGTTTCATTTTTCGCCGGTACTGGTCCACACCCTCTTGTAAATTCTCGTTCTAGCTGGGCCTAGTTTAGGTTCAGTGTAAGGGGGATAAGTACATTGGCTTCCCCCCACTTTCTAACCCTAACCCTGAAGCCAATGTACTTATCCCCCTTACACTGAACCTAAACTAGGCCCAGCTAGAACGAGAATTTACAAGAGGGGTGTGGACCAGTACCGGCGAAAAATGAAACGCTCATTACTGTAAGTGTTCATTACTGTTTGTGTTAGAGATAAACCTCATGGTAAAATAGCATTTGTTCGCCGTCGTAGGGTTCAGAATGTCTAATCTAACTCTTTGGCCACGAAATCGTAGTACTGTAACGAATTTCTGTTACGGAACCTAAACTGTACTTATGCCCCGATTTGTCTTTGACCTGTCTGATTTAAGTAACGCACGCGCGAGCATACACACGGCACAGACCACTTACTTCGATGAACCCTACACAAGTGGACTACACCATAGCTCTCGGTATCTTTATTCTTTAAAACTGAGCAGCATTTGACCAAGAAGAAGCGCATGGAAAAATTGAGCACCATTACACGACCATAATGACCACTAACCTTCCGTGATCTCTCTGCTTAGTACCTATTACAAGAAGACGAGACATTTTTACCAGCTGCTTTTTAGAATTCCACCCACTTTTTTTTAACCGCCTAAAATCACGTGACCGACAATGATTAACGATTGATTTTGTTAATTTCCATGTACCAACTTACAGTGTGTGTGCGTAACTATGTGCGTGTGTGTGTGTGTGTGTGTGTGTGTGTGTGTGTGTGTGTGCGTGTGTGTGTGTGTTTGTGTGTGTGTTTGGAGGATTGGGGGGCAAATCCCCAACTATTCCACCTAGCCCGTCAAACCTGCATACGACTGATGTAATAATTCATTACTGTACTGAACATTCTGTATGAACCCTTTGCACTGCGCGCGTACATGATCCAAAGAGCGCGAGACACCAATGTCACTTTGCCTTGAATTGCAGGACTGGAGAGAATTAAGCCGGGCGAATATTAAACGGTGTTTCAAATTATTATTGTGCCACGCCCATCAATTCATATATGCATATAGTTGACTTGGGTTCAATAGAAATTGACTCAGTGAGTACATTCACTGTAATTGTCATGTCATGGATTTAAGAAGCTTTAATTTGGCCGTAGCCGTGCAAGAATATTGTCCGGTTTGGAATTAGACATCAATAAACAGTAATTGATGCATTCCATGACAACAGCAGTCTGCAGCTGAGTAGTAATAAGCTTAAGCTTAACTTCAATACGGCAAAGTGAATCTGTTTTCCACTGTATTCTGATACAATACCTCATGATCATACTTAGATTTTACACTTGTACTCCGACTAGCTATAGGCTAGTGAGTAGTGTGACCTGTCACTGGAAAATTGGTCCGCCGGTAATTGTGGTCCGGGTCCAAAATTATCGCTGAAAATTTTGGTCCGCCCGGACCAAACTTACCAGAAATTATGGTCCGGGCTGAAAATTTTGGTCCGGATGTTGGAAGTAGCCCTACAGCCGGTTAATAGAGGCTTCACGTAGCCAGACACAGTAGTTTGATATCGTAGTGTATGCTAGCTGTATGCACGAGGGCATGATGGCCGGGCGAAGCGCCAAACGGATAAACCAGTTTGTACATATACTCCGGCTCTAGCTGTGTTATCGAGTTGTTGCGGTGTGATCGATTCATAGATATTTGTAACGAGGTTTGCGGCCCGTTTGCGTTGCATCGAGCGCCTATAGTTTCCCCCTGTGACGAAGCATGCAGAGTTCTGAACAAGATGTCAGCTGAGGGAATTAATTATTTTTTGAAATCCATCAGGAATTAGGTCCGGTCTGACAAACTGCGCAGGCTGGGATCCGGCCAGGCAGGTCTGCAGCCGTGAATATCACTGTTTATGACGTGTACATGAATTGTAAAAAACAAGTGTGAGCTGGTCCGATCGCGACCGGAAGGCCAATCCGCTAACCTGGGGCGCGCAGAACCCGGCCTACTGTTCCATAGCCTTCGTAGCTTAGAAAAGCAGCTACCCTACTGTTCACC
>OY811992.1:4938723-4983723 GCA_963681505.1 Eunapius fragilis
TTGGGGGGTACACCACATAGCATAAGCTACTGTGTTGTTTCTTGAGCTGGTTCATACTTTGACCCTAGTACTTCGCTTACAAGTTCCTCTGATTGTTTTGCCCAGATAATGATGCTCAAATTAAGAGCCCACCCTCCACTGCTGATGAGGAGGCAGGAGGACACCCTCACACCACAGCAGGTCCAGAACTCTGCCATGTTTCACAAGGTGAGTGTTACTGTGGTCACTACAAATGACCTCAAACATTATATTCAGCCATTTTATTTGGTCCATCCCTTACTCCCAAACCCCATGGACACACATTAACAGGTGGTGGATGCATGTGTAGACCCAAACCCTCAGCACCGACCATCTTCGGCTAAACTACTTTCTCTTCCATACCTAAGGGTGAGGAAACTGATTGCACATGTCTGTGTGTGTGTGTGTGTGTTACCTTTGGTCACTCTCAATGCACACATTAGACTCATAAGAGGTCTGTTCCCATGCCAACGCTCAACGAGCTCCTCAAACCTGTTGTTCCGTTGGACACCTCAAAGCTAATGAGGGTTCCTTGTGAGTCTTTTTTTTAACTGCACTGTGTACTATATCCCCTAGTGACCAAGCCCCCCCCCCCCTCAGTACCAGACTCAATGTTAGGGCTTGAGCAAGAGGTACAAGACCTCCACTTGGACACCCCTTGGTCATGATGTTAGAATCATTTCTTCTTCACTCTGTTGTTGTCTGTTGTGTGTGGTTGTGCCTGTATTTGCAGATTATTCAGACACTTGTGCATGTGCATATTTCATCACCGGTAATATGATTATCATTATGTTTCATTTTCGACATTGCATAAGAAACCCTATCACATTTTACTGTTGGGGGGGGGGGGGGGGGGGGGGGGCACTGGTGTGGAATGGTATGGAACATTAATGGTTAAGAGGTGTGGCTAAGATATCCTGAGATGTATTGAAGTGGTTGGGTCCCAGGTGTAGAGACACACAATATACAGATACATGTAACAAAACATATATGCCAGTAAAGGTTGCCCCATGCTTCAGTAGTGTTCAACCCAGTCATTCTCCGCTATGAATGCAGACACCACCTCCTTCATTGCCAAGTTGGGGATCAGCTGTTCTTCTGTGAGCTCTTGGCGGGTGACTGGGTCAAAATGGCCAACTCTCTGAATTGGTGCAAGACACACACACACACGCAAAAAGAGCTGCGATTATAAAGCACAATCTAAGGGGTGAACTAAACATCCTAATAAACTAAACACACACTGTGTGCAAACCTTTAAATGTTGTTCAATATCCTTCCGATCATAACTTAGAGCTTGGGTCAAGGGATTGAAGAGGGGATGGAGAGGGAGGGAAGGGATGGAGAGGGAGGGGAGGGGATGGAGAGGGAGGAGAGGGGCTGGAGAGGGAGGAGAGGGGCTGGAGAGGGAGGAATGGGGCTGGAGAGGGAAGGATGTGGAGGGATAGAGAGGTGGAGGATGAAAGAAGAGGGACAGGATGGGAGGTGAGGAGAGGAAGGGATGAGGTGAGGAGAGGGAGGGATGAGGTGAGGGAGGGATGAGGTGAGGAGAGGGATGAGGTGAGGAGAGGGAGGGATGAGGTGAGGAGAGGGATGAGGTGAGGAGAGGGAGGGATGAGGTGAGGAGAGGGAGGGATGAGGTGAGGAGAGGGAGGGATGAGGTGAGGAGAGGGAGGGATGAGGTGAGGGAGGGATGAGGTGAGGAGAGGGAGGGATGAGGTGAGAGGGAGGGATGAGGTGAGGAGAGAGAGGGATGAGGTGAGGAGAGGGAGGGATGAGGTGAGGAGAGGGAGGGATTGGAGGATAGGAAGGTGGGAGATACCAGCAATTCATGCAGTGTTGGGTTGGGAAGGTGGGTGGAGGTGGAGGGGGCAGGTTTAAGGGCAAGGATACGTTATGCCGCTGGGTGTAATAACTGGATCAGTCATTAGTTCATAGCTGATCTGACCACACAAGTACTCTGGCACCTCTCTCCGCTGACAGGATATAACAGCATTAAAAGTCACTAAATAACTTCACCCCCCTCCTTCACCCTCCCTCTCTCCCTCCTCCCCCTCCCTCCTTCACCCATCCCTCCCTCCTCCTTCTACCTTCCTCTCCCTCTATCTCCCCCTCACACTCCCTCCTATTTCACCCTTATTCAACCTATGACCTTAGACCACCTATGTACCTTAGTCCACCTATGCCAAATTGTTCAGTGTGAAAAACTAACCTTTCTTTTATCATCGACTGCTTCAAACAATAAGTCTAACTGCCTAACCTTTTCTTCCTAGTGGGAAGATGTCAGTTCACACACACACACACATACACACACACACACACACACACACACACACACACACACACACACACACACACACACACACACACGACTTACGTGTTCCTTAACAACAGACTCCTCATGTGTTCCTGAGTCTGGGGAGGAGAGCTGCCTGCAATAATCAGATATCATATAATATGCTAGTTCCCAGTCCCACATAATCACACCGGCACCCTCATTATCACCATCTCATCATCACCACCTCATCATCATAATCTCAATCACTGTCATCACTACTTCAGCATTACCACACACCCCTCCCCCGATTTTACCTATTCTTGTGATCAACAAGTAGTTGCATGAGGAACTCATGGAACTCATTTCTCTGTTTGAGCCTCTCGTCTTCACTAACCTTCCACCTCTGGAGTTATGTAAGAAGAAATATTAAACGCCCCCATCCCTACTTCTCACGCCTATACCTACACACCTACCACCTATACCCCTACATCACACACCTCCCACCTACACCCTTATGTATGTCCCATATCTTACACCCCTACGTCCCACACCCGATACCCCACCACCTACACCCCTGTCCCATATCTTACACCCACACAGACATATCATTATGCAACGGATCAGCAAGCAGTTAACACACACATTACATACACTTATACACTTGTACACATGTGCACAACACATTACATACACTTATACACATGTGCACATGTGCACAACACACATTACATACACTTATACACTTGTACACATGTGCACAACACATTACATACACTTATACACTTGTACACATGTGCACAACACACATTACATACACTTATACACTTGTACACATGTGCACAACACATTACATACACTTATACACTTGTACACATGTGCACAACACATTACATACACTTATACACTTGTACACATGTGCACAACACACATTACATACACTTATACACTTGTACACGTGTACACAACACACATTACATACACTTATACACTTGTACACATGTGCACAACACATTACATACACTTATACACTTGTACACATGTGCACAACACACATTACATACACTTATACACTTGTACACATGTGCACAACACATTACATACACTCATACACTTGTACACATGTGCACAACACACATTACATACACTCATAAACACATATACCTTTTGCTTGACCTGCCTGATCACATGGGCAATATCATCTCCATAGTTTATTTTCTGTTCTTGAGCAAGGTCAAATGCTGGAGAAAAGGATTTTTTATTATGAAACATCAGTTCACTAGTTGGCCATCTACTATGGGCCTTTTGCCCTAAGATAAATTTGCTGAACTGGTATAATTTACACTCTTGAACTAGCCATAACACTAATTAGAAAGATAAGTGTACCCTTATGTACCCTTATGCAGTGCAACTAGCGCCTCATCGTAGTTTCCCATTTCTGCAACAGCTTGTCCCATGAAAAAATGGGCTTTAATTGAAGAAGAATCTAGCTGGACAGCTTGTTTACAGTCGTCAACGACACGCGCCCAGTTCGACAGCCGAAAATAACACAAGGCTCTATTAACGAAGTACGCAGGAACCTGCGAGTTGGCAGCCTGAAAAGCAAGTGGGAGATCTAGAATAAATGCACCACAACTTCAGCAACCTAAGGATTCTCACAATGGCGTCTGTGTAGCTCGATATAGCAAGGTCATATTTTCGCTCGGCGAAATATTGGTTACCAAGCTCCTTTTGGTCAGCTCCTGCAACCTTCGACATATCGTTCCAGAGTGCGAATTATTAATAAATAATATTGAACTAATATTATACGGTATCATGCGGTATTAATTATATATGTCCAGATATATAATTATGCTACTAAATTAAAAGGGTTAAGGTGATAACAAGTAATATTGGTAACCCACGTGATTCAAACCCCGTGTAGTCCATGAAACATGTTTCGCTGCATAGCCCCGCGTAGTTTGAGTTCGAAGCCACTCTTCCGGCGGGTTTTCACCCAGCGGAGGGGTCTGTTTTACCTCCCCTCTACCGTGGGATCCTCTGACTCTGCTGCTAGTTATGACGTTATTGTGATAGGGGGAGGCCATGCTGGTACCGAAGCAGCAGCAGCAGCCGCCCGAACGGGCGCGCGTACGCTGTTAGTGACACATAAGTTCAAGACCATTGGTTGGTTTGCTTAGGGAACCGCATGCGAATACAACTTTCCATGGCATTTATATTTTCTCGCGCAATACATTAACAGGCGAGATGTCTTGCAACCCATCATTTGGCGGGATAGGGAAAGGCCACCTCATGAGAGAAATAGATGCACTGGACGGGCTGTGTGCTAAAGTCTGTGGTGAGTGTGTGTGTGTGTGTGTCGTGGAGGACGTTATAAGACAGTGCTCATACTGAAGAACTAATCTATAGTCTTTATCCCCTTTGCCCCTGGTCCTGATTGATCAAGTACTCAGAAACTATTGGCACAACCCTGTTTCCCTTTTAATAAGGAATTGTTCCATTTTTGATCTTGCATTATTATACCTGAAATAACGATGCAAAAATGCTATAAAAGGCAGCTCTGGTGTTCTGCTGTGTTTTTAAGCCAATGAATTTAGAATGAAGATGCCTTATTTCTGCAGACATATCGGCAATACAGTTTCGTGTGTTGAACAGGAGAAAGGGACCTGCTGTTTGGGTAAGCCTATGTCGTACAGGACTGGGGACCTGCTGTTTGGGTAAGCCTTGTGTCATAAAGGAGGGGACCCACTGTTTGGGTAAGCCTGTGTCATACAGGACCGGGAACCTGTAAGCCTGTGTCATACAGGACTGGGAACCTGTAAGCCTGTGTCATACAGAACTGGGAACCTGTAAGCCTGTGTCATACAGAACTGGGAACCTGTAAGCCTGTGTCATACAGGACTGGGAACCTGTAAGCCTGTGTCATACAGGACTGGGAACCTGTAAGCCTGTGTCATACAGGACTGGGAACCTGCTGTTTGGGTAAGCCAGCGTCACACAGGACTGGGGAGGTGTTAACGTGCAAATTAGGATGGTGCTGCTGTTGGCATGGCAGCACAACACCCTCACCATACGCTGTAGGATATGTGAAATTAACCCTCCTTTCTTCTTTAACAACCTACAAATATGAAATGCTCATTGCACTTGTTACATACTTATGCCTGCACACACATAACACCATGCCCCTTGCAGGGTCTTCGTGCTCAAATTGATAGGGAGCAGTACCGCAGAAATATGCAGAATGAATTAAGCAGCACAAAAGGGTTAACAATCATTGAGTCATCGGTGGAAGATCTGGTTATGGTTGGAGGAGAAGGCAAACCAAAGGTGGCAGGAGTGTCCCTTGGTGAGGTGATGGGAGGGGATGTCCTTTGGTGAGATGATGGGAGGGGATGTCCCTTGGTGAGATGATGGGAGGGGATGTCCCTTGGTGAGATGATGGGAGAGGGTATGTCCCTTGGTGAGATGATGGGAGGGGATGTCCCTTGGTGAGATGATGGGAGGGGATGTCCTTTGGTGAGATGATGGGAGGGGATGTCCCTTGGTGAGATGATGGGAGGGGATGTCCCTTGGTGAGATGATGGGAGGGGATGTCCCTTGGTGAGATGATGGGAGGGGATGTCCCTTGGTGAGATGATGGGAGGGGATGTCCCTCGGTGAGATGTTGGTCTAGGGATGTCCCTTGGTGCAGTGATAGGACGGTGAGGGTGAGGGGACAGTGAGGGTGATGGACAGTGAGGGTAAGGGGACAGTGAGGGTGATGGGACAGTGAGGGTAAGGGGACAGTGAGGGTAAGGGGACAGTGAGGGTGAGGGGGACAGTGAGGGGACAGTGAGGGTAAGGGACTGAGGGTGAGGGGACAGTGAGGGTAAGGGACAGTGAGGGTGAGGGGACAGTGAAGGTAAGGGGGACAGTGAGGGTAAGGGGACAGGATGAGGCAACAGTGAGGGTGAGGGTCAGTGAAGGTGAGGGGATATAATTGTGGGATATCACTGAGGGAGATAGTTTGTAGGGATGGTGATAATGGAGGTATGTTGATGGGTAGATGTTAGTGTGATCTTGATGAGTGGCAAGGATGTCACACACACACACATCATGAGAGATGTGTTGATTGCCCTAACAGGTACAGGAGAAATAGTGAGAGGACATTCTGTTGTCATAACAACAGGTACTTTTCTCAGAGGTCAGATATTTCTTGGTGAGTACTCTAGAGCATATGTTAATGTCCTGGGGAGGAGGGTGCAATGTTAATGTCCTGGGGAGGAGGGGTGCATATGTTGGTGCCCTGGGGAGGAGGGTGCATATGTTGGTGCCCTGGGGAGGAGGGTGCATATGTTGGTGCCCTGGGGAGGAGGGTGCATATGTTAATGTCCTGGGGAGGAGGGTGCATATGTTGGTGCCCTGGGGAGGAGGGTGCATATGTTGGTGCCCTGGGGAGGAGGGTGCATATGTTGGTGCCCTGGGGAGGAGGGTGCATATGTTAATGTCCTGGGGAGGAGGGTGCATATGTTGGTGCCCTGGGGAGGAGGGTGCATATGTTGGTGCCCTGGGGAGGAGGGTGCATATGTTGGTGCCCTGGGGAGGAGGGTGCATATGTTAATGTCCTGGGGAGGAGGGTGCATATGTTGGTACCCTGGGGAGGAGGGTGCATATGTTAATGTCCTGGGGAGGAGGGTGCATATGTTGGTGCCCTGGGGAGGAGGGTGCATATGTTAATGTCCTGGGGAGGAGGGTGCATACGTTGGTGCCCTGGGGAGGAGGGTACATACATTGGTGCCCTGGGGAGGAGGGTGCATATGTTGGTGCCCTGGGGAGGAGGGTGCATATGTTAATGTCCTGGGGAGGAGGGTGCATACGTTGGTGCCCTGGGGAGGAGGGTGCATATGTTGATTGTCTGCACTTTGTAGGGTTGGAATCATATCCAGCTGGCCGAAGAGGCGATGAGCCATCTATTGGATTGGCAAAAACTCTGGAGGACATTGGGTTCATGATGGGGCGTCTGCGTACAGGTATGTGGGTGTGGGTGTGTTGTTGTGCTAACTTGCGTTGTGGGTAACTTGTAGGAACACCTCCAAGAATAGACAAGGATACAATCAACTACTCCATTCTTGAGATCCAGTACGGAGATGATCCAATTATTCCCTTCTCCTTCTTGAATGAACACAAAGGGATTAAGGTACGGCGAGTCAGGGTACCGCCTGGAGTGCTTTTTATGGGAGGATATTCCTGCTGTGGGGTTGTGTTTTAAAGAGATGGACAAACCTGTCCTGGTGCTAGGTAAATACCTCTGAAGAGATGGCGTTATTTTAGCAGTGTGCACTGCACACGGATTTTATGCATAAGTTCTTGTGCAAAAAAGTATGTTAAGGTTATACCAGGAGAGATAAGCTTATACCAGGGGAGGTAAGGTTATGCCAGGGGAGGTAAGGTTATACCAGGGGAGGTAAGGTTATGCCAGGGGAGGTAAGGTTATACCAGGGGTGGTAAGGTTATACCAGGGGAGGTAAGGTTATACCAGGGGAGATAAGGTTATACCAGGGGAGGTAAGGTTATGCCAGGGGTGGTAAGGTTATGCCAGGGGAGGTAAGGTTATGCCAGGGGTGGTAAGGTTATACCAGGGGAGGTAAGGTTATACCAGGGGAGATAAGGTTATGCCAGGGGAGATAAGGTTATGCCAGGGGAGGTAAGGTTATGCCAGGGGAGGTAAGGTTATACCAGGCAGGGTTTCATCGAGGGGGGGGGCAGGGGGGGGCATTTGCCCCCCCTTGCCATTATATTGCCCCCCCTTGGTATTTATGGAGTGATCTTTAATAAATGCATCATAACTACACAAGTGATGAATACAACATATACTGTAACACCAGTCTGTAGTCTAAAAGTAATTTGATTTGCCTTATAATTGCCCCCTCAAAAAAATATAAACTCTACTTTTGCCCCCCCTTGAGGTTTTTTCTCAATGAAACCCTGCCAGGGGAGGTAAGGTTATACCAGGGGTGGTAAGGTTATACCAGGGGAGGGTTATACATGGCAATGTGGAACAGCTGTCACATTTGAGCCAGTTATTATAATACCCTGGGTGAAACACTATCAAAAGCTTGTGTAGTTTGAACTGTTCTTAAGCCACTCGCATGTATAACACACGTATACCAACACATGCAGTTGGACCAGATGGTGTGTCACTTGACCCACACCAATGCAGCCACCCATCAAATTGTACTGGACAACCTCGCACTGAGCCGGCACATAAGCCAAGATGTGTTAGGTCCAAGGTGAGGGTACAGTGAGAGGAGTGAGGGTACAGTGAGAGGAGTGAGGGTACAGTGAGAGGAGTGAGGGTACAGTGAGAGGAGTGAGGGTACAGTGAGGGGGTGAGGGTACAGTGAGAGGAGTGAGGGTAGGGACCATATGAGGGTAGGGGAGGGGTGAGGGTACAGTGAGCAGTGAGGGGAGTGAGGGAGGAGTGATGGTACAGTGAGAGGGATGAAGGTACTGAGGAGCGAGGAACAGGTGAGGGTACTGTGAGAGGGGTGAGGGACCATATGAGGGAGGAGTGAGGGTACTGTGAGAGGGGTGAGGGACCATATGAGGGAGGAGTGAGGATACTGTGAGAGGTGAGGGAGTAAGGGGTTGGAGAGGGGGATACCCTAGAGAAATGATATTTTGCAGGGCTTATATTTTGCAAAACCTTATTTTGTGTGAAAATAAAAACCTATTGGTCTGTATGCTATCGGAGGGTACTTACAGAGATGGGGGAGGGTACTTACAGAGATGGGGGGGGGGGTACTTACAGAGATGGGGGAGGGTACTTACAGAGATGGGGGAGGGTACTTACAGAGATGGGGGAGGGTACTTACAGAGATGGGGGAGGTACTTACAGAGATGGGGGAGGGTACTTACAGAGATGGGGGAGGGTACTTACAGAGATGGGGGAGGGTACTTACAGAGATGGGGGAGGTACTTACAGAGATGGGGGAGGGTACTTACAGAGATGGGGGAGGGTACTTACAGAGATGGGGGAGGGTACTTACAGAGATGGGGGAGGGTACTTACAGAGATGGGGGAGGGTACTTACAGAGATGGGGGAGAGTATTTTACAAACCCTGACGCTGCAGTGGTTCAGACAGGCTGTCCTTTATCCTGTCAAATTTCACAAGCAATGACAATTGTAACTTACACTACACTGGAACAGAGGGAGAAGGGAAGACAATTTAAGTAGATGTTAATTTTAATTAGCTGTATCAATGCCTGATTGTGTACACATGAGCTGATGTCATATCTACCCTTAGATATTGTCCTTCGCTGGAGTCCAAGGTGATGAGGTTCAAAGGTCGTAGGCACCAAGTTTGGCTAGAACCAGAAGGTGAAGAAAAAATTGTGTGTGGTGTGGTGTGTGTGTGGGTGTGCATGTGGTGTGTGTGTGTATGTGTGTATGGGCATGGTTGTATGTGTGTTTGTGTGTGCACATGTGAGTATGTACGTGTGCATGTGGGCATGTGTGTGTGTGTGCCTGTGTGAATCATTTGTGCCCGGGCTGATAATCTTGCGTAACCTGTTGTTGCCTCGCTCAAAACAGGTTTGAACAGTGACCTCATCTATCCCAATGGGATATCATGCACCCTACCAGCTGAGCTGCAGGAAAAGCTGCTGAAGACCATACATGGCCTGGAGAACTGCAGAATGGTACAACCAGGTGGGGGAAGAATGTATCTGGGGTGAGGGAGGATTATATAAGTACTTGGAATCAGGGTACATATTCTCTCACATTACCACACACACCACATATATAATAATAATAATAATAATAAACCATCGCACTGTACATGACAATACAATACGTTTGGGGGAAGAGTACCAAAGTCAGGTGCCCTATACAGATGGGCAAAAACTAGCGTCCACTAACTCTTTGGACCATTTGTGCGACTTGCGTAGATGGATTTTAACACCCTTGGTTGACTCTGATCTAAAAGAGCATCCTGAGACAAGACATACAATTTCTGTAATGTTGGCAGTAATAGATGGATGGTCTGGATGTTTGCGACGTATATGTATCTTGATGCCTTTTGTAGAAGAGGATGTAAAGTTGCAGACAGAACATGAAAAGGTTGTGCTCAAATCTGTTTGGGCGCTGTGGGATTGGACTCTGTTATCTTGTGCAGCTTTGCCATGTTTTTGGGTATTATGACTGAGAAGATAGCGTTCAGATGTAAAGTATTGATTGCATGCAGAGCAGTAGCTAGGTGAGGCTTCACCCTTATGACATGCACGAAGCAACTGAGCTCTGTTGTCAAGTGCTCTGTCATAATCAGAGCACCCTCGTAAAATTTCCATGCGCCACAAGTGCCGCTGAGCAGCTAGGGTGTGCCATATAGCTGGCAGTCCAAAGTGTTGGAGGTCATGACGTACACAGTCTCTCCAACGTAAAAAAGGCCGATGTTGAGGACGTTTGCCTCTGATTAATTCACTGAACAAAATCATCTTTGGTATCCTGAAGTCTTCCATTCTCCAAACATGACCTAACCAACGAAGCCTTGCCAGCCTAACCAGCGATGAAGCACGGTGAGACCCAGACATTGCACGTATGGTAGTATCAGGAATGTGCTGTAAGGGGCTTATCCTCAGTGCCTGACGGAGGCAAGCCATATGAAAGGAGTCAAGACGATGTAGATCATGAGCCTTTGCAGTCCATGTTTCAGCACCATATAGCAAAGTTGGGAGGACGGTGGCTTCATACATGGTAAGTTTGGTTCGTACTGAGAGATTGGAGTTGTACCACACACCCCGTATGAGACTGCTGAAGATAGCACCAGCTTTAGCAATACGGCGGGATATTTCGTGATCCAGATTAGGTACAGATGATAGAGTGCTACCGAGATAGCAGAAATTTGGAACTGTTTCCAGTAAGTTATTGTTGATATGGAATATAGGCCTTGTATGCAAGGGAAAATCTGATGTAGTTTGAACAAGGACTTTGGTCTTGTCAGTACTCACACAGAGACCCCAGGACCGGGCTGCATTCGAAAACCTTGTGATAAATTCTTGTAGGCCATCTGAAGTGTGACTACTTGCCATCACATCATCTGCAAAACGCAGGTCACATAACATAGTAGATGTTGGAAGTTTTGTTCCATGTCGTCTAAAAAGTTTACCATCTAGTTTGTATCTCACCTCAACACCATCTTGGAAACCAGCTAGCACATCATGCATAACCTGATTGAAATACATGTTGAAGAGGAAGGGAGCTAACACACAGCCCTGTTTAAGACCCGTGTCAACCTTGAAGGGTTCAGATAAGTTTCCTTTGATGCGAACGGAAGCTTCCATGTTGGAATGTAGATGGCGTATGATGTTGACCATTTTGGAAGGCAAACCATAACGGGTTAGTAGAGGCCATAAGGCATCTCTGGGTACAGAGTCATATGCTTTCTTTAGGTCAAAGAAACAGATATATAAGTTACAAACTTGTTCTCTGGCTTTTTCCTGGATTTGTCGGGCAGTAAAAATCATATCAACTGTGCCACGTTGTTTCCTGAACCCACACTGAGTTTCATCCAAAATAGATTCATAATGATCTATGATACGATTTACTAAAATGCGACTGAAAACCTTGCCAGGCACACTGAGAAGGGAGATACCTCTCCAATTGTCACACAAGTGTAGGTTACCTTTTTTTGGGACTGGAACAATAACAGAATCAACCCAATCCTTAGGAACAGATTCAGAAGCCCATACTTCACACACAATTCTATGCAGTGCATTGATGACAGCATCTCCTCCATAAATGAGCAAATCAGCAGTTAATCTGTCCTTGCCAGCAGCCTTGTGAAGATTCATGCATTTTAATGCCTCTTTGACTTCTTCTATAGAAGGAGCATGGGCAAGGTTATCATACATACATGCATACATACATACATACATACATACATACATACATACATACATACATACATACATACATACATACATACATACATACATACATACATACATACATACATACATACATACATACATACATACATACATACGTACATACATACATACATACATACGTACATACGTACGTACTTACTTTTACTTACTTTTACTTACTTACATACTTACATACTTACATACTTACCACACCACACACACACACAATGACACACACAGGTTATGGTGTACAGTACGATCACGTTGACCCAAGAGAATTGCACCAATCGCTTCAGACCAAGAAGGTCTCTGGTCTGTTTCTAGCAGGACAGATCAATGGCACAACTGGATATGAGGAGGCTGCCTCTCAGGTATGTACTGTTGCATAGCAACCATGACCATATTTATGCATATACCCTAGCAACCATGACCATATTTTTATGGTCACCTTTTGTTAGTAGTGTGCTGTAAGTTGTTTGGCTGCGATGGTTATTTTTGACTCGAATTAGATTGGTGGAACAGTTGCTGATCTTATAACTGAGCTTACACCACATATGCATCCATATTCATCACACACACACACACAAGGGAATTATTGCAGGTATCAATGCTGCTCTCTTCTGTCAAGGCAAGGAGCCCTTTGTACTAGACAGAACAGAGGCGTACCTTGGTGTGCTCATAGATGATCTTACCACTATCGGGGTTACTGAGCCCTATCGAATGTTCACAAGGTTAGGGTGGAGAGAGGGGAGGCATGGTATGTCTGTAGAAAGGTCTGTAGGAGGAGGAGGCCTGGTATGTCTGTAGAAGGGTCTATAGGAGGAGGAGGAGGCCTGGTATGTCTGTAGAAGGGTCTGTAGGAGGAGGAGGAGGCCTGGTATGTCTGTAGAAGGGTCTATAGAAGGAGGAGGCCTGGTATGTCTGTAGAAGGGTCTGTAGGAGGAGGAGGAGGCCTGGTATGTCTGTAGAAGGGTCTGTAGGAGGAGGAGGCCTGGTATGTCTGTAGAAGGGTCTGTAGGAGGAGGAGGAGGCCTGGTATGTCTGTAGAAGGAGGAGGCCTGGTATGTCTGTAGAAGGGTCTGTAGGAGGAGGAGGAGGCCTGGTATGTCTGTAGAAGGGTCTATAGAAGGAGGAGGCCTGGTATGTCTGTAGAAGGGTCTGTAGGAGGAGGAGGAGGCCTGGTATGTCTGTAGAAGGGTCTGTAGGAGGAGGAGGCCTGGTATGTCTGTAGAAGGGTCTGTAGGAGGAGGAGGAGGCCTGGTATGTCTGTAGAAGGAGGAGGCCTGGTATGTCTGTAGAAGGGTCTGTAGGAGGAGGAGGAGGCCTGGTATGTCTGTAGAAGGAGGAGGCCTGGTATGTCTGTAGAAGGAGGCCTGGTATGTCTGTAGAAGGAGGAGGCCTGGTATGTCTGTAGAAGGGTAGAGAGAGGGGGTCTGATATTTCATTGTTGCTCCTTAGTCGATCTGAGTACAGGCTACGGCTGAGACCTGACAATGCTGACCTTAGGCTAACAGAGAAAGGTGAGGGCATGGTGAGGTGTGGGCCATGAGGGTGTGTGGTGGTGAGGTGTGGGCCATGAGGGTGTGTGTAATGGTGAGGTGTGGGCCATGAGTGTGTGGTGGTGAGGTGTGGGCCATGAGGGTGTGTGATGGTGAGGTGTGGGGCATGAGGGGGGTGTGATGGTGAGGTGTGGGGCATGAGGGTGTGTGATGGTGAGGTGTGGGCCATGAGGGTGTGTGTGATGGTGAGGTGTGGGCCATGAGGGGTTTGTGATGGTGAGGTGTGGGCCATGAGGGTGTGTGATGGTGAGGTGTGGGCCATGAGGGTTTGTGATGGTGAGGTGTGGGCCATGAGGGTGTGTGTAATGGTGAGGTGTGGGCCATGAGTGTGTGGTGGTGAGGTGTGGGCCATGAGGGTGTGTGATGGTGAGGTGTGGGGCATGAGGGGGGTGTGATGGTGAGGTGTGGGGCATGAGGGTGTGTGATGGTGAGGTGTGGGCCATGAGGGTGTGTGTGATGGTGAGGTGTGGGCCATGAGGGGTTTGTGATGGTGAGGTGTGGGCCATGAGGGTGTGTGATGGTGAGGTGTGGGCCATGAGGGTTTGTGATGGTGAGGTGTGGGCCATGAGGGTGTGTGTGATGGTGAGGTGTGGGCCATGAGGGTGTGTGTGATGGTGAGGTGTGGGCCATGAAGGTGTGTGATGGTGAGGTGTGGGCCATGAGGGTTTGTGATGGTGAGGTGTGGGCCATGAGGGGTGTGTGATGGTGAGGTGTGGGCCATGAGGGGTGTGTGATGGTGAGGTGTGGGCCATGAGAGGGTGTGTGATGGTGAGGTGTGGGCCATGAGAGGGGTGTGATGGTAAGGTGTGGGCCATGAGGGGGGTGTGTGATGGTGAGGTGTGGGCCATGAGAGGGGTGTGATGGTGAGGTGTGGGCCATGAGGGGGTGTGTGATGGTGAGGTGTGGGCCATGAGGGTGTGTGTGATGGTGAGGTGTGGGCCATGAGGGTTTGTGATGGTGAGGTGTGGGCCACGATGGTTGTGATGAATTGTGGGCCATGAGGGGGTGTGGTTATGACTTCATAAGGGGGGGGGGGGGGGATAATGGTGCATAAATATCCTTCTATGGGGTGATGGTGTGTGTACTGCAGGCTACAAGGTGGGCTGTGTGCAGCCAGATAGGCTGGCACTCGTCAAGAAAATGGAGAGGAGCATAGCTGAGGGGATGGAGTTCCTAAAGTAGGCTGCCTAGCACGTGGTAGACCATGTATCGATGTGTGTGTGTGGTGTGTGCGTGCGTGTGTGTGTGTGTGTGTGTGTGTGTGTGTGTGTGTGTGTGTGGATCACAGAGCAGTCCAGTATTCCCCCCACATCTGGAGAAGCAAGCTGGACATTCCCATCAAAGAAGATGGAAGGATGAAAGAGTAAGCATTGTTGTATACTTGTATCACACACACACACACACACACACACACACACACACACACACACACACACACACAAAATGTACTCACAAACCCAACCACTCAACCCCTCCCTCTCCACAGTGGTCTCCACCTACTCACACACCAGGATGTCACCATCAAGCGGCTTGCTGAAGCCTTCCCTGACCAGTTCTCTCCTCTGGCAGCTGACCCAGCAGTGGCCCTGAGACTGGAGATAGAGGCTCACTATGCCGAGATGGTGGCCAGGCAGAGCGCTGATGTGGAAGACTACAAGAGAGGAGAGGCTGTCAGGATTCCAACTGACCTTGTCTATGATGAGTGAGTCCCCAGGCCTTACTACTTGTGTGTGTGTGTGTGTGTGTGTGTGTGTGTGTGTGTGTGTGTGTGTGTGTGTGTGTGTGTGTTCTGTTGTGTTTGTGTTAGGATTTGTTGGTCTAAATTGGTGGCTGTTTTCAAACAGTTTGAAGCATATATCAGCTGAATGCAAGGAAAAGTTGGCCAGGCACAGACCTTCAACTGTAAGTAATGGCATAAGTACATACAATATACACACTCACATACATGGGCACACACACACACACACACACACACACACACACACACACACACACACACACACACACACACAGCTTGGAGCAGCTAGCAGGCTGGATGGTGTCACTCCAGCGGCCCTGCTTCATCTCCTTCGTCACATACAGCAGAGGACAGATACCCGAAGCCACATGCCAACATAACCTTGATACAAACTGAACCATTTGTTGTGTCACACCAGCTTCCAGAAAGTTATTACTGTTGTATTATGATGCAGGAAACTGCGCATGCGTATGAAATTGCTCGTTGCCAGACTAATCATTTGCAACGAAGTTTTTATTTGCGAGCCATTATATTTATGGAATATCAGAATGCACATTATTAGCAATCTGGCAACATAAATTTATGAGCGTCACATAATTTTTTCCCGAAGGAAAAAAAAAAGTAAAATTTAAAAAAATCAGTTCTATTTTTTGATATGCACGTTGATATAAAGCACCAGCTAATGGAAGAGGCGTATCAAATGCCATCGTGTTCAGAGTTCCTTGTGCACTGCTAGGACACACGGGGAACTGACATCCTGAAGTGTTTCCCTCTTCATCTCCACTCCAGGGCAGAGGGTACTCGAGATAAAGTCCAATGCGCAAGGGTTGTCCAGGTCTGCCCGTACGTGGTTACAAGGCACATATCAACTGGTAGTTAACACGAATTAAATAAACGAACCTTCCAACTGTTTCACGAAGTCATCATATATCCCTCGTCTGTCTTCGACATGTTTCTGGCAGGTACCCAATGCTCCGGTATACCGGCACATGTATCCTTGGGACTCTCCCGCTGCGTTTTTGCACACGCATGGAATTCCGAAGTGTATGTTATTGTTGACGCCAGATCTCTGATCGAACCAGGTACACTTGGATCCATCTTTCGTACTGAACGACCCCGACAGCGGGCTAACTGCCTGCGTCAAGGCAAAGAAAGAGCAGAGCAGGAACACTTGCGCAGTAACCGTCATATCTTTTCGTGATGGCACACGCCCCAAGTAATTTCAAAAATTGGGGAACGAGAGCGCAGTCACACTTCGATATAGTGCACATCACTGTTACCATGGAAAACTATATTTTGTACGGGGAACTTTTCAATGACTTGGACGGCACAGTCATTTATAAGGGAAGGCGGAGAGGTACCGTAAGCTACGTAACTATCCGAAAACATCCTAGAGAGAAGAAGGATTTTGTGTCGAATGAGGTACTGCATTGGATACATACAGTGTACTGCAGGGTTTGACTTTTATGATACCGGCCCTTTCTCGCGGCCACCGTTTTCTAAAGTTCGTGTCTATCTCACAACCAGGTGTCCCTGCTGCAAAACCTGAATCACACAAACGTGGTTAAGTTTTTGGAATGGTACGAGACAGCGAACCATCTGTGGGTCATAACGGAGCTTGTGCAGGGGGGCACTTTAGCTGATGTTCTGGACCAGGATGGCTTCATTCCACTGGGCGAGCTGGCGGCCTTCCTGGTAGATATTGCGGCTGGCCTCAACTTTATTCACTCCACAGGGGTACTCTACTGCAACCTCCAGCCAGCCAATGTAGGTTGTAGCCACCTCGAATGGCGACCATCTCACTTGCCCCTCAACAGGTTCTCTTGGACAGCTGCCAGAGCCTTAAGCTTGGCGACTTTAGCCTTGCCTGCGCTGCTGGAGGGGAAGGGAAGGTGGAGGTGTCAGCCATCTTTGAGGCCTCTCGTAGGGCCTTTGAGGATCAGAAGAAGGCAGCTACAGTGGGCGTGCGTGTGCCTGCTAGGCGCTTGACCATGCCTAACAGCCCCTCCCTGTTCTACACTGCACCTGAAGTCCTAGCTGGGGGAACACAGTTTTCATTCTCTTCTGACCTGTGGTCACTGGGGTGTATGCTGTTTGAGATGTGTACAGGTGTGTGTGTGTGTGTGTGTGTATGTGTGTGTGTGTGTGTGTGTATGTGTGTGTGTGTGCTTGTGTGTTTGTGCACCTGTGTGTGTGCACATGCATGTATGTGTGGTGTGTGTAGTATGTCTATCAGTGATGTGTGTAGCAGTACTTATGTTTGGTTGTGTTATTGTGTACATGTGATTGCTATGAATAGTGTGTAGTAGGGTGTGGGGTGTACATGCCTTGATGTTTCCATGTGTTTGTGTGTGCGTACGTGTGTGTGTATCCATGGCAGCTGATTCAGATACACACACTGTTTAATTTAAGGCTTTGCACCATTTGAAGCGGGAAGTGTGGAGGAAGCGTTACATAAGGTCTGCTATGAGCCACTACCCCCACTGCGTAGTGAAATAGTGACCAGGAACGGGGGAGGTGAGTGAAGGGTACCAGTAATGGTGGGAGGTGGGTGAAGGGTACCAGTAATGTAGGGAGGTGAGTGAAGGGTACCAGTCATGGTGGGAGGGGAGTGAAGGGGTACCAGTAATGGTGGGGGAGGTGAAGTGGTTGTACCTGTTGCCACTCTCTTGTGTGTAGGTAGTGTGGAGGGAGTGAGTGAACTAGTATACCTTGTGTCCCATCTGCTGCAGAAGGAACCGGATCAGAGGTGAGTCCATTTCCTTGTGAACCAACACTGATGTCACTGTCCCCAGGCTTAGCTGGGAGCACTTCTGGGAGCTACCACTATTGAGGGAATCAAAGCCATACTGATGGTCTATAATGGTGCTGTAATGAAGATGTGTGGGTGTTTGTGATGGTGCTGTGATGAGGGTGTGTGATGGTGATGTGATGAGGGTGTGTGATGGTGCTATGATGAGGGTGTGTGATGGTGCTTGGATGAGGGTGTGTGATGGTGCTGTGATGAGGATTTGATGATGCTGTGATGAGGGTGTGCGATGGTGCTGTGATGAGGGTGTGTGATGGTGCTGTGATGAGGGTGTGTGATGTGCTGTGATGAGGGTGTGTGGTGCTGTGATGAGGATGTGGTGCTATGATGAGGGTATGTGGTGCTCTGATGAGGGTATGTGGTGCTCTGATGAGGGTGTGTGGTGCTGTGATGAGGGTGTGTGATGGTGCTGTGATGAGGGTTTGTGATGGTGCTGTGATGAGGGTGTGTGATGGTGCTGTGATGAAGGTATGTGATGGTGCTGTGGTGAGATGTGGTGCTGTGATGAAGGTGCCCTGTGATGGCTAAATATTGGTTCTGTAGTGAGGTGTTGTGACAACGGTGCCTGTGATGGTGGTTGTTCTGGGACACAAGGTATGCAGGATCAGTCACCTTGCAGTAAGCTGGACTGCTCAGGAACAATACTGTCACAGTCACCTTGCAGTAAGCTGGACTGCTTAGGAGCAATACTATCATGATCTCACAAAAATTTTGTGTGTGCTTTTTTTGGTTGCCTTTCACAATCTGGGAAATTCCTGTTGAAACCCCCTCCCCACTTTGAACTTTTAACCTTATCTTGTAGGGAAAATTTAGTTAATGGAATTAATTTTTAAGCCGTGGTTTATCTTAATTCTCTGGAGAGCTTAAAATTGCTTGAATAGTCTGCTGTTAATGAAGAAAAAAATTCTCTGTCAATGAATAATATGACTAATTTATCCGAGTTGGCAGCTTATTGTTCATACATGTACAGTATTTTAACGTCAGAGTGTGAATAAACAAGTAAAGAAAAATATTCTCTAATGAGAAAGTTGGTGGGATATAGGAATTGGAGGCAATGGTGGTGAGAACAAGGTTTTGGGAAAAGAAAAATGAGACAAAAATTCTGTATTTAGCACATGTAAATGTAACAGAACCAAAAGAAGTGCTAAATATAGGATTTCTGTCTCATTTTTCTTTTCCCAAAACCTTGTTCTATTCCTTTTTACACCACCATTGCCTCCAATTCCTATATCCCACCCACTTTCTCGTTAGAGAATGTTTTTCTTTACTTGTTTCCTCTATTTTTAATTTTATTGTCGATGATATCTGCGAATACTGGCAAGTACTGACAAGTTATAGTTATGACGTAGCCTCCTTACTCTCTGACACAGAAACGGATGACGAGTTGCAATCTTGGCTGAAATGTGATTTCTGTGAGAAATCCTTCCCGTCAAACAGGGGTTGGATCATGCCCTATTTACGGCCCCTATGAATATTTAATGACCGCGTTGTAATTACGCCCACCTAAAATATTTACACCTTGTTATCACCTATCCATGTTATCAGTATCTACATACACAAAACTGGGTATTGTGTAGCAATGTCCAAAAGGATAGAAGAGAAAGCAGAATTTGGATCTTTACCATAGCGTTCCCGCCACATAAATTCGTCCAGGTAGCTAGGGAGTTTGTTCAGCATGAACTCCCTTCATGGATTTAAATCGTTTCTTCACTCTACCCCAATAGCTCTCCACATGCTGTGTGTATGTCCCTGTTGTTGGGTCCACAAATTCCAGTGTGTGGTTCACTGTACTGTGCTGGGCAATGTGAGGGATTCTAGCTGCTATTTGGCTGTAAGCTGCCCACTGGTCAGAATGAATGACTGTCCCTGGCAATGTATGTGCCCTGATGAGTGGGAGGAGAGTATTGGCATCCCTTGTGTCCACCACTTGCATATACCCCCTGGCAGGATGATGTGACGTATCCACCAACCCAAACACCCACACCTCCTGTTGGGGACGTCTTCCACAATGATACTGTCAATGTTACAATAGTTGGTAATACATAATAATAAACAGGTACAGGTACCTTCTGTTTGTGCCTGAAAAGTGATTCATCAATCTGAACAATCACCCCTGGGCCACCTAGTCGCACAGGCCCATCATTAATCAGTCGTGTTGAACACACTTCACGCAGCCACTGGTAGACATCAATGGCAGTATTCTTCCCCACACCAGAGCTCTGATAGACATTCTTCCCTTGCAAGTGTGGCATTTCCATCCAACCCCATCTTTTACATCCCCTCTGGAACACTCAACCATTGGGGTGTTGCAACTGATATATTTCAGCATTGATTTAGGCTTGTAGATACAACTGTTATAACTTACTTGCTACACTGTGCTACACTTGCCAAACCCCTTCTTGTCCTAAAAAACGCTATCATCTCAGTTGTTCCTCCAAACATGATGGGACCTAATTCCAAGAGAGCCATGAAGTCTCAAATGAACTCTATGAGCGCTTTCAAGATTAAATACACATGATTGACCAGAGATGTTGTGAGGGGCATGACATGCATGACATGCCTAAAGATGGATAGGTGATAACAAGGTGTAAATATTTTAGGTGGGCGTAATTACAACGCGGTCATTAAATATTCATAGGGCCGTAAATAGGGCATGATCCCAGGGGTTTGCTAAATCACGAACGGTCAATGCATCAATTGAAGAATGGGCACTTATGCAGCCCCCCCCCCCCCCCCCCCCCACTTTAATTACAGTGACGAGCAGACGCCCGCTTTTGAACGGTCATTGTACCAAGTCGGGAGGCCGAGGACTCTAACTCGTCGACCGTACGATTTTGGAGGTATTCCTCTCGTTGTTTAGCTCTCCTCTTATGTTGACGTGAAAACATTTGACAAAAACAACTTCGCTAGCCAAAAGTGGTGAAAACTGATCAAATGAAATTCCCACGCTACGTGATGTTGCCATGGGAACGCTTCAATTTAGCACTCCGCATTACGTAATGATTACGTATTCAGTTTCATACTTTATTCATATATATATGATACCAGAAGATGTCCTTCCAGGAGATTCTAAAGCGATTGGTATAATTGGCGTTCTTTTAAACCATTCCTATCCCGAGTTATACTCGCCGAGAAGAAGACGACGAGGTGGGGACGAGGAAAAACACGAGCATTTTTGTTCTCTTAAAGAAAACAGTTTGAAGACTGGAACAAAACATTAAAATGACCGTCTTTGCCTTCTGGTTCGATAACAACAAAGAGCTAAACTATCCGTTTCTTGGTACGCGAGTTATACGCGGGTCGCGTTTAAAAAAATGATTTCAATGTTATGACAGAAAGAATTACAAAACAGAACAAAAATAACGAATGCAAAAAAAAAGCTAAAGCCTATTGCATGATTGTAGGAAGTGATGCCCCATCATCAAAGCCTAGTCCACTCCTCCACTTTACCCTAGATCCTCTTAGACATAGCTTGATGCTCGAACCAGGGCAAATAAAAGTCTATTCACGACCCGGTCAATTTCTTAAAAGGAACTACTTACCGTAGTTCCTGAATTTTCTGTACACCACGGTAGACAAATTCAGGGTTCGCCGTAAGGTTGCATTATACGACTTCATTTACGTGGTACGCCTATCATAGCATGTTTTTGCAGCTAACATAACATGTTATTGCAACAACGCGTCATCAACCACAGCATGCAAACCCCTAAGGATGCTAACCATGCAGAGCGCTGCGCGTAAGACCGTACAATAAACCCATTGTTTACTTCTACAATGGAGCCCTCTTCATGCATATGTAGATACGGGCTCCTATTTTAAGCAGCTGCTATGTTAAACGCGTGGTGGCGGTAATTGTCGTATTTCAAGCAAATTCACTATGTCCGCCCCCTTTACGGTGATGCATTATGACGTTTTTGCTATAACGTCATTACCGACAATCGTCATCAAAATCAACTAGCATGGGAGTATGAATAATGTTATTTACGGAGGTGGGGGGTGCGCCATCTTTAATTTGGCTTCGGGCCAAGATGAGTAACCGCAAGGCGCAACAGCAGCGTGATGTTGAAGCGGTCAGGTCGTTCTGCCAAACAGCGAAACAGCTGAAAGGTTACTTATTAAAGCTCCGGGTGGGGAAAATATTAAACCTCATTGTTTAGTAGTCGAGTCAACCGAAGAAGATTCATTGACCGTACGATTCACGGCACCCAGCGGCCAGTAAGTACGATCTTACTACGCGTACTAAATGGCTGGTCTACGTACGTGGCAGCTGTGTACATGCACTACATGGCTGGTCTATGTACGTGCAGCTGCTGCATGTACGCGCTACGTGGTATGCGTATCACTGAAATGACATTTGTAGCGATACCCATTTACTTAACCCTCCCTCCTCTTCCCCCTCTTGGTCCCTCCTCTTCCCCCTCTTGGTCCCTCCTCTTCCCCCTCTTGGTCCCTCCTCTTCCCCCTCTTGGTCCCTCCTCTTCCCCCTCTTGGTCCTCGCTCTCCCCTCCACCCTCATGCTACTCTTCTGCCCTATTATTTGAGGTGGGACTATGTGTTTAGCTTTGGACCAGATTATCCAGGTGAGAATATACGTATATACATTACTATTATGTAGTACTCACACCACCCTACTGTCTGATATATGTATATGTGACTACACACACACACACACACACACACACACACACACACACACACACACACACACACACACACACACACACACACACACACACACACACACACACACACACACACACACACACACACACACAACAGATGGTACAGCTGTCTGCTGTCTGAACACACATGGGCTTGAGAATATGTCGGAGCCACTTCCAACCATTATAAAAAATATTTGCTCTCGTAAGCAATAATAATTGTGTGTCTTGTGTTTTAATGTGTGTGTGTTGTGTGTGTGTGTGTGTGTGTGTGTGTGTGTTGTGTGTGTGTGTGTGTGTGCATGTGTACGTGGGTGTGGTGCAGAACTCAAGCTCCAGGATCCAGTGTTCCCATCAGTTGCAGAAGCCATATCATATCAGAAGCAGGTACTATTTATAGCCTTGGGGGAAGGGGAGGGTAGGTGTGTGTATAGCCTCATAACCAGAATATTTTGTGAGGTGGTCATATTCTATCAAATTTGCGACAGGTGGGCTATTGGAGTGGGCGTTGGGAGTGGGAGTGGGTGTGGGTGTGGGAGTGGCTGCTACAACCAACCAGCTATCTGCCACTTGTAACCTTCTCCCCTCCCCTCCCCTCCTCCCCCTACTCTTGCACCACAAGGAGTCCACCAGCTCTGAGCTGACTGATGCAAGTGATGTTGGTGATGATGAGGACATAGACTATGATGTAAGTCCCAAAACATCATGGACTGGGCACCAGCCTTGGGTTCCTTAATATCAGGCCTAACTCCATATTGGTCTTAATACCAGACCAGGCCTTTAATGGCAGCCTGGTACCAGTCCCTGGCCTTTAATGGCAGCCTGGTACCAGACCCGGCCTTTAATGGCAGCCTTGTACCAGTCCCTGGCCTTTAATGGCAGCCTGGTACCGGACCTGGCCTTTAATGGCAAGACTTGGCAGTCTGGTATCAGACCTGGCCTTTAATCACAGACTAGTACCGGACCTGGCATTTAATGACATGGCATCAGACCTGATTATTTCTTGCAGGAAGACCTGAATGGGGAGGAGGTATTGATCAACCCTCTCCTTGAGATGGACATTAGGAATGTGGAGAGAATATTTGGAGAGAATTCAATGGATTATAGGTGATGATGTAATGTAGTATGGCAAAGATATACTGAAGTGTGATAGTGATATACTGAGGGTGGTTTCCCTTGGTATGTGGTAGCGTTACACTGTACTTAGTAAGTACTGAAATACTTCACCGTGTATCACTATGGCTTTTGTTTACCATGGATACTTCCAATAGGGTGCACAATGCTATTGATGAGATGGACATCACTTTTTATATAGATATGAGCAACTTCTTGGATGTGAGTTGGGAGGGAAGAGGTGTGAGTTGGAAGGGAAGAGGTGTGAGTAGGGAGGGAAGAGGTGTGAGTAGGGAGGGAAGAGGTGTGAGTTGGGAGGGAAGAGGTGTGAGTAGGGAGGGAAGAGGTGTGAGTAGGGAGGGAAGAGGTGTGAGTTGGGAGGGAAGAGGTGTGAGTAGGGAGGGAAGAGGTGTGAGTAGGGAGGGAAGAGGTGTGAGTAGGGAGGGAAGAGGTGTGAGTTGGGAGGGAAGAGGTGTGAGTAGGGAGGGAAGGTGTGAGCAGTTGGCACTGCAGCACTTAAGGAAGTGAAGGATGGCTGGGCACTACCAATAAGGGAGGGCTGGGCACTACCAATGAGGGAGGGCTGGGCACTACCAATGAGGGAGGGCTGGGCACTACCAATGAGGGAGGGCTGGGCACTACCAATGAGGGAGGGCTGGGCACTACCAATGAAAACTACCAAGAGGGGGAGGGCTGGGCACTACCAATGAGGGAGGGCTGGGCACTACCAATGAGGGAGGGCTGGGCACTACCAATGAAGACTACCAATAAGGGAGGGCTGGGCACTACCAATGAAGGAGGGCTGGGCACTACCAATGAAGGAGGGCTGGGCACTACCAATGAGGGAGGGCTGGGCACTACCAATGAGGAAGGGCTGGGCACTACCAATGAGGAAGGGCTGGAAAATAGACATCTTTTATAAAACAATTGGCCAAATGTATTACTGAATTTTCAGAGGCACATTTTACAGCTGTAATAGTCACCACCTCAATTGTTCATTATTCCAATAGGAGCACACTGCTAATGCATGGGGACTGAAGCTGGAGGAATCGCTGGGCATCCTGTTGCACATAAGAAGTGTCACAAAGTACTTGGATGGCATTGGTTAGTTGGCGACTGTTCTCTTGGTAGTATGGGTGTTTAGAAAATGGTGGCAGTTATGTGGTGGGGAAGGAAGCTATCAGAATGACATAGTGGGAGGGTGATGAGGGATGATGAATGACATAGTGGGAGGGTGATGGAGGGAAGGTGAATGACATAGTGGGAGGGGGATGGAGGGATGATGAATGACATAGTGGGAGGGTGATGGAGGGAAGGTGAATGACATAGTAGGAGGGGGATGGAGGGAAGGTGAATGACATAGTGGGAGGGGGATGGAGGGAAGGTGAATGACATAGTGAGAGGGGGATGGAGGGAAGGTGAATGACATAGTGGGAGGGTGATGGAGGGAAGGTGAATGACATAGTGGGAGGGTGATGAGGGAAGATGAATGACATAGTGGGAGGGTGATGGAGGGAAGGTGAATGACATAGTGGGAGGGTGATGGAGGGAAGGTGAATGACATAGTGGGAGGGTGATGGAGGGAAGGTGAATGACATAGTGGGAGGGTGATGGAGGGAAGGTGAATGACATAGTGGGAGGGTGATGGAGGGAAGGTGAATGATGTAGTGGGAGGGTGATGGAGGGAAGGTGAATGACATAGTGGGAGGGTGATGGAGGGAAGGTGAATGACATAGTGGGAGGGTGATGGAGGGAAGGTGAATGACATAGTGGGAGGGTGATGGAGGGAAGGTGAATGACAAGTGAGAGGGTGATGGAGGGAAGGTGAATGACATAGTGGATGGGTGATGGAGGGAAGGTGAATGACAGTGGGAGGGTGATGGAGGGAAGGTGAATGACATAGTGGGAGGGTGATGGAGGGAAGGTGAATGACATAGTGGGAGGGTGATGGAGGGAAGGTGAATGACATAGTGGGAGGGTGATGGAGGGAAGGTGAATGATGTAGTGGGAGGGTGATGGAGGGAAGGTGAATGACATAGTGGGAGGGTGATGGAGGGAAGGTGAATGACGTAGTGGGAGGGTGATGGAGGGAAGGTGAATGACATAGTGGGAGGGTGATGGAGGGAAGGTGAATGACATAGTGGGAGGGTGATGGAGGGAAGGTGAATGACATAGTGGGAGGGTGATGGAGGGAAGGTGAATGACATAGTGGGAGGGTGATGAAGGGAAGGTGAATGACATAGTGGGAGGGTGATGGAGGGAAGGTGAATGACATAGTGGGAGGGTGATGGAGGGAAGGTGAATGACATAGTGGGAGGGTGATGGAGGGAAGGTGAATGACATAGTGGGAGGGTGATGGAGGGAAGGTGAAATATACAAGAGGCTGTTCAAAAGAGCAATTTCTTTTCCTCTGCAGAGGGCCAAGTTGATGTGTTCCAAGTTCCTCCCAGGTCAAAGCTTGAAAAAAGGAAGGTAGCGTTGGGCAGTCAGATGAGGAAGTAAGATATAGTCCTGTTAAATAACTATTCAGGGTTAAAATGCACTTTAATAATTTAATTGACCAATGCTGTATCAGTTTATGTACCTGCAGTATCCCTCTCAGTAGACATAGTGCACAGTGAATCTAGGCTCACACTGGGCCTAGAAGTTAACTAGTCGTTGCTGATGATAAATGTCATTTAACTTCATTACATAACCGGCACACTGTATTACATAACCGGCACACTGTATTACATAACCTGCACACTGTATTACATAACTGGCACACTGTATTACATAACCTGCACACTGTATTACATAACCTGCACACTGTATTACATAACCTGCACACTGTATTACATAACCTGCACACTGTATTACATAACCTGCACACTGTATTACATAACCGGCACACTGTATTACATAACCTGCACACTGTATTACATTTGCTTTTAGTCTCGTACCAAAAAAAATTAAAATTAGAAGCCATTTAAAAATTAAAATTAAAAAAATTATAAATCGAAATACTTAGAAGTAATTCATTCCTCCCAGATTTTGTTAGAACAATACATGTTGATACTACGTACATGATGCATACATGACGACATGTTGATACTACATACATGATACATACATGACGACATGTTGATACTACATGCATGATACATACATGATGACATGTTGATACTACATACATGATACATACATGACGACATGTTGATACTACATGCATGATACATATATGATGACATGTTGATACTACATACATGATACATACATGACGACATGTTGATACTACATTCATGATACATACATGACGACATGTTGATACTACATACATGATACATACATGACGACATGTTGATACTACATTCATGATACATACATGATGACATGTTGATACTACATGCATGATACATACATGACGACATGTTGATACTACATGCATGATACATACATGACGACATGTTGATACTACTTCATGATACATACATGACGACATGTTGATACTACATACATGATACATACATGACGACATGTTGATACTACATACATGATACATACATTATGACATGTTGATACTACATACATGACGACATGTTGATACTACATACATGATACATACATGACGACATGTTGATACTACATACATGATACATACATTATGACATGTTGATACTACATACATGACGACATGTTGATACTACATACATGATACATACATGACGACATGTTGATACTACATTCATGATACATACATGATGACATGTTGATATTACATACATGATACATACATGACGACATGTTGATACTACATACATGATACATACATGATGACATGTTGATACTACATGCATGATACATACATGATGACATGTTGATACTACATGCATGATACATACATGATGACATGTTGATGCTACATACATGACAACATGTTGATACTACATACATGATACATACATGATGACATGTTGATACTACATACATGATGACATGTTGATACTACATACATGATGCATACAGGATGACATGTTGATACTACATACATGACGACATGTTGATACTACATACATGATGCATGATGACATGTTGATACTACATGCATGATACATATATGATGACATGTTGATACTACATACATGATGCATGATGACATGTTGATACTACATACATGATACATACATGACGACATGTTGATACTACATTCATGATACATACATGATGACATGTTGATACTACATACATGATACATACATGACGACATGTTGATACTACATACATGATACATACATGACGACATGTTGATACTACATACATGATACATACATGATGACATGTTGATACTACATACATGATACATATATGATGACATATCTGTACTTACAGGATGACGTGTTTATGTAACAGTAATACTTCCCTTCTTGGTCTTAACACTGACTACTAATAATATTAGAATTCTGCAGACTTTTGTAACCAACCAGTGGAAGAAGCTATCCAATAAAATGGTGGAAGATGCAAGTGAGAGAGGAGGGGAGGATGAAGGGAGGAGTTGGAGGGAAGGAGGAGGTGGAGGGAGAGAGGAGGTGGAGGGGAGGGAGGAGGTGGAGGGGAGGGAGGAGGTGGAGGGAGGGAGGAGGTGGAGGGAGGAGGAGGTGGAGGGGAGGGAGGAGGTGGAGGGAGGGAGGAGGTGGAGGGAGGAGGAGGTGGAGGGGAGGGAGGAGGTGGAGGGGAGGGAGGAGGTGGAGGGGAGGGAGGAGAGGTGGAGGGAGGGAGGAGGTGGAGGGGAGGGAGGAGGTGGAGGGGAGGGAGGAGGTGGAGGGGAGGGAGGAGGTGGAGGGGAGGGAAGGGAGGAGGTGGAGGGGAGGGAGGAGGTGGAGGGGAGGGAGGAGGTGGAGGGGAGGGAGAGAGGAGGTGGAGGGGAGGATGAAGGGAAGAGGAGTTGGGAGGAATGGAGATATGCTAACATGCGTATGGGCTGTTATAATGTTTGCATGGGATGGTATAATTGTTATGGTGTGCTTGTTAAGATGTAGATGTGTGTTGTGGGATTATGTGATGTGATGATGTGATGTGTGTGATGAGTGATGCTCCATGTCTTTTGTAGTTTCAAAATCCAAAGCAAGCTCACCCCAGGATACCTCTGGCAATACCACTGGGCTTATGAACAAATTTTTAGCTGCTGTCCCAAAGTAAAGGATTATTGATGTATAGAAAGCCGCACCTACATGTTGCTCCTCCCCAGACCAGCATTCTTACGGCAGAAATCTTTAGGAACACAGATACAACTAACAGCTGGGGAAAACCTTGATGTGAGGATGCTGCTAAGTTGGGCTGTGTGTGACCACCTCCCTCTCAGTGTGTGACCACCTCCCTCAGTGTGTGACCACCTCCCTCTCAGTGTGTGACCACCTCCCTCAGTGTGTGACCACCTCCCTCTCAGTGTGTGACCACCTCCCTCAGTGTGTGACCACCTCCCTCTCAGTGTGTGACCACCTCCCTCAGTGTGACCATCTCCCTCAGTGTGTTGTGTGACCACCTCCCTCAGTGTGTGACTACCTCCCTCAGTGCATGACTACCTCCCTCAGTGTGTAACTACCTCTCTTTGTGTGTGACCACCTCCCTCTCAGTGTGTGACCACCTCCCTCAGTGTGTGACCACCTCCCTCAGTGTGTGACCACCTCCCTCAGTGTGTGACCACCTCCCTCAGTGTGTGACCACCTCCCTCAGCGTGTGACCACCTCCCTCTCAGTGTGTGACCACCTCCCTCAGTGTGTGACCACCTCCCTCTGTGTGACCACCTCCCTCAGTGTTGTGTGACCACCTCCCTCAGTGTTGTGTGACCACCCCCTCAGTGTGTGACCACCTCCCTCAGTGTTGTGACCACCTCCCTCAGTGTGTGACCATCTCCCTCAGTGTTGTGTGACCACCCCTCAGTGTGTGACCACCTCCCTCAGTGTTGTGTGACCACCCCCTCAGTGTGTGACCACCTCCCTCAGTGTGTGACCATTTCCCTCAGTGTTGTGTGACCACCCCCTCAGTGTGTGACCACCTCCCTCAGTGTTGTGTGACCACCTCCCTCAGTGTGTGACCACCTCCCTCAGTGTTGTGTGACCACCACCCTCTCAGTGTGTGACCACCTACCTCAGTGTGTGACCATCTCCCTCAGTGTGTGACCACCTCCCTCAGTGTGTGACCATCTCCCTCAGTGTGTTGTGTGACCACCTCCCTCTGTATGTGACCATCTCCCTCTGTGTGTGACCACCTCCATCTGTATGTGACCACCTCCATCTGTGTGTGACCACATCCCTCTGTGACCACCTCCCTCAGTGTGTGACTACCTCCCTCAGTGCATGACTACCTCCCTCAGTGTGTAACTACCTCTCTTTGTGTGTGACCACCTCCCTCTGTGTGACCACCTCCCTCAGTGTGTGACCACCTCCCTCAGTGTGTGACCACCTCCCTCTGTGTGACCACCTCCCTCAGCGTTGTGTGACCACCTCCCTCTCAGTGTGTGACCACCTCCCTCAGTGTGTGACCACCTCCCTCAGTGTTGTGTGACCACCTCCCTCAGTGTGTGACCACCTCCCTCAGTGTTGTGTGACCACCCCCTCAGTGTGTGACCACCTCCCTCAGTGTTGTGTGACCACCTCCCTCAGTGTGTGACCACCTCCCTCAGTGTTGTGTGACCACCCCCTCAGTGTGTGACCACCTCCCTCAGTGTTGTGTGACCACCCCCTCAGTGTGTGACCACCTCCCTAAGTGTTCTGTGACCACCTCCCTCAGTGTTGTGTGACCACCTCCCTCAGTGTGTGACCACCTCCCTCAGTGTGTGACCACCCCCTCAGTGTGTGACCACCTCCCTCAGTGTTGTGTGACCACCACCCTCAGTGTTGTATGACCACCACCCTCAGTGTTGTGTGACCACCTCTCTCATCTACCCAGTCACACAAGGACATTCCACCCCTCCGTGATGGCTTCCTTGTGCAGGTATTGTAGTAGATAGCATCACTGGTTGTGTCCCCACGCCAGCACTGCTGTGTCCCCACGCCAGCACTGCTGTGTCCCCACGCCAGCACTGCTGTGTCCCCACGCCAGCACTGCTGTGTCCCCACGCCAGCACTGCTGTGTCCCCACGCCAGCACTGCTGTGTCCCCACACCAGCACTGCTGTGTCCCCACGCCAGCACTGCTGTGACTCCACGCCAGCAATGTTGCTGGTTGATTACCAGTCCCATGTTCTACATAATATACACATTTGTGTATTTGCACAGCGACTAAATGACTTTTTTTTTTTAAATGCATAGTTCCTGCAATATGCTCTTAATCGGATCAAGTCTCTGAATGAGTTTTGTGTGATATGTGATGAGAGGCATGTGTTGGAGACAGGGCTCCTGAAGGTGTGTTGTGGTCCGTTACCGAGGGCTACTGGCATGTGATCCCCCGTCTCCCTGGTGCAGCCATGTGTCTGCACCAGGGAGCTGTGTATGTTCGCCTTTCAGACGCTTGGGGTGATGTCTGACGCTGCGGAGTCAGTGGCAAAGGATGCTAATGTGAGTGTGGGGTCCCCCCCCACTTTTACAACCTAATTACAGGATTTAGGTTGTGTAACAATTGCGATTGTTTACTTTGCTGGTTCAGTTTTGTGGTTGGGAAGTGAAGTATGCTTTGTTCCCACACAACAAACAGGTTGTTGACTTGTTAATCGCCATGGCAAATGCAGCTGCTAACAGTTCACGTGCACAGCTGATACTTGATCCATACCCTTCCATTGTGGATCCTGATCACCCAGATAAAATGATCTTGGATCCAAAGGTAAATTTTTAACATGGCATTTTAAGTCAGATCACCCAGATTAGCATGGGGCTTGTATTTCCATCATGTCTCTTATTTGCAGACACCAAATTTTGACATGGTGAAGGGTGCTCTAGCAAAGGTCATTGAAATTCGAACACAGCTGATAGTAAGCAAGTTATTAAACAATATTCAGTGTAGTTATATTACTATTATCATCTCTTGGTCTGCTCCTTACATAGAGGTGGTACACTACAATTGTGTTTTGCTGGGGAAAATGTATTTGTGTACAATTTGGTACCATGTCTATTGCTATAAGCTAGATTTGGTGTAGTAGCAGCTTACAAGGTAATAAATCCATTCAAGGCCAGTTACAATGGACCTGCTTTAAAAAATAAGTCTGTGTGTACTGTTGATAGACATCTGTATGCTGTAACTTACACAGAAAAGAAAAGCACATTTATCTAAGGAAGAGATGGACAAAGAATCCAAGATAACGTTCCCATTACTTCAATGGTGAGTGTTGATGATATAAACATATAAACCTTTTCATGTCATGTGCTTTCTTACGTACCGTAGGATCATTGCAACTTGCAGAGCCCACATCATTATGCTGCCTGACACCAGAGTACGTTGTGACACCAGAGTGTTGTAATGACCCCTGACACCAGAACGTTGCTATGAACCCTGAGCTACACAATGCCTTCTCTCTTTAAAATAAAACCATCATCCGTCTCCATAGGAACTAAAGTCCATCAATGCCAAATATCAGTTCCTGCTGCTCAGTAGCCCTCCAGCAAAGGAGCTGGTCTTCAGACAGGAGAAGGAAAAGTACAATGGAAGCACTTATGCATTCCAGTGCGTGGGGAATTAATTGTTGTTAGGTCAGGCAGTTATTAGCCTAATCTCTTGGGAATATAGTGGTTCCAACGTTGAAAACTGGCACTCCATATTGAGAAAAGGATTGATCAATGCTTCAGGCACCAAACTACAGGTAACTGATTTTTGCTAAAGGGAACTTTACATACACACCACACAGCTTCATTTTTTGCTAAACGCACTGTCTCTTCTTGTTCACACATGCAGCTCCATGGTGCAGCTTACGGCAAGGGTGTCTACCTAAGCCCAAGTTCAAATGTGTCGTTAGGTTACTCAGGAGGTACAGCGCTTCCTCAAGTGAGCTAACTGCATATAGAGGAAGCACTCCTCATCTAACTCTCTCACACACACACACACACGCACACACACACACGCACACACACACACACGCACACACACACACACACACACACACACACACACACGCACACACACACACACGCACACACACACACACACACACACACACACACACACACAGGGTTCAAATTCAAATGCCTGCTTAGCGGGAAAGCTACGGCTAATTTGCCTGGCTCTGTGCGAAGGTAAGGACCATGCACACCAGTTTTATTACCTTCTACCCATGCCGCCCTCTCCCTGCAGTTGTGGTTTCACCAGCCCTGACTCAAAATGGCGACATATGGTTGTGTTCTAACGCAGACCACGTGTGCACAAGGTTCTTCTTTGTGTATGACTCTGATGCCACCAACAAGGGGGTAAACTTTGATACCAGACTCCCTCAGTACAAGGCAGAGATAGATCATGCTATTGGTGTTAACAGCATGAAGTAACAGGTTGTGTGTCAGATTTGTATGTGTCTGTTATATATTTTTATTACCACTCTGATGTGCAATTTTTTTAAAAAATGTCCACCTGTTCACTCCTCCCATACGAAGGGGGGGAAGGAGGAGGGGTGGGGGAGGAGGAGGGGGGGAGGGGTTGGATTTAAATATATATTATATGGTGGTTTAAAATTAATTGGCTCAAAGACAACCTGGCAGGAATCACAAAGTCCGCAATACTTATGATTGGTTCAGTTCCAAGAGCGCCGTTGATAGCATCTTCCACACCAGCATCTGGTCGCCATATGGAGGAAGGTGGAGAAGGTTGAAGCTACGAGGTAGGACACTTGTTAACACAGCTGTAAAGTGGGAATAAAAAATGGCGACCCACCTCACTGTTGCCCTTGGTAGAACCTTGTCATCTTCCACTTTGCAAATGGTGAACTTCCTTAATCCCTCTGGCCCTGTGTTAGGTAACCATTAGTAACCACATGACATGCATACCAGTATAGAAATGCTGAACCTTGTAGCATTGCAAAACCTTTCTTAGGAACATTAGATGTCCCTGTCACAAATTGAAGTAGGCGTGCCCTCATCTCGTTGTCATAGTTGCTGACTGCCTATTGGTGATGGCATATAACTTCCATATTCAAACTTGCTAACAAATCCTAACCTTCCAGAACCACACAATGACATCATCAGTAGCTTTGAATCCAATATATTCTGTGTTCCTCTTCCAGTCCTCCACATCAATCTCTGGCAACCCTCCCATCAGGTACTGGGGACAGAGGGTTAGGACCGACCTCAGGAGAGGGACAGGTCAGCTCACCTCCAGTTCTCTCTCATCAAACACTTGGATCAGCTTGGGCGAGATGACATCAGAGAACCCCTAGGTACAAAAATGGCCACCAGTGATCACCTCATACTTCTGAGTATTACAGACCTACCTTCATGAAGGCATCCATCTGTTCTTTCACTCTCCCAACAAGTCTCCAAGCCACCATGAGGCTATGGGGGTGTGGCCAGATATAAGCCCCTCCCACCACAAGTCAAGATGCTCATTACTCTACATATTCTTTCTTGTTCTGTTCTGTTACAGGAATGTTTCTTCCATCAGGTTTAAGGTCATCCTGCAACTGATAAGAATATGGTATCTAACATGTGCTGGTGTAATGTGTGCTGATGTAATGTGTGCTGATGTAATGTGTGCTGGTGTAATGTATGCTGGTGTAATGTATGCAGGTGTAATGTATGCTGGTGTAATGTGTGCTGGTGTAATGTGTGCTGGTGTAATGTGTGCTGGTGTAATGTGTGCTGGTGTAATGTGTGCTGATGTAATGTATGCAGGTGTAATGTGTGCAGGTGTAATGTATGCAGGTGTAATGTGTGCTGGTGTAGTGTGTGCTGGTGTAATGTATGCAGGTGTAGTGTGTGCTGGTGTAATGTGTGCTGGTGTAATGTGTGCTGATGTAATGTATGCAGGTGTAATGTGTGCAGGTGTAATGTATGCAGGTGTAATGTATGCTGGTGTAATGTATGCAGGTGTAATGTGTGCTGGTGTAATGTGTGCTGGTGTAATGTATGCAGGTGTAATGTGTGCTGGTGTAGTGTGTGCAGGTGTAATGTGTGCTGATGTAATGTATGCAGGTGTAATGTGTGCTGGTGTAATGTGTGCTGGTGTAATGTATGCAGGTGTAGTGTGTGCAGGTGTAATGTGTGCTGATGTAATGTATGCAGGTGTAATGTGTGCTGGTGTAATGTGTGCAGGTGTAATGTATGCAGGTGTAGTGTGTGCAGGTGTAATGTGTGCTGGTGTAATGTATGCAGGTGTAATGTGTGCTGGTGTAGTGTGTGCTGGTGTAATGTATGCAGGTGTAGTGTATGCAGGCGTAATGTGTGCTGGTGTAATGTGTGCTGATGTAATGTGTGCTGGTGTAATGTATGCAGGTGTAATGTGTGCTGGTGTAATGTGTGATGGTGTAATGTATGCAGGTGTAATGTATGCAGGTGTAATGTGTGCTGGTGTAATGTGTGCTGGTGTAATGTGTGCTGGTGTAATGTGTGCTGATGTAATGTATGCAGGTGTAATGTGTGCTGGTGTAATGTGTGCTGGTGTAATGTGTGCTGGTGTAATGTGTGCTGATGTAATGTATGCAGGTGTAATGTGTGCTGGTGTAATGTGTGCTGGTGTAATGTATGCAGGTGTAATGTGTGCTGATGTAATGTATGCAGGCGTAATGTGTGCTGGTGTAGTGTGTGCTGGTGTAATGTGTGCTGATGTAATGTGTGCTGGTGTAATGTGTGCTGGTGTAATGTGTGCTGATGTAATGTGTGCTGATGTAATGTGTGCTGGTGTAATGTATGCTGGTGTAATGTGTGCTGATGTAATGTATGCAGGTGTAATGTGTGCTGGTGTAATGTGTGCTGATGTAATGTATGCAGGTGTAATGTGTGCTGATGTAATGTATGCAGGTGTAATGTGTGCTGGTGTAATGTATGCAGGTGTAATGTGTGCTGGTGTAATGTGTGCAGGTGTAGTGTGTGCTGGTGTAATGTATGCAGGTGTAATGTATGCTGGTGTAATGTGTGCTGGTGTAGTGTGTGCAGGTGTAATGTGTGCTGGTGTAATGTGTGCTGGTGTAATGTGTGCTGATGTAATGTATGCTGGTGTAATGTGTGCTGGTGTAGTGTGTGCAGGTGTAATGTGTGCTGGTGTAATGTGTGCTGGTGTAATGTGTGCTGGTGTAATGTGTGCTGATGTAATGTATGCTGGTGTAATGTGTGCTGGTGTAATGTATGCAGGTGTAATGTGTGCTGGTGTAATGTGTGCTGGTGTAATGTGTGCTGGTGTAATGTATGCTGGTGTAATGTGTGCTGGTGTAATGTATGCAGGTGTAATGTATGCAGGTGTAATGTGTGCTGATGTAATGTGTGCTGATGTAATGTATGCAGGTGTAATGTGTGCTGGTGTAATGTGTGCTGATGTAATGTGTGCTGGTGTAATGTGTGCTGGTGTAATGTATGCAGGTGTAATGTGTGCTGGTGTAATGTGTGCTGATGTAATGTGTGCTGGTGTAATGTATGCAGGTGTAATGTGTGCTGGTGTAATGTGTGCTGGTGTAATGTGTGCTGATGTAATGTGTGCTGATGTAATGTGTGCTGGTGTAATGTGTGCTGATGTAATGTGTGCTGATGTAATGTGTGCAGGTGTAATGTGTGCAGGTGTAATGTGTGCTGGTGTAATGTATGCTGGTGTAATGTGTGCTGGTGTAATGTGTGCTGATGTAATGTGTGCTGGTGTAATGTGTGCTGGTGTAATGTGTGCTGATGTAATGTGTGCTGGTGTAATGTGTGCTGATGTAATGTGTGCAGGTGTAATGTGTGCTGGTGTAATGTGTGCTGGTGTAATGTGTGCTGGTGTAATGTGTGCTGGTGTAATGTGTGCTGGTGTAATGTGTGCTGGTGTAATGTGTGCTGATGTAATGTATGCAGGCGTAATGTGTGCTGGTGTAATGTGTGCTGGTGTAATGTGTGCTGGTGTAATGTGTGCTGGTGCAGAGGTGCTGCATGATGCCACTGTATGTAATGCACTGGGTGAGTGAAGATGTTAACCTCCTCAAATACTGTGTTCTTCACACTAAACCTCAGGTGGGGTGTCTTCAGAACATTATTCATAATATACCCCAAGGTGGTGTACAGTTTAAAATCCTGCGACAGTTAAATAAATCACAAACGATATAATTCTCCCACACCTACCACCGATCGCATGTCTTCAAAGGTCACCTTCTTCCCCAACATCGTCTTGTAGAATGGCCGGATGAAGAAAGCTAAAGACATGATGGAGAACATGATGTGAAAGGTCCACTGTTGGAGGTTACTGACCATCTATGATCATGTTGTGGTAGATAGCCAGTCCACACACCCTTCCAAAGAACTTGAAGTACTCCAAATGTCCTGGGTTATAAAGGCCTGAGTCTTGGTTGATTTGGAGGAGGGGTCTCTGACTGATGGAGCAGGAAAAGAGAATAAGGAGGTGGTGGGAGGGAGGGAGGAGAATAAAGAGGTAGTGGGAGGGAGGGAGGAGAATAAGGAGGTGGTGGGAGGGAGGGAGGAGAATAAGGAGGTGGTGGGAGGGAGGGAGGTGAATAAGGAGGTGGTGGGAGGGAGGGAGGAGAATAAGGAGGTGGTGGGAGGGAGGGAGGAGAATAAGGAGGTGGTGGGAGGGAGGGAGGGAGGAGAATAAGGAGGTAGTGGGAGGGAGGGAGGAGAATAAGGAGGTGGTGGGAGGGAGGGAGGAGAATAAGGTGGTGGTGGGAGGGAGGGAGGAGAATAAGGTGGTGGTGGGAGGGAGGGAGGAGAATAAGGTGGTGGTGGGAGGGAGGAGAATAAGGAGGTGGTGGGAGGGAGGGAGGAGAATAAGGAGGTGGTGGGAGGGAGGGAGGAGAATAAGGAGGTGGTGGGAGGGAGGGAGGAGAATAAGGAGGTGAATAAGGAAGGTGGTGGGAGGGAAGGATGAGATCACCAGAACAAAGGGTGTGCATTATAAAGAACAAGCTATCATGAGAGGGAATGCCATGTTCCTACCTAGTGAGAAATTGAAAGAGACCACAGGCAGGATTTAAAATGATTTGTGACAATTGCTGGAACCACACCCTAAATGGAATAACACATGATCCAATGCATTTCACATACCCAATGGATGTGTACCTCAACGGACCATCGTCGTCGGTAACGACCTCTGGATCTCCATAGAATTGCACTTTAGGTTTCCATCTTAGTTGTTGAACTTCCTTGACATTCATAAGGGTATGGTAGGAGTCCTCAAGCAGAGAGTCACGATGGACAGTAATGGACAACACACCACTGGGCTACAGAGGAGCATCCATAAATGATAAACTGTGTGTGTGTGTGTGTGTGTGTGTGTGTGTGTATGTGTGTGTTTGTGTGTGTGTGTGTGTTATTTCTCACAGCTGCAGGTGTCAACGTTGATCTGAAGTAGGCTAACTTCTGTTTGTAGTAACACAAACTTTGCAGCATCTGCAGAAGACAGTGACACAGCATAGCCACTTCGAAGGTGATGTACCTAATATTTACTTATTACCATGGCAACTAGTTATCATTGGCACCATGTACATATGATAATGTGCGTCACCCTGAGAATGCAATTGTAGTTTTCAACTTTTGTGTACATCAAAGTCTGTCATATTGGACACAACATATCTCTATGGTAATGACAACAATACAATATTGACAAGTACTCCAGACAGTATCTCACAGTAAAAAGTAATTAGTTGATTTTGTGATGATATGGGAAGAAATGAGCTACCCAACAGAACCATCACCTCTCAATACAAGCTACCCACAGAACCATCACCTCTCAATACTAGCTACCCACAGAACCATCACCTCTCAATACAAGCTACCCATAGAACCATCACCTCTCAATACTAGCTACCCATAGAACCATCACCTCTCAATACTAGCTACCCACAGAACCATCACCTCTCAATACTAGCTACCCATAGAACCATCACCTCTCAATACAAGCTACCCATAGAACCATCACCTCTCAATACTAGCTACCCACAGAACCATCACCTCTCAATACTAGCTACCCATAGAACCATCACCTCTCAATACAAGCTACCCATAGAACCATCACCTCTCAATAAGAGCTACCCATAGAACCATCACCTCTCAATACTAGCTACCCACAGAACCATCACCTCTCAATACTAGCTACCCACAGAACCATCACCTCTCAATATGAGCTACCCACAGAACCATCACCTCTCAATACGAGCTATCCACAGAACCATCACCTCTCAATACTAGCTACCCATAGAACCATCACCTCTCAATACAAGCTACCCATAGAACCATCACCTCTCAATACTAGCTACCCATAGAACCATCACCTCTCAATACTAGCTACCCAACAGAACCATCACCTCTCAATACTAGCTACCCACAGAACCATCACCTCTCAATACAAGCTACCCATAGAACCATCACCTCTCAATACTAGCTACCCAACAGAACCATCACCTCTCAATACAAGCTACCCCATAGAACCATCACCTCTCAATACAAGCTACCCATAGAACCATCACCTCTCAATACAAGCTACCCATAGAACCATCACCTCTCAATACAAGCTATCCACACAACCATCACCTCTCAATACTAGCTACCCACAGAACCATCACCTCTCAATACTAGCTACCCATAGAACCATCACCTCTCAATACAAGCTATCCATAGAACCATCACCTCTCAATACAAGCTACCCACAGAACCATCACCTCTCAATACAAGCTACCCATAGAACCATCACCTCTCAATACTAGCTACCCATAGAACCATCACCTCTCAATATGAGCTACCCATAGAACCATCACCTCTCAATACAAGCTACCCAACAGAACCATCACCTCTTGACTGACTCACAGGGATCTGCAGCCGCGGGTCCTCCCACTGGGTGTGACCTGTCCCTAAGAGTGAAGGTAGTGTCTCACTACACAGGAAATGCAAGGAGGTGGGTGTGGCCTTACTGATGTCCATGAAATACACCTGACTGCCTGATGTCCTTCTGACTTCCCAACCAGCCTGAAACATGCCCATGTGAACAGAGGAAACATCACATCACACTACAATATGAACACCTCTCCCCATCACACCACTATGACACCTCTCCTCCACTCATCACACTCACACCTCTCTCCACAACTCTCCCCATAACACCACTATGACACCTCTCCCCATCACACCACTATGACACCTCTCCCCATAACACCACTATGACACCTCTCCCCATCACACCACTATGACACCTCTCCCCATCACACCACTGACACCTCTCCTCCACACCTCTCCCCATCACACCACTATGACACCTCTCCCCATCACACCACTGACACCTCTCCCATCACACCACTATGACCTCTCCACACCTCTCCCCATCACACCACTATGACACCTCTCCCCATCACACCACTATGACACCTCTCCCCATCATACCACTGACACCTCTCCTCCACACCTCTCCCATCACACCACTGACACCTCTCCTCCACACCTCTCCCCATCACACCACTATGACACCTCTCCTCCACACCTCTCCCCATCACACCACTATGACACCTCTCCTCCACACCTCTCCCCATCACACCACTATGACACCTCTCCCCATCACACCACTATGACACCTCTCCCCATCATACCACTGACACCTCTCCTCCACACCTCTCCCATCACACCACTGACACCTCTCCTCCACACCTCTCCCCATCACACCACTATGACACCTCTCCTCCACACCTCTCCCCATCACACCACTATGACACCTCTCCTCCACACCTCTCCCCATCACACCACTATGACACCTCTCCTCCACACCTCTCCCCATCACACCACTATGACACCTCTCCTCCACACCTCTCCCCATCACACCACTATGACACCTCTACTCCACACCTCTCCCCATCACACCACTATGACACCTCTCCCCATACACCACTGACACCTCTCCTCTACTCGTCACTCACACCTCTCCTCCTCCAACCAGTATACCATAACCTCCCTTCTCACCGGTAAAAGACCCAAGTCTGTGTTGGGTGTGCAGCCTGGTAACTGAGGCGAGGCAAGCAACGGGTTAGTCTGCAGCAGTCTTGGGTCCTCCCACTGGCTTTGACGAGTCTCTGAAGGAATGGTTACATGATGAGGTAACAAGGCGGATGTGAGGGTGAAAGTGTGGATGTGAGATGAGGGTGTGGATGTGAGGTGAAGGTGTGGATGTGAGGTGAAGGTGTGGATGTGAGGTGAAGGTGTGGATGTGAGGTGAAGGTGTGAATGTGAGGTGAAGGTGTGGATGTGAGGTGAGGGTGTGGATGTGAGGTGAGGGTGTGGATGTGAGGTGAAGGTGTGGATGTGAGGTGAGGGTGTGGATGTGAGGTGAGGGTGTGGATGTGAGGTGAAGGTGTGGATGTGAGGTGAAGGTGTGGATGTGAGGTGAGGGTGTGAGGTGAAGGTGTGGATGTGAGGTGAAGGTGTGGATGTGAGGTGAGGGTGTGGATGTGAGGTGAGGGTGTGGATGTGAGGTGAAGGTGTGGATGTGAGGTGAGGGTGTGGATGTGAGGTGAGGGTGTGGATGTGAGGTGAAGGTGTGGATGTGAGGTGAAGGTGTGGATGTGAGGTGAGGGTGTGAGGTGAAGGTGTGGATGTGAGGTGAAGGTGTGGATGTGAGGTGAGGGTGTGGATGTGAGGTGAGGGTGTGGATGTGAGGTGAGGGTGTGGATGTGAGGTGAGGGTGTGGATGTGAGGTGAGGGTGTGGATGTGAGGTGAGGGTGTGGATGTGAGGTGAAGGTGTGGATGTGAGGTGAGGGTGTGGATGTGAGGTGAAGGTGTGGATGTGAGGTGAAGGTGTGGATGTGAGGTGAGGGTGTGGATGTGAGGTGAGGGTGTGGATGTGAGGTGAGGGTGTGGATGTGAGGTGACGGTGTGGATGTGAGTGAAGGTGTGGATGGATGTGAGTGAAGGTGTGGATGGATGTGAGGTGAAGGTGTGGATGTGAGGTGAGGGTGTGGATGTGAGGTGAAGGTGTGGATGTGAGGTGACAGTGTGGATGTGAGGTGAAGGTGTGGATGTGAGGTGAAGTATGGATGTGAGGTGAAGGAGGTAAGTGTTATGAAAATGTATGGAGGGTGAAGGAGTATCAGTGAGGAAACACACAATGGACAAATTGTAAGATACAATACATACTAACATGCACATACATACACCCACACACGCACGCACACACACACAGGGGGGACATCAAAGCGTACGATTGTTAATGTAATATGTGTGACCATCCAATGTTCTCATCATCTCCCAACCAGGCTAAGGAGTTCACAAAGGGTTAATAATACATTTGGGTTTCACACATCCCTCACAGGAAATGGACCAAGACAGGAAGTGACTGGAGACAGAAAGGGAGATGCAGCTGCGATAGGACTAATATGAGACACAACCAAAGGGTTAATGGGGGCTTGTAACGGGGCTTGTAAGGGGTTAACAGAAGAGGATGTTTGAAGTCTTGGGTCCTCCCATTGGGTCCGTTTAGTACCTGTAGAGATAACCAACTTACCTAACAACCATGTATGGCAAGGTTGGGTGGGGAGGAGGAGGGGGAGGGGGAGGGGGAGGGGACTCACTGTGGTCAAGGAAGTACGCACGGCCTTCAGGTGTCTGTTTCATCTCCCAGCCAGACTGAAAGGAAAGGCATAACCTGATCACTACTGACCCATCCCACCATCACCACAAAGCCACACCTACCGGCAAGGGGATCTGGTTGTTGCCAATGGGTGTGGTCTGTCCCTGTGCAAATGACAGTCATGTGAGAATGATGCAATTTAACCACAGTTAAATGACATATACCATCGCTATGTTGTCATCGTTAGCATTGTAGATGTCCCAGTCCGGATCCAATGTTTGATTCCAGTCCACGAAGCTCTGAGTCAGTGCAAAAAAGGGAAAATGGGTGTGGCCTCAATGGGTGTGGCCACTATTGTGTGGTAACAACACACCTGCTGCTGGATATCAATTAGTTGGCATGTAGGTGCAGTGGGTCTGGTCCCCCCCTCATTGGGTCTGGTCCCCCCCTCCGTGGGTCTGGTCCCCCCCTCCGTGGGTCTGGTCCCCTCAGTTCGATTGGCAACCATATGGGTCACAGTGGTGGGGAGAGTCTGTTGGGAGGAGCCAGTAGGTGGAGCCTGTTGGGAAGGACCAGTGGGTGGAGCCTGTTGGGAAGGACCAGTGGGTGGAGCCTGTTGGGAAGGACCAGTGGGTGGAGCCTGTTGGGAAGAACCAGTGGGTGGAGCCTGTTGGGAAGGACCAGTATGACTCTGTAGTGTTCGAGGTGCCATGGGCGCAGTTTGTTGGTTGGTCTGGGCACCTGACCCCTGTAGTGCGGGGGCAGGTACAGAGCGGGGAGGAGGTATAGGCATGGAGAGGGGAGGAGGTACAGGTCCATCCAGAGGAGTGTTCTGTACAAAAGGTCTATCCCACGTAGCCACACGTGACTGTTTGTGTACATAGTACACCTTGCCATCACTGGTACTGACCGCTTCCCACCCTGGGGGGAGGTCACCGCTAGCTGGTGGGGGCTGAGAGGGTGGGGCTTGGTTTTGGGTAGTGGGATTGGATGACTGACTGATGGGTGTGGTTGGTCGAGAGGTGGGGTTGTGAGGAGTGGGGGAGGGGCATGTAGGTACCGGGGGCAAGAACGGATTGGACGAGCAGCGACCAGGTGGGCGTGGTCGTGGGCGGACAATGGGGCTCTGTTCAGGGTCTTTTTTGGGACAGGATGTGGGAGGGGCAAAGGGCGTGGCTTGATTAAGGGGCTGTTGTGAAGGCGGAACATGAGAAATTGCTTTCTGTCCGATAGGTGTGCGATCAGTTAGGGGTGGAGCCTGTCTGGTGGGTGTGGCCTGAGGTGCAGCAGTATCCTTTTGATGTACGAAGGGAGCAGTCGTAGCTGGATTGGGAACAACTGCAGTAGTAGAGGGAGTAATGTAAGGTGGAGCTGAGGTTTGTGGGAGGGGTGGAGCTTGATGCAGAGTAGGTGGAGCTTGAGGTGAAGTAGGTGGGGCTTGAAGTTTATGGATGGCAGGCATAACGTCATCATATACGTCCTCTGTGATAACTTTGTTAGGAGGAATTGTGGGCTGGGGAAGAGAAGGTGGTATGTCTCTGAGAGAGATGGGTGTGGTCTAAAGAAAAGAAGAAGCAATGGTGATAGCATGATATATGGGGACACATGGCAGGTATCATATGGGGACACATGGCAGGTATCATATGGGGACACATGGCAGGTATCATATGGGGACACATGGCAGGTATCATATGGGGACACATGGCAGGTATCATATGGGGACACATGGCAGGTATCATATGGGGACACATGGCAGGTATCATATGGGGACACATGGCAGGTATCATATGGGGACACATGGCAGGTATCATATGGGGACACATGGCAGGTATCATACGGGGACACATGGCAGGTATCATACGGGGACATATGGCAGGTATCATATGGGGACACATGGCAGGTATCATATGGGGACACATGGCAGGTATCATATGGGGACACATGGCAGGTATCATATGGGGACATATGGCAGGTATCATATGTGGACACATGGCAGGTATCATATGGGGACACATGGCAGGTATCATATGGGGACACATGGCAGGTATCATATGGGGACACATGGCAGGTATCATATGTGGACACATGGCAGGTATCATATGGGGACACATGGCAGGTATCATACGGGGACACATGGCAGGTATCATATGGGGACACATGGCAGGGATTGCGAACAGGGACCTGAGCATCAAAGTTGATATGTGCAATTAAAATATATGCAGTTTTTAAAAATTCCAGCCATTGAAAAAATCTGTATGGACCCCATCGTCCAATACTGTAGAGCTAGGAAGAGA
>OY811992.1:4988723-5053723 GCA_963681505.1 Eunapius fragilis
ATGCCAAAACATAAACCTTTGGTATCTGTAACCACAACAGTTAATAAATGTACATGCCCAATTAGCTTGTTTACTCACCACAGTCCATATGGAATAACCATTAAATTCAAATGAGTGCACACCCATGACCCATGACAGGATTGCAGCTGGTCTGTTACTATTATTATAATTTTATTGATGATGTAAGGGGGAATCTTGTTTATATACAAGTGAATAAAAACATTCTCTTCAATAAAGTTAAATAGGCCTACATACATACTGCTGTCATGATAGGACCATGGGCACACACAGGTCTACTGCTGTCATGATAGGACATGGGCACACACAGGTCTACTGCTGTCATGATAGGACCATGGGTACACACAGGTCTACTGCTGTCATGATAGGACCATGGGTACACACAGGTCTACTGCTGTCATGATAGGACCATGGGTACACACAGGTCTACTGCTGTCATGATAGGACATGGGTACACACAGGTCTACTGCTGTCATGATAGGACCATGGGTACACACAGGTCTACTGCTGTCATGATAGGACCATGGGCACACACAGGTCTACTGCTGTCATGATAGGACCATGGGTACACACAGGTCTACTGCTGTCATGATAGGACCATGGGCACACACAGGTCTACTGCTGTCATGATAGGACATGGGTACACACAGGTCCACTGCTGTCATGATAGGACATGGGTACACACAGGTCCACTGCTGTCATGATAGGACATAGGTACACACAGGTCTACTGCTGTCATGATATGTACACACAGGTCCACTGCTGTCATGATAGGACATGGGTACACACAGGTCCACTGCTGTCATGATAGGACATAGGTACACACAGGTCTACTGCTGTCATGATAGGACCATGGGTACACACAGGTCTACTGCTGTCATGATAGGACATGGGTACACACAGGTCTACTGCTGTCATGATAGGACCATGGGTACACACAGGTCCACTGCTGTCATGATAGGACATGGGTACACACAGGTCCACTGCTGTCATGATAGGACCATGGGTACACACAGGTCTACTGCTGTCATGATAGGACATGGGCACACACAGGTCTACTGCTGTGATACCAAAACAGTCAGTGTTAATTAATTAGTTAATTAATTTGAACCTCCATTTACTATAGCCTGCTTCTTCTTTGAAAGTGGTAGGTGTGGTTACCATAGGTCGGTTAACCACTACAGTAGGCCTATGGCCTGGGGACTTGGGCATTTTGTTTATCAAGCACAACATACCACATAAGGTACTTCTGCCCGATATATCTATCTGGTCCCTAAAGGTGCCATATGGATATATTCTGAAGTAATTCCTATCTCAAGTTTGTCCTGTCCGTACTGGCAACGATCAAGGAGAAAAATAGGACTGGGTACGAGCATTTGTGTCCTGCTGTGTTATGAAATGAACCAAATGTGTTATCATTAGCAACAAGGGAGTTATCTGATTCTCAGTTCTCCTGGGAGTCATGTTGTCATTAGATGCATCATCACTCCTTGGAAAACTTGCTACCACATTATCTGATAACTCTCCCACATAAGGTACAGGCAAATCTCATATAGCAGCACACCTCAAACTTCATGCCCTCCTTATAATAATCTCGTAACCCGCAAACTTTCATGATGTAAGCACTTCATCAGACAAATGGATATGGTAGCCGAATGATTTACATGTAATTAAGTGTGAAGCCTTCAAATCCACATTACAAGCTCAGGGAACATACATGATGCTTTGAAACCTTTGCTACATACACATGCAATGGAAATTAATGATTATACCAAATACTTGGAAGTGCAGTAAACCCCCCCCCCCCCCCCCCCCCCCCCCCTCCTCACCCAGTGGGTTCATGGAATGAGGATAGATATAGCAGGATAATAGATCTGGGTTGCTTTGTGCAAACCACACTCCTGAATGGACCAATGGATCTCCCATTGTCTAACAGGAGGAGGTATATGCCACACACAAAGCTATCATCTTTTTAAAAAAAGGTAATGCATGATGCATGGTATTTGTGACAAGGCTGAGGCCTACATCCCTTAACCAAACGATGAGGCCTACATCCCTTAACCAAAGGCTGAGGACTACATTCCTTAACCAAAGGCTGAGGACTACATCCCTTAACCAAAGGATGAGGACTACATCCCTTAACCAAAGGATGAGGCCTACATCCCTTAACCAAAGGATGAGGCCTACATCCCTTAACCAAAGGATGAGGACTACATCCTTTAACCAAAGGATGAGGACTACATCCTTTAACCAAAGGATGAGGCCTACATCCCTTAACCAAAGGATGAGGACTACATCCTTTAACCAAAGGATGAGGACTACATCCTTTAACCAAAGGATGTAGTCTTAAATATGTACATTTATCGATACAACCCCAGGACATACTGATATGTTAAGAAATACCCACTGAAATCAGTGGTGACAGCAGATCAGTACCCCCCCCCCCCCCCCCCCCCCCCCCCCCCCCCGCTGATCAGCTATCTCCCCCCCCCCCCCCCCCCCCTGCTGATCAGCTATCCCCCCCCCCCCCCCTGCTGATCAGCTATCCCCCCCCCCTGCTGATCAGCTATCCCCCCCCCCCCCCCCTGCTGATCAGCTATCCCCCCCCCCCCCTGCTGATCAGCTATCTCCTCCCCCCCCCCCCCCTTTCTGATCAGCTATCTCTCCCCCCCCCCCCCCCCCCTCCCCCTTCTAATATCAGCTATCTCCTCTCTCCCCCCCCCCCCCCCCCCCCCCCCCCCCTCCCTTGGTCAGCCATCCCTGGTCAACGATCGCATGACTTTGCCTCACTTGTGACCCACCTGAACTTTTAAAACCTTGAACATTTAAGACACATCTGTTAGTGCCAGCTGTGCACTCTCCCACATACCAGTTTACTAGATGTGTCATGACCTCAGTAAAACCTAGTACTCCAATAACTCTACTCAGGCCAGGTAACTGTGGCTGCATTTCCATAGGTTTTTATTTCTTCATAACTACAACCCAGCAGGGTTACCAAAGGAAACACGGTTACCGGAAACACATCACGTAGGGCCTAATACGGCCTATATTGTGTCGAATGAAAAGCCATGCCGCCTTGCGTAGAGCAGTGTGCACATATGATGGCATCGAAAGAAGTAGCAACAAAACATGAAAGTGTTCGAGCCGTCCGAATAAAGCCGGACAGAGGAACAAATTGCCAAGTAGTCTAGTTTCACTATCAGTTTTTATGTGGAGAGCTGTACTAGGCCTTATGAGCTGAAGAATACAAACTGAATGCGTTCTCCGTCTCGGTGCCTATCACTGCGCGAAGTTATACTAATACCTGCCTCTACGTTAGAAGCATCATTTGATGATTTACGCGCCACACGACACCACGATCTGCCCAGAAGTACGAACCTTGTTTTGGTCCTGGGAATTCCCTCGCCTTCCGATATGAAGATGTATATTCTCTGCGGAAAAGTTTAGACTGAAATACTGTACGAACACGACTTTGGACATGTGCTTACTTTTAACGACCCCGTCATGTTTCTGCCTTCAGACGGCGCGGTTAAGCGCGCAATCAACTGCAATTAACGCGGAACGCGCGCACGTGGCGTGGGAGGTTACTAGCCTTGTCTCGTACCCAGACTCATTACGTAAGCATTATCGCAAATGTTGCGCAGGCTCCACAGCCTCCACTGGCTAAGTAGCTAATGAGGCTGGCTGGCTAATCTCTGGCTATTTCAAAATTTATTGGCTAACTGGCTAATATATAATATTGCTTTTACACCACATAACACTCAGCACGTGAGGACAAAAGTGGAATAAACACACGTCCATTCATCAAACTCAACATCTTGTACGTCCATTGCGAACTCTCTAACATACTGCCTTTTCACCAAATCGCGGTTCCAGCGGGTGAGCATGACTGCTTTAGTTGTGATTGGAGATACTGATGAACGTACATAACAAGAGCCCTCAGTAGAGAAGAACCGCTCAACTCCAGCTTCAGAGGGCAGCTGGCACGACAGCTTAGTAAAAATAATGCAGGTATATCATTGTCGTCAAGGCCACCTGTGTTTTTAACCTTTTAATTTTGTTATCATGCGCTATAACTACCAGCTCTTTCGGTTACGAAGGGGCTTCTAAACCATGCGCATTTTAAAATGGTAACGAAGGTTTGCGGGTCCGGTGGTCATACAGTATGTAGTTCCACAATCTCTATCCGCACCACATCGAAGCTTGTGCTTAAGATTGCAGATATAGTATGCTTTGTTAGATGCAAGGTTTTTTTAAAAAGTAACTCAGAGACCATTCATTAAAGGAAGAAAAGTGCATCCGTTTTGTACTATAGTACCTTGTTCTGATTCACCAGTTGAACCGCAAGCAATCACGTGGTAATGAACTGTAAATGTATTCACACTCATTGTTGGCTAAGTGACTATTTGTTAATGGCTACAGTTTATCCCTGGCTAAAACCAATAAGCGGGGCTACTGGCTAGTTAATCTTAGTAGTGGAGCCCTGGCATTGCTTACGTAATGAGCCTGGGTACGAGACTAGATGCACCGCAGATAAAGAATTTTTCTCGACCTGCTACACCCATCCGAATTTCAGGGCCGTCGCCGCCGGTCCGGTTACACGGTTTTAACCGACCACTTTTCGCTCGTGTCTCGGCCCCAGACCAATATAATTACATCATTGTACCATAAAGATTAAAGAACAGTTCACCAGCCATTCTACACCTACTGATTGGCCTTCTAACATCCGAAATGCCTCAGCGGCTGGCAGACCATGGTGAATGAGCTTGCGGAGTTGCAGCAAGCTGTTGTTGCAGTGCTATAACTTCCGCGTTACGTCATGCAATTAGTTTCAATAACCGGACCACTTCTATTATGGTGGCGACGGCCCTGCGAATACGTTGCAATTTACAGTGGCGGCGGAGGGGCTCAGCCTGTCCTAACCTAACAACGGGTACTTTACAATTGCTATTAATTGCGGCTCCTCGCTCGCGTATATAGGTCTACCGTTCGCCTGCGCGCGCGAATTTCATTATCCAGAAAACTGTCGCGTGCTTGAAGCGAAGGCCGGTGACGTCATCGTAACATTGCAAACGACTAACTGTCCTGATTGCTTGTTAGCTACACTCAGCTAGTTGACAGATGACACCTGCTTTATATTTCCAGTGGTTGTTTGATCGAGGTTGTTCTAGGGTAGTAGCAGAGGTATCAGCAGCGGCGGAAGGTATATAAGATGGGGGGAGGGGGGAGGGCTCTAAAAGCGAGGATAATTAAATTCATGAATTTCGAAGGGGGCTTTTGTTGACAGTAACCTTTTGTAAGCCAGGGTGTGGGGGGACCCAGAAAGTCAGTGTAAAATTAATGTGTATACAATTAGCATTTGGCAGCTGTATCTGTCGCGCCTACATCCTCGATGGTTGCCCAACTTCCAATCCTACATCGTTAGCGTCATCAGTGCAGGTAGAGATTATAAATCTTACACGAAAACATGTAATGTTACTCAATAAAAATTTCCGTTTTAAAATGTTGCGCATGTTCTTGTGTAAACAGTTTTTAATATGGTTTCTTCCCGTACCGGCTGAGCTGCTTTCTTTGGCTCTGCGCGTGATTCATACCAGGAAAGCAGCTGGCGTACTGAATCCCGCACCTGTGGGATCGTTGCCGCAAAAAGAGACCTAATGCTTCTTAGTTCTGAAATGATTTCATTTCTAAGAGATCCCAGGTCCACTATGACGGAAAATTGGTCTGTCCATTATTAAACTGATTCTCGCACATTTCAATTGCACGCCTTACTTTTTATGCTCCTTAGAAAATTATTGCGTAATATAGACCTGTCCCTTTACGGGGCATGCAATGATCTCATACACGAACTGAGGCTGTCAGTAATGACCCCTCAGCAATGACCCCTTCATGCCCTCCATAGCAATGATCCCTTCATACCTCCCTCAGCAATGACCCCATGGAGTACTTTATATATATAAATTCATCAACAAACACGTGGACACATAAGGAAAGAAGAGTACTGCCTAATTAGCTAATCTACTCCATCAAAGCCTTCAGTATTCTCAACAGCACACAGCAGCAACTCCTTCAGCTGGTAGTACTCTGAGTAAGGAGGCAAATCCAACCTGTTGAAACTTTGAGCAAAAACAATGGCAGTGGTTATAACAACGCCAAGAGATGTACGTGCTAAGCTAACCAAGTGTGTGACCGTGGTAACGATTGACGGTCCCCTAATCGCTTGATGCAAAAGCGCTTTGGACCCTGGCTCCCTGCAGCAAGGTATACATGTGAGGCAACACATCAACATCAATACATCAAGACTAAGAACAGGAACAAATAAGCTTCAAAGGAAAAAAAATTAAATTACAAACAGAATAATCATGAAATCAAGTTTACTGCCTGAACTTGTAGTTTATATTATCTTAAGCATTGCATTTAGCTGTGGATAATTTATACAGCTAAAGAGATAAATGCGTGAAAAAGAGAGGGAATGAGGGAGTGAGGTGAGGAGAGGAGGGAGGGAAGGAAGGAGGAAGGGAAGGAGAGGAGGGAAGGAAGGAGAGGAGGGAGGGAAGGAAGGAGGAAGGGAAGGAGAGGAGGGAAGGAAGGAGAGGAGGGAGGGAAGGTGAGGAGAGGAGGGAGGGAAGGTGAGGAGCGGAGGGAGGGAAGGTGAGGAGAGGAGGGAGGGAAGGAGAGTCCTGAGGGAAGGAAGGAGAGGAGGGAGGGAAGGAAGGAGGAAGGGAAGGAGAGGAGGGAGGGAAGGAGAGGAGGGAGGGAAGGAGAGGAGGGAGGGAAGGAAGGAGGAAGGGAAGGAAGGAGGGAGGGAGGGAAGGAGAGGAGAGGAGGGTAGGAGGGAAGGAGAGGAGGGAGGGAAGGAGAGGAGGGAGGGAAGGAAGGAGGAAGGGAAGGAAGGAGGGAGGGAAGGAGGAGAGGAGGGAGGGAGAGGAGAGGAGGGTAGGAGGGAAGGAGAGGAGGGAGGGAAGGAGAGGAGGGAGGGAAGGAGAGGAGAGGAGGGAGAGGAGGAAGGAAGGAGAGGAGGTAGGGAAGGAGAGGAGGTAGGGAAGGAGAGGAGGGAGGGAAGGAGAGGAGGGAGGGAGGGAAGGAGAGGAGGGAGGGAAGGAGGAGAGGAGGGAGGGAGGGAGAGGAGGTAGGGAAGGAGAAGAGGGAGGGAAGGAGAGGAGGGAGGGAAGGAGAGGAGGGAGGGAAGGAGAGGAGGGAGGGAAGGAGAGGAGAGGAGAAAGGGAAGGAGAGGAGGGAGGGAAGGAGAGGAGGAAGGGAAGGAGAGGAGGGAGGGAAGGAGTTACATTTAGGTGAAGATGCAATAACGCTACAATTTGTGAAAAAGTACTAGTGATTACAAAAACAGTATTCTCATAAAGTAAACTTTAACGTTGAAGACTTCATCTAAGTCAGCCACCAAAATATGCACAAATACACACACACACACAAATACACACACAAATACACACACACACACACACACACACAGACACACACAAACACACACACACCTTGCAGCTCTGCAAACCCATTCATGGGGACCTTTGATGTCCCTGTCACAAACTGAAGTAGGCGTGCCCTCATCTCGTTGTCATAGTTACTGACTGCCTATTAGTAACATCACATAAACACACCATCACACCCCAATACTGTGCAAGGACCTTCCAGAACCACACAATGACATCATCAGTAGCTGTATATCCATCATATTCTGTGTTCCTCTTCCAGTCCTCCACATCAATCTCTGGCAGCCCTCCCATCAGGTACTGGGGACAGAGGGTTAGGACCACCTCAGGAGAGGGACAGGTCAGCTCACCTCCAGTTCTCTCTCATCAAACACTTGGATCAGTTTGGGCGAGATGACATCAGAGAACCCCTAGGTACAAAAATGGCCACCAGTGATCACCTCAGACTTCTGAGTACTACAGACCTACCTTCATGAGGGCATCCATCTGTTCTTTCACTCTCTCTGTAAACCTCCACTTCACCATAAGGCTGATCAGAAGATAATGGACCACTCCAACACCTCCCAACAACACACCATGCCTACAACACACCATGCCTACAACACACCATGCCTACAACACACCATGCCTACAACACACCATGCCTACAACACACCATGCCTACAACACACCATGCCTACAACACACCATGCCTACAACACACCACGCCTACAACACACCATGCCTACAACACACCATGCCTACAACACAACATGCTTACAACACACCATGCCTAAAACACACCATGCCTACAACACACCATGCCTACAACACACCATGCCTACAACACACCATGCCTACAACACACCATGCCTACAACACACCACGCCTACAACACACCATGCCTACAACACACCATGCCTACAACACACCATGCCTACAACACACCACGCCTACAACACACCATGCCTACAACACACCATGCCTACAACACACCATGCCTACAACACACCATGCCTACAACACACCATGCCTACAACACACCATGCCTACAACACACCATGCCTACAACACAACATGCCTACAACACACCATGCCTACAACACACCATGCCTACAACACACCATGCCTACAACACACCATGCCTACAACACACCATGCCTACAACACAACACACGTACTCCACATATTCCTTCTTGTTTCCTTCTGTAACAGGGATGTCCTTCCCACTAGGTTTAAGGTCAATTTCTTTTGTCTGTAACATAGCACAGGTGAGCTTAGAAGATATCATACTACCATTTAAAGTCACCTCTCCGAAAACAGTATGGTTGACACTGAAGTTCAAACACAGGGGCTCTGGATCATTCTCAAGAATGTATTTCATCCCGTTGTACATCTCTACGTCCTGTCATGTGACCCAAGATTAATCTGGAACTGTATCCCTGTATCGTATGATAAACCTACCACAGACTGTAAGTCTTCAAAGGTCACCTTCTTCCCCAACATCATCTTGTAGAATGGCCGGATGAAGAAAGCTAAAGACATGATGGAGAACATGACGTGAGATGTCCACTGTTGGAGGTTACTGACCATCTATGATCATGTTGTGGTAGATAGCCAGTCCACACACCCTTCCAATGAACTTGAAGTACTTCAGGTGATCCTGGTTATACAAGGCAGAGTTTGGACTGATCTGGAGTGTGTAGTTGTCACTGCACATGCACGTGAAGAGATGTTACAAGCGTTTAGTAACCACACAGTAATCTCTCTCACCTAGCTGCATACTCAAACAGACCATAGTAAGGATTGAACATCTCTTTTGACAGCAGGTGGAACCATTCCCTGAAGGAACATGGTGGTCAATACTCTGATATCTACACACACACACACACACATACACATACACACATACATACACACAACACATACACACACAACACATACACACACAACACACACACACAACACACAACATATAATACACGCACGCACACAATATACACATACCACATATACACACACAATATAATACTCGCATATACACAACATACACACACACACCTTGACAGCCCTCCATAATCATATCCCTTCTCTCCATCAAACTGAATGTACAGTTTGGTTGTCAGTTCATGAGGCTCCACGTTCATCACCTGTCTATAGGAACTCTCCAAGACATTGTTCCGATGTATATAGAATTTGCATGTGGGAACCTTCTCCTACAATGGAGAACATGCGATGACCATCCACAGGTACATTACAAACATCCCCAAACATCCCCAAACATCCCCAAACATCCCCAAACATCCACGCACACTCACAGAAACACCATCACATCGTAAGGTCCACACTTACTACTACTCACACAAAAAGACCATCTTAAAAAGGCACACACACATCCACACACCCTCACATGCAGTCATGCCCACATGCACACACCTCACACTCACACATGCACAGACACACTAACATAGTACACGACACACTAACTCACACACGCAGCACTGCTGTTTTGTTTACGCAGTGATGAGCTGAAAGAGATCAGCTTGTGTTTGTAGTCTCTTGAGTACTGGACTTTCTGGACGAGCAAAGGGAGAGTAAGAAGGAGAGGATGGGGAGGAGAAAGCAAGGGATGGGATCAGCAGGGTCACTACTGCAGCACCTCCCCCAGCGGGGCCACTACTGCAGCCCCTCCCCCAGCAGGGCCACTACTGCAGCCCCTCCCCCAGCAGGGCCACTACTGCAGCCCCTCCCCCAGCAGGGCCACTACTGCAGCCCCTCCCCCAGCAGGGCCACTACTGCAGCCCCTCCCCCAGCGGGGCCACTACTGCAGCCCCTCCCCCAGCAGGGCCACTACTGCAGCCCCTCCCCCAGCAGGGCCACTACTGCAGCCCCTCCCCCAGCAGGGCCACTACTGCAGCCCCTCCCCCAGCTGAGCCACTACTGCAGCCCCTCCCCCAGCTGAGCCACTACTGCAGCCCCTCCCCCAGCGGGGCCACTACTGCAGCCCCTCCCCCAGCAGGGCCACTACTGCAGCCCCTCCCCCAGCAGGGCCACTACTGCAGCCCCTCCCCCAGCAGGGCCACTACTGCAGCCCCTCCCCCAGCAGGGCCACTACTGCAGCCCCTCCCCCAGCGGGGCCACTACTGCAGCCCCTCCCCCAGCAGGGCCACTACTGCAGCCCCTCCCCCAGCAGGGCCACTACTGCAGCCCCTCCCCCAGCTGAGCCACTACTGCAGCCCCTCCCCCAGCGGGGCCACTACTGCAGCCCCTCCCCCAGCAGGGCCACCACTGCAGCCCCTCCCCCAAGGACTCACGGCTGTTGATTTGTTCTTGCCCTGCATTCTTGGGTCTTCCCACTGTGTGGACCTGGTGTCTGAGGAGGAGAGGTGATAAAGGAGATGGAGTGGAGGTGGGAGTGAGGTGATGAGGGAGGTGGGAGTGGAGGTGATGAGGGAGGGAGTGGAGGTGATGAGGGAGGTGGAGTGGAGGTGATGAGGGAGGGAGTGGAAGTGATGAGGAGGTGGGAGTGGAGGTGATGAGGGAGGGAGTGGAAATGATGAGGGAGGGAGTGGAGGTGATGAGGGAGGGAGTGGAAGTGATGAGGGTGGGAGTGAGGTGATGAGGGAGGTGGAGTGGAGATGATGAGGGAGGGAGTGGAGGTGATGAGGGAGGTGATGAGGGAGGTGGAGTGGAGATGATGAGGGAGGGAGTGGAGGTGATGAGGGAGGTGGAGTGGAGGGAGGTGATGAGGGAGGTGGGAGTAGAGGTGATGAGGGAGGTGGGAGTAGAGGTGATGAGAGAGGTGATGAGGGAGGTGATGAGGGAGGTGGCAGTAGAGGTGATGAGAGAGGTGGGAGTAGAAGTGATGAGAGAGGTGATGAGGGGAGGTGGGAGTGGAGGTGATGAGTGAGGTGGTGTGGAGGTGATGAGGGGGCGGGTGTGGAGGTGTGGGAGTGGTGATTAGGGGGGTGACAGACTTACTGTGATCTAAGAAGTACGTCCGCCCATCAGGTGTTATCTTCTTCTCCCACCCAGGCTGTGGGGAGAGCAAAAAATGAAGGGAGTGTCCCTGTAATTAGCACAGGGCCAAGGGAGTGCCTCTGTACTTAGCACAGGGCCAAGGGAGTGCCCCTGTAATTAGTAATTAGCTTACAGGAAGTGGAATGCTTTCAATTGACTTCTTCATGGGATGATCCTGCAATTTTGATCAGCAAACACGAATGACTAGTCCCCATCCCATACTGTTAATGCGTACCCATGTGGTGGTTCTGCTCCGATGATCCACATAGTAGACACGCCCATCGTTGGTTGTTTTTGCCTCCCAACCAGCAGGAAGTTCAGCAGTACTCTGGGGAGGAGGGAGGAGGGGAGGGGAGGAGGAGGAGGGAGGGGGAGGGGAGGAGGAGGGAGGGGGAGGGGAGGAGGAGGGAGGGGGAGGGGAGGAGGGAGGGGGAGGGGAGGAGGAGGGAGGGGGAGGGGAGAAGGAGGGGAGGGGGAGAGGAGGAGGAGGGAGGGGGAGGGGAGGAGGAGGGAGGGGGAGGGGAGGAGGAGGGAGGGGGAGGGGAGGAGGAGGGAGGGGGAGGGGAGGAGGAGGGAGGGGGAGGGAGGAGGAGGGAGGGGGGGGAGGAGGAGGGAGGGGAGGGGAGGAGGAGGGAGGGGGAGGGGAGGAGGAGGGAGGGGGAGGGGAGGAGGGAGGGGGAGGGGAGGAGGGAGGGGGAGGGGAGGAGGAGGGAGGGGGAGGGGAGGAGGAGGGAGGGGGAGGGGAGGAGGAGGGAGGGGAGGGGAGGAGGAGGGAGGAGGAGGGAGGGGGAGGGGAGGAGGAGGGAGGGGAGAGAAGGAGGAGGGAGGGGGAGGGGAGGAGGAGGGAGGGGGAGGGGAGGAGGAGGGAGGGGGAGGGGAGGAGGAGGGAGGGGGAGGGAAGGAGGAGGGAGGGGGAGGGGAGGAGGAGGGAGGGGGAGGGGAGGAGGAGGGAGGGGGAGGGAGGAGGAGATAGAGGGAAGGGGAGGAGGGAGGGGAGGGGAGGAGGAGGAGGAAGGGGGAGGGAAGGAGGGAGAAGGAGGGAAGGAGGAGGGAGGGGAGGGGAGAAGGAGGGAGGGGAGGGGAGGAGGAGGGAGGGGAGGAGGAGGGAGGAAGGGTAGTGCTATAGCCCCTCTTTTGGCCTGGCCATGCTGATATACATGTGCATGCAGGACTACTTACTCTTTCAGTGCTCTGGCTAACCACAGAAGCAGTAGGTGTGACAGCTGGTGTGGTGGTGGTAGGTGTGGCAGCTGGTGTGGTGGTAGGTGTGGCAGCTGGTGTGGTGGTGGTAGGTGTGGCAGCTGGGGTGGTGGTAGGTGTGGCAGCTGGGGTGGTGGTAGGTGTGGCAGCTGGGGTGGTGGTAGGTATGGCAGCTGGTGTGGTGGTGGTAGGTGTGGCAGCTGGGGTGGTGGTGGTAGGTGTGGCAGCTGGGGTGGTGGTGGTAGGTGTGGCAGCTGGGGTGGTGGTAGGTATGGCAGCTGGTGTGGTGGTGGTAGGTGTGGCAGCTGGGGTGGTGGTGGTAGGTGTGGCAGCTGGGGTGGTGGTAGGTGTGGCAGCTGGTGTGGTGGTGGTGGGTGTGGCAGCTGTGGGTATCCCTGTTTTTCTGTGGGGAGGTTGGGTGGAGACAGACACAGGGGCAGTCACATGGGGGACAACCCGGATGGCTTCTGGGACCACAACTGTACTATCATGAAAAGTTTCAGTGGTCTGGGAACCTGCCCCTGCTGTGGTCTGGAAACCTGCTCCTGCTGTGGTCTGGGAACCTGCTTCTGTTGTGGTTTGGGAACCTGCTCCTGTTGTGGTTTGGGAATCTGCTCCTGTTGTGGTTTGGGAATCTGCTCCTGCTGTCTCTCCCTGCTGGGGGGCTCCTGTCTCTCCTTGCTGGGGGAGTCCTGTCTCTCCTTGCTGGAGGGCGCCTATCTCTCCTTGCTGGAGGGCGCCTATCTCTCCTTGCTGGAGGGCGCCTATCTCTCCTTGCTGGAGGGCTCCTATCTCTCCCTGCTGGGGGGTTCCTGTCTCTCCCTGCTGTGGGGTGCCTGGATCCTGGGCCAATAGAGACCTTTGTCCCTGTTGTGTGGGGTCAGTTGGTTGAAGCTGCCCACTGCACTGCCTCATGAAGGTCTGGTGATTATCATGATTTAGGTACAGCACACGTCCATTGGAGTCCTGGAAATGAGAAGAAAATTGTCTATGTCCATACATATATGTGTGTATGTTTGTAGGTGTATGCGTACGTATTTAAAAATACATACATACATACATACATACATACATACATACATACATACATACATACATACATGCATGCATGCATGCATACATACATACATACATACCTATGTACGTACGTACGTGCATGCATGCATACATACATACATGCATACAGTATGTCTGTATACCTACCACTGTGCCCTCATCTCATGGCCACACCTACCACTGTGCCCTCATCTCATGGCCACACCTACCATTGTGCCCTCATCTCATGGCCACACCTACAACTGTGCCCTCATCTCATGGCCACACCTACCACTGTGCCCTCATCTCATGGCCACACCTACCATTGTGCCCTCATCTCATGGCCACACCTACCACTGTGCCCTCATCTCATGGCCACACCTACCATTGTGCCCTCATCTCATGGCCACACCTACCACTGTGCCCTCATCTCATGGCCACACCTACCACTGTGCCCTCATCTCATGGCCACACCTACCACTGTGCCCTCATCTCATGGCCACACCTACCACTGTGCCCTCATCTCATGGCCACACCTACCACTGTGCCCTCATCTCATGGCCACACCTACCACTGTGCCCTCATCTCATGGCCACACCTACCACTCGTTGCTCCCAGCCTTCTACTGTGTCCACAAAGCCACTGCTTGGAGAGGTGTGTATTCCATTGTCCTGCCAGCAGAGTGCAAACACACACACCACATACACACACCATAAACACATTATGCATACACAAATACACAACACACAAACCACATACACATACACACATACATGCACACACACACACACACACATTACATACACACAAAACACACATGCACACACACACACATGCACACACACATTACATACACACAAAACACACATGCACACACACATCCCATTACATACACATACACACACTTGCATACATTTGAAAACATACACACTCACACACACGCACATATGCTTACACACAGACAGACCTCAGATTCATTCCTGTCCACTGGAAGCTCCAGCACATCAAACCCCATCTCGCGGACATCTTAAAGGTCATTGCCATGAGTTGCCATGGATCAAAGGTCATCGACATGAGTTACCATGGGCCAAAGGTCATTGACATGAGATAGCCTGAGATGGTGCCAAACTTACCATGATACTGATCTCCCATGTTGTGAGGAGCATACATTGATGATGTCAGTGCTGTGAGGTGTGTGAGGATGAGCAGGTTAGGGTAATGCAATAAGGTGAGCAGGTGGTGTGATGTGATAGTGGTGCAATGATGTGACAGTGATGTGATAGTGATGGAGATGTGATGGTGATGTGTGATGGAGATGTGATAGTGATGTGTGATGGAGATGATGTGATAGAGATGTGTGATGGAGATGATGTGATAGTGATGTGTGATGGAGATGATGTGATAGTGATGTGTGATGGAGATGATGTGATAGTGATGTGTGATGAAGATGATGTGATAGTGATGTGTGATGGAGATGTGATAGTGATGTGTGATGAGTTTATGGTGGGGAGGTGAGATGAAACCATGAGATTAAGATGTGATATGGTGATGACAGGGGATTGAGGGAGGGGGGGTGTGTGAAGTACAAATGCATGACGAAGTAATGATGACACAGCGTACAATATATAATTGTTTCACTCCATGCATTGTATACACAACTGGACTAAAGGTATACACAACTGAACTAAAGGAGGTATTATATCTCTATCACATTATGCAAACAAGCAAAAATAATAATATCACTATAGATATTTAAAAAGCACCTCTTACCGGCTGCATTTGACAGACTTCGAGCAGTTCCCGATCTAGCATCTTCAATGATGTAATACACTGTAATGGATCCCGAGACGTTTTCCTTAAAGGCCCTCCTGGTATTTCTTTTTTGCGCTATCATATCCCTAACATGGGGCATGTCAGCATGTCTGAGGGGAAGGTGTGCATGCATGTGTGTGTGTGTGCATGTGTGTGCACGTGTGTGTGCATGTGTATGCACGTGTGTGCATGTGTGTGTGCACGTGTGTGTGAATGTGTGTGCATGTGTGTGCATGTGTGTGTATGTGGACGGTGTGGGTATGAGGTGATACGGTCAGTATGGTGAGGATGGAGGTGATGTTAACGCATGGTAAACTGACCCTTGCAGGACACTTGTGTTATATCGGTCCACCAGATACAGTTCAGATTTGTGACCATGCTCTGAATAGTAGTCAAGGTTAGACTGGAGGGTGCCCCCACGAGGTGGCAGGGTTAAATACTGTGAGGGTGTGAGGAGGTAGCAGGAAATGGTGGGATGGAGAGCAGTTGAAACAAGTAGAGGGAGGGAGGGAGGAAAGAGAAAGGAGAAAGGAGGGACGGAGGGAAGGAGGAGGGAGGTGAGAGAAGGGAGGGAGGAGAGAGAAGGGAGGGAGGAGAGAGAAGGGAGGGAGGAGAGAGAAGGGAGGGAGGAGAGAGAAGGGAGGGAGGAGAGAGAAGGGAGGGAGGAGAGAGAAGGGAGGGAGGAGAGAAAAGGGAGGGAGGAGAGAGAAGGGAGGAGGGAGGGAGGAGAGAGAGTGACAGAGGATTTAAGAGCGGGATGTAAAGGAAGTGGAGGGGTGAAGACAGTGAGGGATGATGAGGAGGTGAAGGATGAGGGAGGAGGGTTGAAGGAAAGGAGGAAGGGGTGAGAAAAGAACAAAAAAGTATAAACAAGAAACACACACATACACAAATAACACCATTCTGTGCCCTCACTAATGGACTTACCACTTTATAATCATTTTGGTTTGGGTCAGTGAAGTCAAAATGGAGGTATTGTTTGCCCAGGAATCCATCACGCGTCTGGTAGTGCATGTGCACACACACATACCCACACACAAACACACACACACACACACACACACACACACATACATACACACACACACACTGACCAGGGCAGGTTACACCCCTCCATAACACGTGCCTACCAGTGCACTTGCATTGCACACCTCCAGTTCTATCGTAAACTGGTCCGACCGTACCTGTGCATTAATTAGGGGTACACCAGCTAGCATCAACTGCATGTACACATGCACACAACATGCACACAACATGCACACAACATGCACACATGTATACTACATGCACACAACATGTACACTACATGCACACAACATGTACACTACATGCACACATGTATATTACATGCACACAACATGTACACTACATGCACACACATGTATACTACATGCACACAACATGTACACTACATGCACACACATGTATACTACATGCACACATGTACACTACATGCACACACATGCACACATGCACACACATGCACACATGCACACACATGTACACTACATGCACACACATGTACACTACATGCACACACATGCACACTACATGCACACGCATGCACACATGTACACTACATGCACACACATGCACACATGCACACACATGTACACTACATGCACACGCATGCAATCTTCAACAATATCATGTAACTCACACCAAAAGGCATCTCATAGTTCCATGAAGGGAATAATGTCTGTGCATTACAAGGAAAATATGTGTGTGCATGTGTGTGGTGTGCACACGTATGTGCAAATGTGTGTGTGTGTGTGCATGTGTGTGGCATGTGTATTTGTGTGTGCGTGTGTGTGGTGTGTGATCAGTAGTCAATACACACACGTGCTGACAAAGCTAGACAGAGTGAGTTACCCTCTTCACAGTGTGTGTTCTAGTGCCGTGGTAAGGGATGATGTCATCATTAGACGCTCCTATCACTCTTGCAGATACATAGAGGTCACTGGAGATGCATGGGATCATGTGACACATCATGTGATAGGTGGACATACCATGTGATAAGCCATGTGACTCACCTCCATCCAAACACCTCCTTGGGTAGGTCTTGTGCCTTGAAGATGTACAGATATATCCTCTACATATGACAGATTTGTGTATGCGTGCATGTGCATGCGTGTGTGTTTAACTTTTCTGGTATTCTGTTAACCATAATAACTTGATGCCTGGCCTGGGTAACCAGGCAGCACATAATCTGGATAGCACATACTGGCCTGGATACCAGGCATCAGGCACACTCCTGGTTAATTTCTTATTTAAGTTGTCTTTTCAATGCAAGTCTGGACACATCTTCTGTAGGGACCATGGTACCCGCCCTCCGACTACGCCCACCGTGCTCCCCCCCTCCAATACCTGGATCCAGCCAAGGAAGCTCCTCCCACTACACTCTACCTAGCGCTCTCCGGGTGATCTACGTGGGAACAAACACTCACGTTTTATAACAACAGCTCTACGTATCAGGACCGCTTTTCAATGTGCTCTGGTTGTATTCTTTTCTCGTGTATGCATAGTGTACAACTTATGACCGTACGGACGCACACACATACACATAGGTCACATGTATATAGAGTTTCCTCTCTTAAAATTCACATCGACAACATAGCCTATCAGCCGGCCAATTCTACAGTCAATATACCGTACGGCAGTTATGGGGCTAGCCGCTAATAATCTCACTCACCCGTTGTCCTGGGGGCATCGCAGCATAAAATGCATATAATTGAACCACACCTACATACACGTCCTTTAGAAAAATCTCGGCCCCAGACCTGTTTACTGCTGCGCAAAAACATCATCGCTAGGAACACCCCCAATTAGGAAATAATCAATATGCTTAAAATATTATTTAGTGGACATTATGGTGGTTATTTGTTTTGGTAAAACCCTTTGATGTGGTTGTTTCTTCTCTGGTAGCCAGAGTGCGGCAGAATTTAATACGACAAAGTTGCAATTTTGTCGCATCTCTCCACGATGAACACTTAGGTCGATATATGAAAAGAAACAAAACTGTTTCTTAATAGGCCGCTTGCTCTACCCAAAGCACAGCAAAAAAAGGCACAAATCACATTATGATTTCACAAGTGATCTGTTTTTTCATATCTGTACCAAAATGATAAAAGGTATGAAAAAAAAAAACAGATCATTTGTGAAGTCAAAATATTATTTGCATTTTTTTTTTTGCTGTGAAAGGCATAACTATAAAGCATTAGGTGCCATGGGACCTATGAAAATACCATGTCGGCGAATAATGGACATCCAAATATGGTGCAGTCATATCACATGACAACTTTTTCTATACTTTATAAGGCAGAGCATAGAGGTGATGTAATCCATCTGCTGCTGTTGTAAGTGATATGGTCTGGGTACCAGACTAGGGGCATCCATGGGAGCAATGGGGGCAATAATTTGAATCTATATTATACATACATTTTAAGGTTTACACCAATGTTAAAGTTCTTTGTCTTAGGACTAAGGTGTAACGACACAACTAGACTGTCAATATATATATATACACATTCTAATTCTATTTAGTCCACACCAGAGAATCCTTCAGTGTTCTCAATGGCCAGTGTAAGCATCTCCTTCAACTGGTAATACTGAGCATATGCAGGGAGGTCGATACGATTGAAGCTGAAAGGGAACAAGATATCAGTTTGAAGTAGACAAGAACTATTATGTTAATGGCTAACCAAGTGTGGGCCCTTGGGAATGAGTTGGTAGGGCCATATTTTTTAATACAGAATTTTCTGGGACCTTGGCTTCCTGAAACAGTCACACGCAGTCTCAAACACAGGCATACCAACATAAATGCACACATACCCACACACACATACCCACACACACATACATACACACAAATACAACACACACACACATATAACACACACACACACATACACACAACACACGCACATATACACACACACCTTGCAGCTCTGCAAATCCATTCATGGGGACCTTTGATGTCCCTGTCACAAACTGAAGTAGGCGTGTTTTCATCTCGTTGTCATAGTTACTGACCGCCTATTGGTGTACATGAAGTCACATTAGATGCTAACACAGTAATGCATATGGTACCTTCCAGAACCACACAATGACATCATCAGTAGCTGTATATCCATCATATTCTGTGTTCCTCTTCCAGTCCTCCACATCAATATCTGGCAGCCCTCCCATCAGGTACTGGGGACAGAGGGTTAGGACCACCTCAGGAGAGGGACAGGTCAGCTCACCTCCAGTTCTCTCTCATCAAACACTTGGATCAGATTGGGTGAGATGACATCAGAGAATCCCTAGGTACAACCCACTGGTAAGTGGTGGTGTTATTAACTATTCAGATACCTTCATGAAGGCATCCATTTGTCTTTCAACTTGATCACTGAATCTCCATTTTATCATAAGTCTGCAGAGGTGTGGTCAAACGTTTAAACCAGAGGCCCCACCCCCAATATAAATTCCATACTCTACATATTCCTTCTTATTCATCTCTGTAACAGGGATGTCTCTTCCATCAAGTTTGAGGTCAACTTCTTTCACCTAATATCAAGATATGCATCAGTCATTATCTATGACCCACACTCAGCCTGCATTATTGTATGCAGTGCAGCCAGTAATTTGTCCCAGTGCAAAAAAAAAATTTGTGAATAAAGTTATTAGTTATTGGATTGGGAATAGCCACAGGATATTATGAAAATGCTTCGAGAGAACCTTTCTTGCCAAGCTACCCTTTTCAGCTGGCATGACTTCTATTATACCAATCTGTTGGCTGGTGTCTCGCTCTAATATCATTGGATCCGTATGGCACACCAAATTAGTTGCTCTCTGTCTGATGATATTTAATTTGCCAGCTTTGGTGCTTTCAATCCACATTCAGCAATATTCTCTAACTAACCCTTTAATGAAACTTTTCGTTTATTCAACAGGCCAGCATTTACTTGTTCATTGTACCACACACACGTGCACACATACACATGTACCACACACACGTGCACACATACACATGTGCCATTACCTCTCCTAGGACTTCCTTATTGACACTGAAGTTCAAACACAGCGGCTCTGGATCATTCTCAAGAATGTATTTCATACTATTGTACATTTCCACATCCTGTCATGTGACAGGATATTAAGAAGGATATTTCAGACCTTGCCACACCTACCACAGATTGCATGTCTTCAAGGGTCACCTTCTTCCCCAACATCATCTTGTAGAATGGCCGGATGAAGAAAGCTAAAGACATGATGGAGAACATGACGTGTGATGTCCACTGTACAAGGTCACTGACCATCTATGATCATGTTGTGGTAAATAGCCATGGCACACACCCTTCCATAGAACTTGAAGTAGTCCAAATGCCCTGGGTTATAAAGGCCTGAGTTTGGACTGATCTGGAGTGTGTAGTCATCACTACAAGATGATGTCCACACAAACATTGATCACCAGGGAATATTTGAGCGTGTCAGTATTCCTCTCACCTAGCTGCATACTCAAACAGACCATAGTAAGGATTGAACATCTCTTTTGACAGCAGGTGGAACCATTCCCTGAAGGAACGATAAGCTGGTGAAATGCACACATCTTCACACACCACACCACACATCTTCACACACCACACCACACATTCCATGCACCACACCACACATCTTCACACACCACACATCTTCACACACCACACCACACATCTTCACATACCACACCACACATCTTCACATACCACACCACACATCTTTATACACCACACCACACATTCCACGCACCACGAGGTATCATTGCATATGCCCAGCCCTTATACATAACTCTAGTATAGCACAACGTGTTAACAGCTCAAGTCACTTACATAAATATATCCTGCACACAACATAAACACAATCACACACACACACACACACACACACACATGGGCACTCTGAACTTGTCAAGCAAATGACACATAATCACACATGAATCAAGTTATTTTGTCACCTTGACAGACCCCCGCAATCAATTCCTTTTTCTCCAGTAAAAACAACTTGCAATTGCAATCTGAGCTGTTGTGTGTCTGTCACTGATTTTATGTGGTTGTATGAACCTTCCAATATTGCATCGCGGTTAACAGTGATGTTGAATTTACCATTTCCCTGTAAAAAATGTGAATTGCATTCCATTTGTGTAATAACCACCAAATAATAACAACCAAATAATAAACCCCAAATAATAATAACCACCAAATAAATCATAACCCCCAAATAATTACCCCCAAATAGCCCCGAAATAATAACCCCCAAATCTTCTCACTGGATGTGGCTGCAGTGATTTGAAGTTGGCCAGTTTCTGTTTGTACTTTGTGGAGTATTCAAGCTTCTATAGAGACAGAAAGATATAGAAAAGGAGAGAGAGAGAGAGAGAGAGAGAGAGAGAGAGAGAGAGAGAGAGAGAGAGAGAGAGAGAGAGAGAGAGAGAGAGAGAGAGAGAGAGAGAGAGAGAGAGAGAGAGAGAGAGAGAGAGAGAGAGAGAGAGAGAGAGAGAGAGAGAGAGAGAGAGAGAGAGAGAGAGAGAGAGAGAGAGAGAGAGAGAGAGAGAGAGAGAGAGAGAGAGAGAGAGAGAGAGAGAGAGAGAGAGAGAGAGAGAGAGAGGGAGAGAGGGAGAGAGAGAGGGAGAGAGAGAGATAGGAAGAGAGGGGAGAGAGGGGGGAGAGAGAGAGAGAGAGAGAGAGAAGAGGGGGGGGGAGAGAGGGAGAGAGAGAGAGATAGGAAGAGAGAGGGGGAGAGAGGGGGAGAGAGGGAGAGAGAGAGAAAGGAAGGAGAGAGGGAAATGTAATTCAACAAACATTTCAAACCAGTACTCGAAAATATAAATGGCTAGTATTGGGGTTGTATGTATGTGTCTGTGGGCAGTAGGCATCATTGACATTTGACCAACCTAACCTCTGGATGCAATAGAACCTTGCAATAGACCCTTCTCGCATAGAGATGAGAAATTTAACAGCACACCAGAAGTAACCACAACCAAGCTATGAGGTACTCGCCATATCCTTATCTAGGCTTTATTCTCTATCCCGCAGTCATCATGTGCCCACTGCCACACCCCAGACATCATGGCCACACCCCTACCACCTCTATCACATTCAACCTTCATGGCCACACCCCAGCCCTACTGCCACATCCCTAGCAACTATTGTCACACCCATAGCAACCACTGCCACACCCCCAGGCCATCATGTACTCACAGGCGCTGGCTTGTTGTTCTGTAGTCTTGGATCCTCCCACTGTGTGGACTTGGTAGCTAAGGGGTTAACATTGGTACCATTGACGGACAGTGGAATGGGTACAGTGGGTGTGACTTACCATGATCCACAAAGAACACCCGTCCATCTGGTGCTAACTTCTTCTCCCACCCAGGCTGTGTGTGTGTGTGTGTGGAGGGGTGGGGGACATTGGAATTAAGGAAGTGCCCCTGTACCCTGTACCTGACACACACACTTAAGCTTACAGGAAGTGGACCTGTTGGACCCGATGGTTGACCTGTTGGTTGACCTGATGGTTGACCTGATGGTTGACCTGATGGTTGACCTGATAGTTGACGTGATGGTTGACCTGATGGTTGACCTGATGGTTGACCTGATGGTTGACCTGATATTTGACGTGATGGTTGACCTGATGGTTGACCTGATGGTTGACCCAATGGTTGACCTGATGGTTGACCTGATGGTTGACCCAATGGTTGACCTGATGGTTGACCTGATGGGTGACCCCATGGTTGACTCCACAGTTCACCCCATTGTTGACCTGATGGTTGACGTGATGGTTTCTGTGGAGTGTGGATTTAGTGCATGAAATAATGGCTGGTCCTTAGTCCTGCATCAGGTCCCCAGTCCTGTGTCTGGTCCCCAGTCCTGTGTAGCGCTGTTAGCCATCTCCCAAACATGGAGGGTTATGTATGCCTAGGCCACACCCACCATCACCCACACATCACAGTGTATCATGTCACAGCATCCCAAGGTACCATCTCTAGGCCACACCCACCATCACCACACATCACAGTGTATGTACTTGCTCCATTGCTGAAGTGCTGCTAACAGGGGTACTCTGACCACTCCCACCAGGAAGTGTGGGTTTGGTCCATGTGGTGGTCCTGGTGTTGCTGTCCCTATAATAGACACGCCCCTCTTTGGTCCTCCTCATCTCCCATCCAGGGGGAAGGTCTGGGTCTTGCGTGATGGCGGCATTATGGCTCTGTGGGAAAATAGTTATAACATGACTGTACCTAAGAACAATACAAGTGGTACTGTTGCCATGGAGACCCAAATCTCTATTGCATGTTGCCTAGCTTGATAAATGTATTTCCCTACCCCCCCTTTATTGGAGCCCCTCCCCCTCCCTTCCTTGGAACCCTCCCCCCTCCCTTCCATGGAGCTCCCCTCCTCCTTTCATTGGAACTCCCTCCCTTCAAAAGAAAACCCACTACACCATCAAAAGAACACCCACTACACCATTACACCATCAAAAGAACACCCACCACACCATCAAAAGAACACCCACTACACCATTACACCATCAAAAGAACACCCACTACACCATCAAAAGAACACCCACTACACCATTACACCATCAAAAGAACACCCACCACACCATCAAAAGAACACCCACTACACCATTACACCATCAAAAGAACACCCACTACACCATCAAAAGAACACCCACTACACCATTACACCATCAAAAGAACACCCACCACACCATCAAAAGAACACCCACTACACCATCAAAAGAACACCCACTACACCATCAAAAGAACACCCACTACACCATCAAAAGAACACCCACTACACCATCAAAAGAACACCCACTACACCATTACACCATCAAAAGAACACCCACTACACCATCAAAAGAACACCCACTACACCATTACACCATCAAAAGAACACCCACTACACCATCAAAAGAACACCCACTACACCATTACACCATCAAAAGAACACCCCACTACACCACTACACCACCAAAAGAACACCCACTACACCCCTACACCATCAAAAGAACACCCACCACACCATCAAAAGAACACCCACTACACCATTACACCATCAAAAGAACACCCACTACACCATCAAAAGAACACCCACTACACCATCAAAAGAACACCCACTACACCATCAAAAGAACACCCACTACACCACTACACCATCAAAAGAACACCCACTACACCATTACACCATCAAAAGAGCACCCACTACACCACTACACCATCAAAAGAACACCCACTACACCATTACACCATCAAAAGAACACCCACTACACCACTACACCCTCAAAAGAACACCCCACAACACCACTACACCTTCAAAAGAACACCCACTACACCACTACACCTTCAAAAGAACACCCCACAACACCACTACACCTTCAAAAGAACACCCACTACACCACTACACCTTCAAAAGAACACACCATTACACCACTACACCTTCAAAAGAACACCTCACTACACCACTACACCATCAAAAGAACACCCTACTACACCATCGTCCCATAATAACACTCGACTATACCCATCATATCAACATTTCAGGATTTTCAGATGTCTTGAATGCCATGTTAACCCTTTGAATGCCATGTTAACCCTTTGAATGCCATGTTAACCTTAGAATGCCATGTTATTCCTTTTTTCTTTACTCACATCCAGGTGCTGTATATTTGAAGTGCTACTCTGACCACTCCAACCAGGAAGTGTGGGTTTGGTCCATGTGGTGGTCCTGGTGTTGCTGTCCCTATAGTAGACACGCCCCTCTTTGGTCCTCCTCATCTCCCATCCAGGGGGAAGGTCTGGGTCTTGCGTGATGGCGGCGTTATGGCTCTATGGGAAAAAGAAGTCTGGTATTTTGGTGCGTCAATCGTCCATGCCCATGTATGGATAATATGAGGGGGTTGGGATCATTCGAGCCACTCACTTCATCAGTATAGTGTTCTCGTGGGGGAGAGGTGACATCAGTGGTCTCGCTATCTGAAAGAGGAGGAGCTGAAGGCGTGGCAGTACCTAAAGGTGGCTCTGAGGGATCCAATGGGGAAGACCGCCGTACCACAGAGGCCTGAGTAGGAACGTTTAGGTTAGTCTGGTTAGCGAGGACTTTTGATGAAAAATATTTAATGGGGTGAAACAAAAATTCACAGCTGATAACATCACCCTACAGTATGCCAAGCACTGTTTAAAATGACCATTTGAATTCACAGCTGATAACACCACCCTATGCCAACTTAAACCAGCACTGTTAAAAATGACCATTTGATTTTCTTATATAATGCTCACTCACTGTGTTCGTTTCAAAATCTTCAATGGGAGGTGCACTTGGCATAGTGGCTGTCTCCTGTTCCAGGTCACACATTCAGACGGGTTAATACAAAAAAGCATTCTACTCTCACACCTACACACACCACAAACACACACCCCACACACACAATCTCCAGTATATGCCCAATGTAATAAATTATGAGATAGACATGTGCATAAATGTACCACCCTATCCTGGCTCCACCCCATCCTGGCTACCCCATCCTCCCCTGGCTCCACCCCATCCTCCCCTGGCTCCACCCCATCCTCCTCTGGCTCCACCCCATCCTCCCCTGACTCCACCCCATCCTCCTCTGGCTCCGCCCCATCCTCCCCTGGCTCCACCCTATCCTCCTCTGGCTCCGCCCCATCCTCCCCTGGCTCCATCCCATCCTCATCTGGCTCCACCCCATCCTCCCCTGGCTCCACCCCATCCTCCTCTGGCTCCACCCCATCCTCCCTGGCCCCACCCCATCCTCCTCTGGCTCCACCCCATCCTCCCCTGACTCCACCCCATCCTCCTCTGGCTCCGCCCCATCCTCCCCTGGCTCCACCCTATCCTCCTCTGGCTCCGCCCCATCCTCCCCTGGCTCCACCCCATCCTCCCCTGGCTCCACCCCATCCTCCCCTGGCTCCACCCCATCCTTGTCTGGCTCTACCCCATTCTCCCCTGGCTCCACCCCATCCTCCTCTGGCTCCACCCCATCCTCCCCTGGCTCCATCCCATCCTTGTCTGGCTCTACCTCATTCTCCCCTGGCTCCACCCCATCCTCCTCTGGCTCCACCCCATCCTCCTCTGGCTCCACCCCATCCTCCTCTGGCTCCACCCCATCCCCATCTCGCTGCACCCCTGACTCAGTACTTAAATGCATGGAAAGCATGAGGTACATGAGGGGACATGAGGGTACATGAGGGGACATGAGGTGATATAAGGGTGGGTACATGAGGGGATATGAGGTAAGGATGGTTGCCTGGGAGGGGAGGGGAGAGGGGATTATGGGATGCCTCCCCTCTCCCTTTAGTTATAAATTGTGCAATAAAATATGTACAATGTAGCAATTGAAAGATTAACAGCGGGCTGTTATGTAACACTTTGATTATCTCCTGCATATCACCTGTGACCAACCGCCCATGACTATCTCCCTCATACCAACTGTGACCACCTCCCTCATACATGAGGGTACATGAGGGGACATGAGGGGACATGAGGGGACATGAGGGGACATGAGGGGACATGAGGGGACATGAGGGCACATGAGGGTACATGAGGGTACATGAGGGTACATGAGGTACATGAGGGGACATGAGGGTACTTACATGACCATAATCTTCACCCTGAGAAAACTGGAGTGTATTTGCAACAGGTGTTGTATTTGGAAGGATAGGGGGTGTGGTAGCCACAGGGTACTGTGTGTGTGTGGGAATAGGGGCTGGTGTGTGTGTAGGGGTTGCTGTGGGTATAGAGGCTGGTGTGGGTATAGGGGTTGGTGTGGGTGTAGGGGTTGGTGTGGGTGTAGGGGCTGGTGGGTACTGTGTGGGTGTAGGGAACTGAGGGGGTGCTGTGTATTGTGAGGGATACTCCTGGGGTGTGGGATATGGTGAGGGTATGTATGGTGAGGGATACTCCTGGGGTGGAGGATACTCCAGAGGTGTAGGGTATTGTGAGGGTGTAGGGTATTGTGAGGGTGTAGGGTATTGTGGAGGTGTAGGGTATTGTGGGAGTGTAGGGTATTGTGGGAGTGTAGGGTATTGTGGGAGTGTAGGGTATGCATAGTTCTGAGGTTCAGGTACTGTAGGGGGGACCCCAGTTGCTTCAAGTAGCTGACATGAAAATTAGTGGAGGAGAGTGGGAGAGAGGTAAATGTGTCTGTCATCTGTAGAATTTCTTATTCTATCATATCTGTATCACAGATATGCATACTGCTAACTAGTAGTCACATGATCAAACTTCAGTTCTTGGACATTATACATGTTCACTTGTTTACTTGTTACACATGTTCACTTGTTATGCAGGTTTACTTGTTACACCTGTTCACCTGTTACACATGTTTACCTGTTACACATGTTTATTTGTTACATATGTTCACCTGTTACACATGTTCACCTGTTACACATGTTCACTTGTTACACATTCACTTGTTACACATGTTCACTTGTTATAAATGCACTGGTGTTGTGTTCATGGAATAGCAGTACAATTAAGGCCGTTGCAGGTGGACATTCTAATTTTTAGTGATGTAATATCCAGCATAAGCTGCCCATCATGGACCAGAACATGGAATTGTTTTAATGGAGCACTGCTGATACTAATCAAAAGTTACTGGCTTTTCAATTAAAATGTCTTTCTTCCAAATCATATACCAAAAAGTGTTGGGGGCCGATGTTCTGGGCGAACAACAACCTGAGTATGGCCAATGTTTTCTTCATTCCAATGAATGCTCACCTCTTGGGTTCCCTGCCTAGGCAAGTACCGCCTTTCGCCTATTGGCTGTACATTGTTCCCAACAGGACGTCTGACTGATGCCTGGCGACTGCGATGATTTATGTACATCTGTCGACCATTGAAGTCCTGGAGGAAAGTTAGCCATGATTGGAGGGTGTGGTCTTAAGAGGAGGCTTAACTGAATCAATGGAGTAATTTAATAATACAAAGCTGCAAATGTGTGGTTAGGTGAATGTGATGTCATGTGATGTCATGTGCTCATCCAATATGTTCCCTATCCTGGGCACCCAATGATAGCCACACCCAGTGATGATTTAATAACAACAGCGACACACTGATTGATGTAACCACGCCCACACACGGCCATGCACACTTGACCACACCCATGACCACATATGGCCATGCACATTTGACCACACCCATGCCCATACATGGCCATGCACATGACCACACCCATTGCCCAAACATGGCCATGCATATCGATTAGCACACCCCAAATATGGCCATCAACTTAACCAAACCCGACAAGCTGATGACCACACCCAACAATGGCCACCCACTGATGACCACACCCAACAATGGCCACCCACTGATGACCACACCCAACAATGGCCACCAACTGATGACCACACCCAACAATGGCCACCCACTGATGACCACACCCAACAATGGCTGCTCACAGTGCGTTGTTCCCATCCATCTGGAAGTGCTCCAACCTCATCCTGGACGTGTTGTGCCCCCATCACCCCACCTGTAGGAAATGTATTTCTGGGTCACACAGACATGATCACACAGATATACAAAGACATACACATCCACACACAAACATACACACATGCACACAAAAAAACACACATACAAATGCACACATGAACAGTTTACCATGAAGAGATGCCTGAGATGGTCTGTGTGAGGCTGGGGAACATGGGTACATACATGATAGAGGCACAAAATGGGAATAGAGAAAGGGGAAGGGGGAGGGGGAGGGGAGGGTATGGAAGGAAAAGTGGAAAGGTTAAAGCGTTTAAGTGAACAAGAGAACAGTAGGAAGTATGGATCACGTGTGATTCATACTTCCAATGTTGTCACTCACAGGACTGGCTTTGGGGGGATGATACGAACAGGTAGTACACTGTAAGAGTTCCTGTAACTTTGCGATTTGTATTTTTGGGGTCTAGTTCAACAAAAAGGCCCCTGATGTGCTGCATGTTCATACGGCTGTGTACAGTGATATGTAAGTATCCAAGGTTAGTACATATGTAGTACAGGGTGTGTTAGTACATATGTAGTACAGGGTATGTTAGTACATATGTAGTACAGGGTGTGTTAGTACATATGTAGTACAGGGTATGTTAGTACATATGTAGTACAGGGTATGTTAGTACATATGTAGTACAGGGTATGTTAGTACATATGTAGTACAGGGTGTGTTAGTACATATGTAGTACAGGGTATGTTAGTACATATGTAGTACAGGGTATGTTAGTACATATGTAGTACAGGGTGTGTTAGTACATATGTAGTACAGGGTATGTTAGTACATATGTAGTACAGGGTGTGTTAGTACATCTGTAGTACAGGGTATGTGGGAACATTGATACCACTAATGACAGTGGTGCTATCAGTGTGATTGGTCACCTGGTAAATCATCAGTTGCTATCACAAGGATATGTGTTATACACTGTAACTGAAAACCAAGCCACACAATACATACGCATATCGCAAAGAATTAAGTTACAATTTCCTACCTGTCAAAGTGAGCTAATTGAACTACTGTCCCTCAGTAGGATATGTACCCATGTCCCCTCCATTGGTATGCCTCTATCATGTATGTACCCATGTCCCTCCATAGGTGTGCCTCTATCATGCATGTACCCATGTCCCCCACAGGTGTGCCTCTATCATGTATGTACCCATGTCCCTCCATAGGTGTGCCTCTATCATGTATGTACCCATGTCCCTCCACAGGTGTGCCTCTATCATGTATGTACCCATGTCCCTCCACACGTGTGCCTCTATCATGTATGTACCCATGTCCCTCCACAGGTGTGCCTCTATCATGTATGTACCCATGTCCCTCCACAGGTGTGCCTCTATCATGTATGTACCCATGTCCCCCACAAGTGTGCCTCTATCATGTATGTACCCATGTCCCTCCATAGGTGTGCCTCTATCATGTATGTACCCATGTCCCCTCCATAGGTGTGCCTCTATCATGTATGTACCCATGTCCCTCCACAGGTGTGCCTCTATCATGTATGTACCCATGTCCCTCCATAGGTGTGCCTCTATCATGTATGTACCCATGTCCCTCCATAGGTGTGCCTCTATCATGTATGTACCCATGTCCCTCCATAGGTGTGCCTCTATCATGTATGTACCCATGTCCCTCCATAGGTGTGCCTCTATCATCTATGTACCCATGTCCCTCCATAGGTGTGCCTCTATCATCTATGTACCCATGTCCCTCCATAGGTGTGCCTCTATCATGTATGTACCCATGTCCCTCCATAGGTGTGCCTCTATCATGTATGTACCCATGTCCCTCCATAGGTGTGCCTCTATCATCTATGTACCCATGTCCCTCCACACGTGTGCCTCTATCATGTATGTACCCATGTCCCTCCATAGGTGTGCCTCTATCATGTATGTACCCATGTCCCTCCATAGGTGTGCCTCTATCATGTATGTACCCATGTCCCTCCACAGGTGTGCCTCTATCATCTATGTACCCATGTCCCTCCACACGTGTGCCTCTATCATGTATGTACCCATGTCCCTCCACACGTGTGCCTCTAGTATATACTCCTTTTCCTCCATCTTAGTCCATGGCCACACTTACCTTCTTAACACACTAGTGTCGTATTCATCCACCAGGGTTAGCTCTGATTTTTGGCCAAAAGTCTTCAAAAGTTCTTCATTTGATTTGTGTGGTTCTTTTGGAAATTCAGGAAACTTAATTTTGGTACCAGGTAGGATGGATAGGGTGACGGAGTGGAGGGAGTATGGGGAGTGGAGGCAGTGGAGGGAATGAAGTGAGTGGAGAGAGGGAATTGAATGAAGGAGTGGAGGAAGTCGAGTGTTGGAGTGAAGGTGTGGAGTGTTGGAGTGAGGGAGTGGAGGAATGGAGTTTGGAGTGGAGGGAGTGAAGTGTTAATGAACCTTTAGTTTTATACTCTGGTACCACATTAGTACATTGTCTGCATCACAATTATTAATTATTGTACATGTAGTTCGATACCAGAAATTTTTTGAAAGAGCACAGCATTATTTTGGTGTACTCCTTAATCAAATAATAATGGTTAAAAACGAATACAAAGTTTACAACAAAAGACCAAGCAATTAAAAAACTGCGACATGTTTGAACTAAACAATTTAATGCAATAATCTTTGTAAAGTTATTGCACTGCCCAGAGTGTCATTTAGGTTATTCTTAACTTGACCACTAGCTTGTATATGTAAACTAACCATACCATCAGGGGCTGAGAAGACGACATTATGCATGCTTAAGCTTTTGTGTGTAGTATAATTATTAAAGTTATTTCTTACCGCAGGTGTACGTTCGTTGGCAGCGAAATGGAGGTACTGCCTTCCCAGCACTCCACTCCCAATCTATCGAGGAGAAATGTACGTGCATAAAATACATTGTTGACTTCAGTGTTCCCAAGTTACCGATGAGGTAAAGCACACTTCCAGAATCACGCTGAAATCATCATCTGGGACCTGTAGTATAATTTGGATCAAGATTAAGACGTTGACAGGAGGATTGCGCTCACGTTAACATATTCGTAATAGTTGAAGGTTGGATTGCAGGACTGAAAAGGAAGTTCAAAAAACTCGTGTTTGACCACTGTTGCATACTCAGTGCGTGTAATTGTATGTTACAGACGTTCAGTACTCTCATAAATACGTGCATGTAGGACATGCGAGCATTAAAATCCCTGGCCCGGGAGGTTTGGGAGAAGGGGTGGGGCAGGGGTAGGGTGGAGCTGCTGAACCTTTGTAATATCCTTTTGACCGCTGCCAGAACTCGTCCAGGGACGCTTGGTCGCACTCGCGTCGATTACCATTATCCTCGCCTGCTTCTCGCTACAGAAGGGGAGATGTACGCACGAGAGAAGATTAAGCTGAGAAATCAATCCAACTGCATGCATCATATCTCTCACCTCAACCCAAGGAGGTCTCTCTTTGGTTTGCTCAAGCCTTGAGCATGGCTTACCAATAGATGGAGTGTCGGCTGCATGTAGGCCAAAATAAAAGTAAAAATTGGCGGCGCGAGCTATATAGACACACCATTATTATTGTTCCACTGCGCTCCTTTTACTTCCTGTCTGTAATTCATAGAATAGTTACGATGCATTGGTACTCACTGTGAATTTCATTAGCACGCGCCCACTGGATTTCCTCATTCTGCAGAATGCAATCGCCTGCAATAATCAATTTTCCTTAAACGAGGTTCAGCTGCTGTCCGCTTTGCACAATACTAAATGGCGTATCGTGTTGCTCTCGTCTAGATCGCATAACGGATGCGCCTGGGTACGATCTCGCGTGCACACTGGCAGAGTCTACGAGAGGGTCAGACAAGTGAGATTGAGGTGCACGTGCATGGAATTGATCATTTTTCAGATGAAACCACGGTTCCAGAAGTAGCGGTTTGTCAATGCGTTGGATAAAATATGGACGTTCTATGTTGGTTTTAGGAAGTAAGGCCTAGTTCCTCTGATGAACAAGATGTGATAACATCATCATGGTATTGTATAGCTCTAGTGCTCTACATGTTAAATAGGTTTATCCTAATTTATGACATTGCAGAGAACACATTGGTATCCGCTACATTTAAATCCACAATAACCTGGAAACAAGAACTTAACGGAGTGCAAGTGATTGCCTCCGCGTCCAATCCCTGTACGTTTGGATAAAATGGGTGTGTGTCGCAGTGAAATTTGGCTGTGGTACAAGCTAGTGCTCTGGAACATACCTACGGAAGACGTCAGGCTGAGGAAAGGAAGGTCGTTAGTTTACTAGCAAGCTATATGATATCCTAATATTCGGTGGGGGTTTGTTGCCGGGATGAAGTTATACTGATAGAAATGAAGTTTGCGGGCACAGGAAAGAATTTGGAGACCATGCAAAACCAAAGGGATCCACTTTTTGATAGTGTGATTGAGATGCAGTTTCGTATTGTTAGGGCTTCATTAATTAACTGACAAGAACACAATAGTGATTTTAAAAATGACATGGGTGCTTGCACTGCTGCTTACAAAGCATCCCTCCCAATGCATACATCACATGCATGATATCTGGCAGGCCCTGCAAACCTACTGATGGGGAGGTCTGCCATGATGGATATACAGATACTGATTCGATGATGTCACCGTATGGGAAGGTCTGCCCATAGCAGTATGGTATGAATATGATGTCATTCAATAGTCTGTCAGTATAACCATGACAAAAAGATGAGGGCCTGCTTAAGTTTATAGCAGGGACTCCCAGAAGGTTAGGACCAATTAACACCCACCTCGAGTTCTCTCTAGATCAGTTTAGGTGAGATGACATCAGAGAACCCCTTAGGTCTTAGGTACACCTACTGGTAAGTGATGGTGTATATTGTAACTCTCAAGACATCCATTAGTCTTTTTACTTTTTAAAACATTGAATCTCCATTTTATTATAAGTCTGCACGTATATTGTCAAATGCTTAAACCAGAGGCCACACCCTTATGCGAGATAGCGACTGCTGTGTTCCAAATAAAGCAAGGAAGGCCAAGGGGTCTGACCGCCAGACCCCCTGGAAGTCATAGGAGGGGCACGCCCCTCCCGTACCTACCTATTAGATCTCCCTCCCGAAATCCTGAATCTGCCCCTGCATATACTTGTTTCGTTGTGTTTACAGGTAAAAGAAAATGGTTTTGTGCACTTGCCATTCTAAAAAGGGTGAACTGATGTACGTATATGTATGTACATATGTATGTATGTATGTATGTATGTATGTATGTATGTATGTATGTATGTATGTATGTATGTATGTATGTATGTATGTATGTATGTATGTATGTATGTATGTATGTATGTATGTATGTATGTATGTATGTATGTATGTATGTATGTATGTATGTATGTATGTATGTATGTATGTATGTATGTATGTATGTATGTATGTATGTATGTATGTATGTATGTATGTATGTATGTATGTATGTATGTATGTATGTATGTATGTATGTATGTATGTATGTATGTATGTATGTATGTATGTATGTATGTATGTATGTATGTATGTATGTATGTATGTATGTATGTATGTATGTATGTATGTATGTATGTATGTATGTATGTATGTATGTATGTATGTATGTATGTATGTATGTATGTATGTATGTATGTATGTATGTATGTATGTATGTATGTATGTATGTATGTATGTATGTATGTATGTATGTATGTATGTATGTATGTATGTATGTATGTATGTATGTATGTATGTATGTATGTATGTATGTATGTATGTATGTATGTATGTATGTATGTATGTATGTATGTATGTATGTATGTATGTATGTATGTATGTATGTATGTATGTATGTATGTATGTATGTATGTATGTATGTATGTATGTATGTATGTATGTATGTATGTATGTATGTATGTATGTATGTATGTATGTATGTATGTATGTATGTATGTATGTATGTATGTATGTATGTATGTATGTATGTATGTATGTATGTATGTATGTATGTATGTATGTATGTATGTATGTATGTATGTATGTATGTATGTATGTATGTATGTATGTATGTATGTATGTATGTATGTATGTATGTATGTATGTATGTATGTATGTATGTATGTATGTATGTATGTATGTATGTATGTATGTATGTATGTATGTATGTATGTATGTATGTATGTATGTATGTATGTATGTATGTATGTATGTATGTATGTATGTATGTATGTATGTATGTATGTATGTATGTATGTATGTATGTATGTATGTATGTATGTATGTATGTATGTATGTATGTATGTATGTATGTATGTATGTATGTATGTATGTATGTATGTATGTATGTATGTATGTATGTATGTATGTATGTATGTATGTATGTATGTATGTATGTATGTATGTATGTATGTATGTATGTATGTATGTATGTATGTATGTATGTATGTATGTATGTATGTATGTATGTATGTATGTATGTATGTATGTATGTATGTATGTATGTATGTATGTATGTATGTATGTATGTATGTATGTATGTATGTATGTATGTATGCACGCACGCATGCACGCACGCACGCACGCACGCACGCACGCACGCACGCACGCACGCACGCACGCACGCACGCACGCACGCACGCACGCACGCACGCACGCACGCACGCACGCACGCACGTACGTACGTACGTACGTACGTACGTACGTACGTACGTACGTACGTACGTACGTATGTATGTATGTATGTATGTATGTATGTATGTATGCATGTACATACGTACGTTCGTATGTAAATACGTACGTATGTACGTAATGTATGTATGTATGTGTGTGTGTGTGTGTGTGTGGATGGATGGATGGATGGATGGATGGATGGATGGATGGATGGATGGATGGATGGATGGATGGATGGATGGATGGATGGATGGATGGATGGATGGATGGATGGATGGATGGATGGATGGATGGATGGATGGATGGATGGATGGATGGATGGATGGATGGATGGATGGATGGATGGATGGATGGATGGATGCATGCTGTCTGTCTGCCTGTCTGTCTATCTGTCTGTCTGTCTGCCTGTCTGTCTGGTGTAAATGCATGTATGTCTGTAGTGTGTATGTGTGGTGTAAGTATATTAGCAAGGGATACTAATCACTTTCACTACTAGTGAAAATGTATTCACATATTCTTACAACTGAAAATGAGTCACACATCAATAAATATTTATTATTAAATTCAGTTCTATTTAGTCCACACCGGAGAATCCTTCAGTGTTCTCTATGGCTGTTGTAAGCATCTCCTTCAAGTGGAAATACTGAGTATATGCAGGGAGGTCGATATGATTGAAGCTGAAAGTGAACAAGATATCAGTCTGAAGTAAACAAGAAATATTATGTTAATGGCTAACCAAGTGTGGGCCCTTGGGAATGAGTTGGTAGGGCCATATCTTTTAATGCTAAATTTTCTGCGACCTTGGCTTCCTGGGGAAATAGTCACACACAGTCTCAAACACAGGCATACCAACATACACACAACACACGCACATATACACACACATAAATACACACACATACACACACACACACCTTGTAGCTCTGCAAACCCATTCATGGGGACCTTTGATGTCCCTGTCACAAACTGAAGTAGGCGTGCCCTCATCTCGTTGTCATAGTTACTGACTGCCTATTGGCGTACATGAAGTCACATTAGATGCTAACACAGTAGTGCATATGGTACCTTCCAGAACCACACAATGACATCATCAGTAGCTGTATATCCATCATATAATGTGTTCCTCTTCCAGTCCTCCACATCAATCTCTGGCAGCCCTCCCATCAGGTACTGGTGACAGAGGGTTAGGACCACCTCAGGAGAGGGACAGGTCAGCTCACCTCCAGTTCTCTCTCATCAAACACTTGGATCAGTTTGGGCGAGATGACATCAGAGAACCCCTAGGTACAAAAATGGCCACCAGAGATCACCTCAGACTTCTGAGTACTACAGACCTACCTTCATGAAGGCATCCATCTGATCCTGCACTCTCTCTGTAAACCTCCACTTTATTGCAAGTCTGCAGAGGTGTGGTCAAATGTCTAAACCAAAGGCCCCACCCCCAATACAAAATCCATACTCCACATATTCCTTCTTATTCATCTCTGTAACAGGGATGCTTCTTCCGTCAGGTTTGAGGTCAACTTCTTGCACCTAACATCATGATGTGAACAATGAAGGTACTAGACACTAACAAAGGGGGGGGGGGGGGGGGGGGGGTGGTGGCTCGGAACATTGCAGTATTCATTGCATTCGTTATTGGATTGTAAAAATAAACTGGGTTAATAATTATGCATGCTTTTGCATAATCGCTGTCATTCACATGCAACTGTAGCTGACCCGAGTTTGCTACAAGACAATCACAAATGCAGAAGTATGCAATGAATTACTGCCATTTTCCACCGTTTCACGGTGGTACTATCCCTGCAATACAAGTGTATTCAAATTTGTGACATTGTTATGCACCAATAGCATCATGAGGCATTTGATTTTTAAGAGACTTAGTAAGGTTACAGAAAGGGGGTTAAATAGTGCCTTTAAAACACACCCCAAAAAAATCAAATTAAAAACACACACATTTCAAAACTGCCATATAATTACCTCTCCTAGGGCTTCCTTATTGACACTGAAGTTCAAACACAGCGGCTCTGGATCATTCTCAAGAATGTATTTCATACTATTGTACATTTCCACATCCTGTCATGTGACAGGATATTAAGAAGGATATTTCAGACCTTGCCACACCTACCACAGATTGCATGTCTTCAAAGGTCACCTTCTTCCCCAACATCATCTTGTAGAATGGCCGGATGAAGAAAGCTAAAGACATGATGGAGAACATGACGTGAGATGTCCACTGTTGGAGGTCACTGACCATCTATGATCATGATGTGGTAGATAGCCAGTCCACACACCCTTCCATAGAACTTGAAGTAGTCCAAATGCCCTGGGTTACATATCCCTGAGTTTGGACTGATCTGGAGTGTGTAGTCATCACTGCAAGATGATGTCCACACAAACATTGGTCACCAGGGAACATCTGAGTGTGCCAGTAATCCCTCTTACCTAGCTGCATACTCAAACAGACCATAGTAAGGATTGAACATCTCTTTTGACAGCAGGTGGAACCATTCCCTGAAGGAACAATAAGCTGGTGAAATGCACACATCTTCACACACTACACCACACATCTTCACACCACACCACACATTCCACGCACAAGGTATCATTGCATAAGCCCAGCTGTGTATGCATGTATGCATGTATGCATGTATGCGTGTATGCGTGTATGCGTGTATGCGTGTATGCGTGTATGCGTGTATGCGTGTATGTATGTATGTGTGTATGCATGTATGCGTGTATGCATGTATGCATGTATGCATGCATGTGTGTATGTATGTATGTATGTATGTATGTATGTATGTATGTATGTATGTATGTATGTATGTATGTATGTATGTATGTATGTATGTATGTAGGTATGTATGTATGTGTGTATGTATGTATGTATGTATGTATGTATGTATGCATGTATGTACGTATTTGTGTGTGTGTTTATGTATGCATGCATGTCTGTAGTGTGTATGCATGTGGTGTATGTATATTAGCAAGGGATACTAATCACTTTCACTACTAGTTACATTTATAAAAATGTTTTGAAATGTATTCACATATTGTTACAACTGAAAATGAGTCACACACATCAATAAATATTTATTATTAAATTCAGTTCTATTTAGTCCACACCAGAGAATCCTTCAGTATTCTCTATGGCTGTTGTAAGCATCTCCTTCAACTGGTAATACTGAGTATATGCAGGGAGGTCAATACGATTGAAGCTGAAAGGGAACAAGATATCAGTCTGAAGTAGACAAGAACTATTATGTTAATGGCTAACCAAGTGTGGGCCCTTGGGAATGAGTTGGTAGGGCCATATCTTTTAATGCTAAATTTTCTGAGACCTTGGCTTCCTGAAACAGTCACACACAGTCTCAAACACAGGCATACCAACATACACACAACACATGCACGTATACACACACACCTTGCAGCTCTGCAAACCCATTCATGGGGACCTTTGATGTCCCTGTCACAAACTGAAGTAGGCGTGCCCTCATCTCGCTGTCATAGTTACTGACTGCCTATTGGCATACATGAAGTCACATTAGATGCTAACACAGTAATGCATATGGTACCTTCCAGAACCACACAATGACATCATCAGTAGCTGTATATCCATCATAATCTGTGTTCCTCTTCCAGTCCTCCACATCAATCTCTGGCAGCCCTCCCATCAGGTACTGGGGACAGAGGGTTAGGACCACCTCAGGAGAGGGACAGGTCAGCTCACCTCCAGTTCTCTCTCATCAAACACTTGGATCAGTTTGGGCGAGATGACATCAGAGAACCCCTAGGTACAAAAATGGCCACCAGTGATCACCTCAGACTTCTGAGTACTACAGACCTACCTTCATGAAGGCATTCATCTGATCTTGCACTCTCTCTGTAAACCTCCACTTTATTGCAAGTCTGCAGAGGTGTGGTCAAATGTCTAAACCAAAGCCCCACCCCCAATACAAATTCCATACTCCACATATTCCTTCTTATTCATCTCTGTAACAGGGATGTTTCTTCCGTCAGGTTTGAGGTCAACTTCTTGCACCTAATATCATGATATGAACGATGAAGGTAGTACTAGACCCTAACAAAGGGGAAGGGGGGGGGGGCCTCGGAACATTGCAGTATTCATTGCACTCGTTATTGGATTGTAAAAATAAACTAGGTTAATAATTATGCTTGCTTTTGCGTAATCGCTGTCATTCACATGGATAACAGCAACTGTAGCTGACCCGAGTTTGCTACAAGACAATCACAAATGCAGAAGTATGCAATGAATTACTGACATTTCCCACTGTTTCACGGTGGTACTATCCTTGCAATACAAGTGTATTCAAATTTGTGACATTGTTATGCACCAATAGCATCACGAGGCATTTGATTTGTAAGAGACTTAGTAAGGTTACAGAAAGGGGTTAAATAGTGCCTTTAAAACACACCCCAAAAAAATCAAATTAAAAACACACACATTTCAAAACTGCCATATAATTACCTCTCCTAGGGCTTCCTTATTGACACTGAAGTTCAAACACAGCGGCTCTGGATCATTCTCAAGAATGTATTTCATACTATTGTACATTTCCACATCCTGTCATGTGACAGGATATTAAGAAGGATATTTCAGGCCTTGCCACACCTACCACAGATTGCATGTCTTCAAAGGTCACCTTCTTCCCCAACATCATCTTGTAGAATGGCCGGATGAAGAAAGCTAAAGACATGATGGAGAACATGATGTGAAAGGTCCACTGTTGGAGGTTACTGACCATCTATGATCATGTTGTGGTAGATAGCCATGGCACACACCCTTCCATAGAACTTGAAGTAGTCCAAATGCCCTGGGTTACATATCCCTGAGTTTGGACTGATCTGGAGTGTGTAGTCATCACTACAAGATGATGTCCACACAAACATTGATCACCAGGGAACATCTGAGTGTGTCAGTAATCCCTCTCACCTAGCTGCATACTCAAACAGACCATAGTAAGGATTGAACATCTCTTTTGACAGCAGGTGGAACCATTCCCTGAAGGAAGGTCATGAATAGTTTGTAGGTCAAAAACACACTAATCGTACGTTACCTTGACAACCCTCCATAATCATATCCTCTCTCCCCAGTAAACGTAACATTCGGTCGCATTCTAAATTGGCTTGCGTCCTTCACTTTCATTATACAGTTGAAGGAGTCCTCCAGTACGCTGCTGCGACTAACAGGGATATTCAGCCTTCCCTCCCCAGGCTGAAACAGAGTGGCTCAATGACTAATTCTTTTAAACCACATGTCTTACAACACTTGGCAGCTTTGATCTGAAATTTGTCAGTTTCTGCTTGTAGTTTCTGGAGTACTCAAGTTTCTGAATACATTGGTATCATGTGGGAGGAGAGGATTTAATCAGGTTATCAAGGCATATACTATAGTTCAATTTTTATCCAAATGCAATTATCCCCATTCCATCTCCTGTTTCCACCCACCAGCTGCAACCTATTCATTGCCACACCCACGTACTCACTGCCACACCTCTAACAACCAATGCCACACCCATAGCAACCACTGCCACACCCCCAGCCATCATGTACTCACAGGCGCTGGCTTGTTGTTCTGTAGTCTTGGATCCTCCCACTGTGTGGACTTGGTAGCTAAGGGGTTAACATAATACAGTGTACATCACTGAGATATGGTGGGTGTGGCTTACTATGGTCCACAAAGAACACCCGCCCATCAGGTGTTATCTTCCTCTCCCACCCAGGCTGTGGGGAGAGTATTAAATACAGGAATTTTAAGGGAGTGTCCCTGTAATTAGCACAGGGCTAAGGGAGCGCCCCTGTAATTAACACAGGGCTAAGGGAGCGCCCCTGTAATTAGCACAGAGCTAAGGAGTGTCCCTGTAATTAGCACAGGGCTAAGGGAGCGCCCTTGTAATTAGCACAGAGCTAAGGGAGTGCCCCTGTAATTAGCTCAGGACTAAAGTATTCAGCGCACGTATTCACTTACTGGAAGTGGGCCTGTTCCTTCAGTTGGCTTCCTCAGAGGATGATCCTGTAATTAGTACAAACAATGAGATCCAGTCCCCAGACCAGCTGTGCATGCTTACCCATGTGGTGGTTTTAGTGTTATGGTCAAGATAATAGAAGCGTCCATCATTGCCCTTCCTCATCTCCCAGCCTGGGGGTAGGTCTGGGTCCTGTGAGATGGTGCAAGGTAAAGGTAAACACAACATTACGAAGGACCAATGGAGGAGGGGGAAGGGAAGGGACCAATGGAGGAGGGGGAAGGGAAAGGACCAATGGAGGAGGGGAAAGGGAAGGGACCAATGGAGGAGGGGGAAGGGAAGGGACCAATGGAGGAGGGGGAAGAGAAGGGACCAATGGAGAAGGGGGAAGGGAAGGACCAATGGAGGAGGGGGAAGAGAAGGGACCAATGGAGGAGGGGGAAGGGAAGGACCAATGGAGGAGGGGGAAGGGAAGGACCAATGGAGGAGGGGGAAGGGAAGGACCAATGGAGGAGGGGGAAGGGAAGGACCAATGGAGGAGGGGGAAGGGAAGGACCAATGGAGGAGGGGGAAGGGAAGGACCAATGGAGGAGGGGGAAGGGAAGGACCAATGGAGGAGGGGGAAGGGAAGGACCAATGGAGGAGGGGGAAGGGAAGGGACCAATGGAGGAGGGGGAAGAGAAGGGACCAATGGAGGAGGGGGAAGGGAAGGGACCAATGGAGAAGGGGAAAGGGAAGGGACCAATGGAGGAGGGGGAAGGGAAGGGACCAATGGAGGAGGGGGAAGGGAAGGACTAATGGAGGAGGGGGAAGGGAAGGACCAATGGAGGAGGGGGAAGGGAAGGACCAATGGAGGAGGGGGAAGGGAAGGACCAATGGAGGAGGGGGAAGGGAAGGACCAATGGAGGAGGGGGAAGGGAAGGACCAATGGAGGAGGGGGAAGGGAAGGACCAATGGAGGAGGGGGAAGGGAAGGACCAATGGAGGAGGGGGAAGGAAGGGACCATTGGAGGAGGGGAAAGGGAAGGGACCAATGGAGGAGGGGGAAGGAAGGGACCAATGGAGGAGGGGGAAGGGAAGGGACCAATGGAGAAGGGGAAAGGGAAGGGACCAATGGAGGAGGGGGAAGGAAGGGACCAATGGAGAAGGGGGAAGGAAGGACCAAATGGAGTAGATAAAATAAAAGGGACCTATGGAGGAGGGGAAGAAGGATCAATGGTGGAGAGGGAAGGGACCAACAGGAACCTTTGCATGACCATCCCGGTATTTGTATTGTAAGTGGATGCTAAGGGAATTGCTTTACTTCATTCATAACCAAAATATGACAAAGGAATTATTTTTGTAACGTTACACTGAGAACTTGCGACTCGAACCTGTAGAACAACTGAAGCAGTGCTGATACTTCTTGGAACACTCCGACCAGGAGCAATACTCTGACCACTTCCACCAGGAAGTGTGGGTTTGGTCCATGTGGTGGTCCTGGTGTTGTGGTCCATATAGTAGACACGCCCATCAGGAGTTTTTTTTGCCTCCCAACCCGGGGGAAGGTCTGGATTCTGCTGAAATGTTTTGTTGTCAGAAATAGAGCACATGATAAGCACATGATAGGCACATGATAAGCACATGACATCAGTATAATCAACTTTGTTGCTGGACTCTCAGGCCCAGACCCTTCAGACTCCTCTCTCAGGCCCAGTCACTTCAGACCCAACCTATTGCAACTTACTATGTGAGGAGTACTCTGACCACTCCCACCAGGAAGTGTGGGTTTGGTCCATGTGGTGGTCCTGGTGTTGTGGTCCATATAGTAGACACGCCCATCAGGAGCTATTTTTGCCTCCCAACCCGGGGGAAGGTCCAACTAAAGCGTGGGGGGGGGGGGGGGGGGGGGGGGGGGGGGATGAAGAGGGGTAATATGCAAAGATAGGAGTTCGTATGGTGCATATTTATTGGCCAAAACATTTCAACAGATGGGATTGGTGCTAATGTAACATAAACATTTTCAGGAAGGAGCATCAGAGTTGACACTGGCAATTGAACGCTTACACACTGGAAATTGGCCTATCCATCATGGAGTTACAATGGCCTGAATTTTTAAAATTAAGAACGAGAGAGAGTTGTCTTAGAATATTAAATAATTAGACGTTTTATGTTTATTGTCCTGACTGTCATCCCGTGAGTACACGCAGGTAAACAGGGGGAAAAATTTTTTGCTAAATAAATATATTTAACTGTACATGTGGGCAGGGATGACACCTGGATGTTTGATTGTACCTCAGGGATGACATGTGGGTGTTTGATTGTACCTCAGGGATGACATGTGGGTGTTTGATTGTACCTCAGGGATGACATGTGGGTGTTTGATTGTACCTCAGGGATGACATGTGGGTGTTTGATTGTACCTCAGGGATGACACCTGGGTGTTTGATTGTACCTCAGGGATGACACCTGGGTGTTTGATTGTACCTCAGGGATGAGACCTGGGTGTTTGATTGTACCTCAGGGATGACATGTGGGTGTTTGATTGTACCTCAGGGATGAGACCTGGGTGTTTGATTGTACCTCAGGGATGAGACCTGGGTGTTTGATTGTACCTCAGACACACAAATCCATTTAATGACAATGACCAGTTAATGACCAGTTAATGACCAATTAATGACAATGACCAGTTAATGACCAGTTAATGACCAGTTAATGACCAATTAATGACTATGACCAGTTAATGACTATGACCAGTTAATTCTTAAACCAGGAGTCTCCATGGCTCACTTGAGAAGGTCCTGAAAGTGACAAGGTAGCACCTTGAGGGGGCGGAGTGGTAGAGCCTCGAGGGGGCGTGGCGGTAATGCCTTGAGGGGGCAGAGTGTTAGCACCTTGAGGGGGCGAAGTGGTAGAGCCTTGAGGGGGCGGGGTGATAGAGCCTTGAGGGGGCGGGGTGATAGGGCCTTGAGGGGGCGGGGTGGTAGAGCCTTGAGGGGGCGGGGTGGTAGAGCCTTGAGGGGGCGGGGTGGTAGAGCCTTGAGGGGGCGGGGTGGTAGAGCCTTGAGGGGGCGGGGTGGTAAAGCCTTGAGGGGGCGGGGTGGTAGAGCCTTGAGGGGTCAAGGTAACAAAGAATTGAGGGGGCGGGGTGATAGAGCCTTGAGGGGGCGGGGTGATAGAGCCTTGAGGGGGCGGGGTTGTTATGACAGTCTGAAGGTCAGGGGCAGGAGGTGTGGTTGCAACAGGGTGATGCTGAACACTCTCAGTGGTCTGGGGAGGTGGGGGGTTCACAAGAGGCCAAGGTGAGACTGGATGAGCGTGAGGCTCATCCGTTGGTTCAGTGGCCACAGCGTTGGTGAACTGATGCAATGGAAAGTAAAGGCACCACCATCACATAACTAAGCCACCACATCACATAAGCCACCATCATCACATAACTAAGCCACCATCATCACATAACTAAGCCACCACCATTATCACATAACTAAGCCACCATCATCACATAACTAAGCCACCATCATCACATAACTAAGCCACCATCATCACCTAACTAAGCCACCATCATCACCTAACTAAGCCACCATCATCACATAACTAAGCCACCATCATCACATAACTAAGCCACCATCATCACATAACTAAGCCACCATCATCACATAACTAAGCCACCATCATCACATAACTAAGCCACCATCATCACATAACTAAGCCACCATCATCACATAACTAAGCCACCATCATCACATAACTAAGCCACCACCATCACATAACTAAGCCACCATCATCACATAACTAAGCCACCACCATCACATAACTAAGCCACCATCATCACATAACTAAGCCACCATCATCACATAACTAAGCCACCATCATCACATAACTAAGCCACCATCATCACATAACTAAGCCACCATCATCACATAACTAAGCCACCATCATCACATAACTAAGCCACCATCATCACATAACTAAGCCACCACCATCACATAACTAAGCCACCATCATCACATAACTAAGCCACCATCATCACATAACTAAGCCACCATCATCACCTAACTAAGCCACCACCATCACATAACTAAGCCACCATCATCACATAACTAAGCCACCACCATCACATAACTAAGCCACCACCATCACATAACTAAGCCACCATCATCACCTAACTAAGCCACCACCATCACATAACTAAGCCACCATCATCACATAACTAAGCCACCACCATCACATAACTAAGCCACCATCATCACATAACTAAGCCACCATCATCACATAACTAAGCCACCATCATCACATAACTAAGCCACCATCATCACATAACTAAGCCACCATCATCACATAACTAAGCCACCATTATCACATAACTAAGCCACCATCATCACATAACTAAGCCACCACCATCACATAACTAAGCCACCATCATCACATAACTAAGCCACCATCATCACATAACTAAGCCACCATCATCACCTAACTAAGCCACCACCATCACATAACTAAGCCACCATCATCACATAACTAAGCCACCACCATCACATAACTAAGCCACCACCATCACATAACTAAGCCACCACCATCATATAACTAAGCCACCATCATCACATAACTAAGCCACCATCATCACATAACTAAGCCACCACCATCACATAACTAAGCCACCACCATCACATAACTAAGCCACCACCATCACATAACTAAGCCACCATCATCACATAACTAAGCCACCACCATCACATAACTAAGCCACCATTATCACATAACTAAGCCACCATCATCACATAACTAAGCCACTACCATCACATAACTAAGCCACCATCATCACATAACTAAGCCACCATCATCACATAACTAAGCCACCATCATCACATAACTAAGCCACCATCATCACATAACTAAGCCACCACCATCACATAACTAAGCCACCATCATCACATAACTAAGCCACCACCATCACATAACTAAGCCACCATTATCACATAACTAAGCCACCACCATCACATAACTAAGCCACCACCATCACATAACTAAGCCACCACCATCACATAACTAAGCCACCACCATCACATAACTAAGCCACCATCATCACATAACTAAGCCACCATCATCACATAACTAAGCCACCATCATCACATAACTAAGCCACCATCATCACATAACTAAGCCACCATTATCACATAACTAAGCCACCATCATCACATAACTAAGCCACCACCATCACATAACTAAGCCACCATCATCACATAACTAAGCCACCATCATCACATAACTAAGCCACCATCATCACCTAACTAAGCCACCACCATCACATAACTAAGCCACCATCATCACATAACTAAGCCACCACCATCACATAACTAAGCCACCACCATCACATAACTAAGCCACCACCATCATATAACTAAGCCACCATCATATAACTAAGCCACCATCATCACATAACTAAGCCACCACCATCACATAACTAAGCCACCACCATCACATAACTAAGCCACCACCATCACATAACTAAGCCACCATCATCACATAACTAAGCCACCATCATCACATAACTAAGCCACCATCATCACATAACTAAGCCACCACCATCACATAACTAAGCCACCATTATCACATAACTAAGCCACCATCATCACATAACTAAGCCACTACCATCACATAACTAAGCCACCATCATCACATAACTAAGCCACCATCATCACATAACTAAGCCACCATCATCACATAACTAAGCCACCATTATCACATAACTAAGCCACCACCATCACATAACTAAGCCACCACCATCACATAACTAAGCCACCACCATCACATAACTAAGCCACCACCATCACATAACTAAGCCACCATCATCACATAACTAAGCCACCATCATCACATAACTAAGCCACCATCATCACATAACTAAGCCACCATCATCACATAACTAAGCCACCATCATCACATAACTAAGCCACCATTATCACATAACTAAGCCACCACCATCACATAACTAAGCCACCATCATCACCTAACTAAGCCACCATCATCATATAACTAAGCCACCATCATCACATAACTAAGCCACCATCATCACATAACTAAGCCACCATCATCACATAACTAAGCCACCACCATCACATAACTAAGCCACCATCATCACATAACTAAGCCACCACCATCACATAACTAAGCCACCACCATCACATAACTAAGCCACCACCATCATATAACTAAGCCACCATCATCACATAACTAAGCCACCATCATCACATAACTAAGCCACCACCATCACATAACTAAGCCACCACCATCATATAACTAAGCCATCATCATCACATAACTAAGCTACCATCATCACATAACTAAGCCACCACCATCACATAACTAAGCCACCACCATCATATAACTAAGCCACCACCATCACATAACTAAGCCACCATCATCACATAACTAAGCCACCATCATCACATAACTAAGCCACCATCATCACATAACTAAGCCACCACCATCACATAACTAAGCCACCATCATCACATAACTAAGCAACCATCATCACATAACTAAGCCACCATCATCACATAACTAAGCCACCACCATCACATAACTAAGCCACCATCATCACATAACTAAGCCACCATCATCACATACCTAAGCCACCATCATCACATAACTAAGCCACCATCATCACATAACTAAGCCACCACCATCACATAACTAAGCCACCACCATCACATAACTAAGCCACCATCATCACATAACTAAGCCACCATCATCACATACCTAAGCCACCATCATCACATAACTAAGCCACCATCATCACATAACTAAGCCACCACCATCACATAACTAAGCCACCATCATCACATAACTAAGCCACCACCATCACATAACTAAGCCACCACCATCACATAACTAAGCCACCATCATCACATAACTAAGCCACCACCATCACATAACTAAGCCACCATCATCACATAACTAAGCCACCATCATCATATACAACCATGGATTCTTAAACTCACTTCAGGAATTACCTATGATCAACACAATCTGGTGATCTATCACCTGCAAGCCTGGGCACCCATACAGAATACCAGCACTTACCTCAGAGCTGTCAAGTCTCTGCAAGAACTGTCTCTCATTACCACGCCTACCGGGACGTCTGACTGAAACCTGACGAGTGTGATGATCCACAAATATTGAACGTCCATTGTAGTCCTAAGGATGGAAATACCCCGATATGTCAACAATGGCACAATACTATGAGATTATAGTCATCAAAAGATGGCCACCCACTGATGATGCCACCCACTAATGATTTCTGATAGCTATGGCCACCCACTGATGATGACCACACCCAACAATGGCCACCCACTGATGCCACACCCAACAATGGTCACCCACTGATGACCACACCCAACAATGGCCACCCACTGATGACCACACCCAACAATGGCCACCCACTGATGACCACACCCAACAATGGCTGCTCACAGTGCGTCGCTCCCATCCATCTGGAAGTTCCCCAACCTCATCCTCTTCGATGGGAGGGGCACTTGGTACTGCGGCTCTTGCCTGCTGGAGAATCGCCACCATAATACCTTTATATATCACTGACCACACCCACCTCAGACGGCTGTGATTCAGTGCCCCCATGTGATATCTCAGCTGGAGCATATGAGGAGGTACACCAGGGGGTCAGGGGGTCAGGGTATTCCAAGGGGTCAAAGGGACAACAGGGGGTCAGGGTATAGCAAGGGGTCAGAGGTATCAGAGTGACACCGGGGGGGGGGGGGGGTCAGAGGTACACCAGAGGAATCAGAGGGTCACCTACCATGAAGGGATACTTGAGATACCCTGTGTGAGGCTAAGGGAAAGATAGGGAAAGACATATAAGTACACGAACACTTCCTTGAATGCATACATGGATATGGTAACTAAAGTAATTATTTTTTAATTATGTAAATGGTCAATGTGTGCTATTAATTGTATGCTCAAAATTCTGACAGGTGACCACCCATTTCAAGTTACAGTTCATTCATTAGGGTGTGAAACCTGGAAATAATAATGTTAATAATTCAGGTTCATGTTTGATTAATAATTTCTTTAATTATGTTTGAAATCTTGATCGTGCCTAATTGTACATATAGCTAAGTGCCTCTCCCACCTGCCATTAAAGTCTCTCCCACCCTCCAACCCATCAAAAAAGGCTGGTGTTCAAACATGCAATATATCTGTAATTTTTCAAAATCAAGCCTTTTATTTCCTAAGTGTTCACATATAATCATTCAAACATGAACCTTTGATGGGGGTGGAGGGAAGTACTTTAGATGGGGGGGAGGAAGTACTTTAGATGGTGGGGAGGAAGTACTTTAGATGGGGGTGGAGGGAGGTACTTTAGATGGGGGTGGAGGGGGGTACTTTAGATGGGGGTGGAGGGAAGTACTTTAGATGGGGGTGGAGGGAGGTACTTTAGATGGGGGTGGAGGGAAGTACTTTAGATGGGGGTGGAGGGAGACTTTAGATGGGGGTGGAGGGAGGTACTTTAGATGGGTGGGGGTGGAGGGAGGTACTTTAGATGGGGGTGGAGGGAAGTACTTTAGGTGGGGGCAGAGGGAGGTGCTTTAGGTGGGGGTGGAGGGAGGTACTTTAGATGGGGGTGGAGGGAGGTACTTTAGGTGGGGGTGGAGGGAGGTACTTTAGATGGGGGTGGAGGGAGACTTTAGATGGGGGTGGAGGGAGGTACTTTAGATGAGGGTGGAGGGATACCCCACATGACACCCTACATAATGACACCCCACATAATGACACCCCTACATAATGACACCCCACATAATGACACCCCACATAACGACACCCCTACATAATGACACCCCACATAATGACACCCCTACATAATGACACCCCACATAACGACACCCCTACATAATGACACCCCACATAATGACACCCCACATAACGACACCCCTACATAATGACACCCCACATAATGACACCCCACATAATGACACCCCTACATAATGATGGGGGGAGGTAGATCACACTAAGAGTACAGCTGATATTGCACCAGTGTGGCCTGAGGTCACATTCACAGAGGTGCCCAGACCTACCAAGTGAAGGATTCACAAACAAGTAGTACACCACCACACTTCCTGCTATATGGCGATGCCTAGAGTGGCTTGCCCCTAACTCTGTGAATAAGGTTCTGACATGTGGCATGTTCATATGGCTATACAAGGTGAACAGGTACATGAAGAAGAACAAGCAGTAACAACATAATTTGATTTTTTGTATCACGTACTGTTCTTATGCACTAGGCCTCTAGATGTAATATATCACGTACTGTTCTTATGCACTAAGCCTATGTAATGTATCGTGTACTGTTCTTATGCACTAAGCCTATGTAATGTATCACGTACTGTTCTTATGCACTAAGCCTATGTAATGTATCACGTACTGTTCTTATGCACTAAGCCTATGTAATGTATCGTGTACTGTTCTTATGCACTAAGCCTATGTAATGTATCGTGTACTGTTCTTACGCACTAAGCCTATGTAATGTATCGTGTACTGTTCTTATGCACTAAGCCTATGTAATGTATCACGTACTGTTCTTATGCACTAAGCCTATGTAATGTATCGTGTACTGTTCTTATGCACTAAGCCTATGTAATGTATCGTGTACTGTTCTTATGCACTAAGCCTATGTAATGTATCGTGTACTGTTCTTATGCACTAAGCCTATGTAATGTATCGTGTACTGTTCTTATGCACTAAGCCTATGTAATGTATCGTGTACTGTTCTTATGCATTGTGCTGAATGGTTGATCCTGTATATACATTTAGCCACTGGCCCTCCCACATTACTAGATGGGAGGGCCAGTGGCTAAATGTATATACAGGATATACATTGCACCCCTCCCACATTACGCCTCCCCCCACATTGCACCCCTCCCACATTGCACATACTCACACTCTCAAGATGTCTGTATTATGTTTGTCAACCAAGGTCTTTTCTGCCTTCTGGCCATGATGCCTGAACCCACTCTCTAATTGATCAGGTGACAATGTCGGCTCAAAAGGAAGCGATGGATACTGAAACAGAAAGATGAAGAATGAAAAGAAGAGCATGGGGAGGAGGTAATAGAGAAGGCTATTATCTCACTGTTATGGCATCAGCACAGCTTTCTGGGTTATCATTAACCCTGATTCTACTAACCCTTTACTAACCCTGATTCTATAAACCCTTTACTAACCCTGATTCTACTAACCCTTTACTAACCCTGATTCTACTAACCCTTTACTAACCCTGATTCTACTAACCCTTTACTAACCCTGATTCTATAAACCCTTTACTAACACTGATACTTAATCATAGCCATTGGAAGCCAGGGCACCAGATACAGAACAGATAAATTTACTACTCTGTCCAGAGATGGATCCAGGGTTTAACTAATTCCCTGCTTTGTCCAGAGGTGGATCTAGGTATTGGCTAATTCATGCTCTGTTCCATGATTAACTAATTCATCCATGGTTTGGCCAAGGGTAATCAGTACACCAAAAAAAGAAACATCTTTACTACCTTGCAGTACTGTTGTGCAGCTGCAATTTAATCATTTCAATGAAATTCACAATGTAGAGTTAGATTTCAAATTGCAGTGGGATGGTCTGGGGACCTGAATATGTTTCAAACAAATACCCTGGGGGGGGGGGGGGGGGGGGGGGGTTCATTGCTGTTCCCACCCTGGGGGGAGGTCATTGCTCTCATGAGTTAGTTCCCACCCTGGATGATCATTTGCTCAACATGTGTTGTTGAAGGTTACAATTATCACATTTTAAATGCATAATTCACACATCCTGTCTCAAACCAGTTAATCCAGTTAATAATTGCTGTTTCCCAAACAAACTTTATTGGGTGTGTATAGAGGAGGAGGGGGGGGGGGGGGGGGGGGTAAATCTGTTGATTAAAAGAAACATCAAAGGTGTGGCTGTACCCTTCCCACCAAAGGTGTGGCTGTACCCTTCCCATCAAAGGTGTGGCTGTACCCTTCCCACCAAAGGTGTGGCTGTACCCTTCCCACCAAAGGTGTGGCTGTACCCTTCCCACCAAAGGTGTGGCTGTACCCTTCCCACCAAAGGTGTGGCTGTACCCTTCCCACCAAAGGTGTGGCTGTACCCTTCCCATCAAAGGTGTGGCTGTACCCTTACCGGTTCCAACATCTTTTACATGTAAACTTCTTAGTCAAATGATCTAATTAGTTATGGTCAAAATACCTCAGGTGTATGTTCATTGGCACCAAAATGGATGTACTGTCGTCCAAGAAAGCCATCACGTGTCTAGGAAGAAGAACAGAGCAATTCCACAAATGATTCATGGCCAATACAGGTACGTACCAGTGCATTGGCATTGTGCACGTCCAGGATCACACTGAACTCATCTACTGGGACCTAAAGGGGAGGGGAGGGGAGGAGGGAAGGAGAGGGGAGGAGGGAAGGAGAGGGGAGGAGGGAAGGAGAGGGGAGGAAGGAAGGAGAGGGGAGGAAGGAAGGAGAGGGGAGGAGGGAAGGAGAGGGGAGGAGGGAGGAGAGGGGAGGAGGGAAGGAGAGGGGAGGAGGGAAGGAGAGGGAGGAGGGAAGGAGAGGGATAAGTAGGAAGGAGAGGAGAGGGAGGAGGGAAGGGAGGAGGGAAGGGGAGAAGGGAAGGAGAAGAGGAGGGAAAGGGGAAAGGAAAACAAAGTATGTAGAAATTGTGTGTGGCAATTGAAACTGTAGAACTTACATCAAAGATGATGTAATAGTTGAAGATTGGGTTGCGAGTCTGACAGGAAGGTGGAGAAAGAGGAGAGGAGAGGGAGAAAGGGAAGATGGGAGGAGGGTGAGGGGAGGGAAGGGAGAGAAGTGGGATGTATTTAATATATTTTCATGCTCAAAGTGAAATGTCAGTATATTGGCCAAGTGTAGGGATTTCATATATAGTAACTTATGTAGCACTCTATATAACACCTTATGTAGCACCCTATATAACACCCTATGTAGCACCCTATACAACACCCTATGTAGCACCCTATACAACACCCTATGTAGCATTCTATATAACTCCCTATGTAGCACCCTATATAACACCCTATATAACACCCAGACCACTTTCATCACTCGGACCACACCAACATGGCAGGTGGTGTGTTAACTTATAGAGATGTGTGTATGCAAGATTACTGAGCAGTCACATGACACATAAACATATGTAGATTACTGAGCAGTCACATGACACATATACATACGTGGACAGTGTCCCATATCATGAAGGATGACTTATGCTGGACAGTGTCCCATATCATGAAGGATGACTTATGCTGGACAGTGTCCCATATCATGAAGGATGACTTATGCTGGACAGTGTCCCATATCATGAAGGATGACTTATGCTGGACAGTGTCCCATATCATGAAGGATGACTTATGCTGGACACTGTCCCATATCATGAAGGATGACTTATGCTGGACACTGTCCCATATCATGAAGGATGACTTATGCTGGACACACTGTCCCATATCATGATTCTTTGTACAACTACTGATGCAGTCACACACAGCAAATTCTCAACCACCCATGTATGGTATTGGCATTTGTCTATTAATATGACTATGCAATGGGCAGTTGACCTTTGACTAATAGCTACAGGCCATAAAAGTATAAAAGTGTGTTAGAGCTTGCATCAATTTGATAATGATGTTGAATTTTCGTCCCTTAAATTTCAAGTGTTTACAACGTGCGTCTTGCATTTGGTTGAATCATATTGGTTGTAACTTTTCAGCATTGAGATTGTTAAACACATCAGTGTGCAGTCTGTAATGTACTTTATGGACAATTGAGGCATTAAAGTACAATGCTAATTAAAATGTACATATTAAACAGTGGCTTTATTGTTTGGCTCAAAACATTGACCGATCTTCATATGCAAATAAATGATACATGTGTACTTCAGAAACAGTAAGCAGTTGTGTTCAATGCAGTTTGTCACAATGTAGTTGAAATTGGATTTATTCCTATTAATGCATGTATACATAATTATTAAAATGAAGTTGTTGAAGCCTTCTCACAGCTGGCTTCTCGGTTTGCCACTCTTACATGCAGGCCCAAGTCGGCTGTACTTAGAGACATCTATGGCAGACTCAACCTCAATCTAGTGAGGGCCAATGCCACTGCCATCCTCACCAGATGTATTTTGAATTAACATTAACTATAGGCTATGTTTAAGATTGTACCCATGTATGTATTGTCATGCAGCTGAGATGTCAGTAGAGGCCAGGCACTCAAGAAATGATGAGGCATGTGCCCTTAAGAGGATGGTCATGCATCCCTTTGGTTGTGGAGGTGTTTGGGGGGTGGGGCAATGAAGCTATCAATGTACTTTCAACCATATCCAAAAAGGTAGCCACGCAACTATGTCGACCTCTGAATGAGGTTATATCAAACATCTACAGTCGCCTCAGCCTCACCATCATGAGGTAGAATACCAGGGCAATTTTGGCCAGATGTGTCTCACCAAACACCTGCTGTGACCTTTTAGTGCTTATGTTTTAAACTCATGTATTCTATAAGCTGTATGCAATATATCATTATGCATTGTGAAAACGTAATAATTTAATAGCGACAACATGAATGTTATTGAGATAAAGCATGAGGGAAAACTTGAGGCTACTTTATTATTTTAGTACACCGTACTAGTTCTCGCTCCTTCGCTGTTATTGTTTTACGAGTTTCGGCACTACATTGGTAGCAAGATTCCAAAGTGATGTCCACTTCCGGCTTAATATGTCTAGTTTTATTATCTCTGTAATATTGTTTACTTCCCTATTTACTGTGTCGAAAGACTCGTACAAACAATTAGGTAGACCGCATGAATAGGTTGCCTAGGTCACAACAGTTCGAGTACGGGGGGGGGGGGGGGGGGGGGGGGAAGGGGGGAGATGCTCTCACCTTTCTTATTTTAGGAGAGGTCTTAATGCTTCTTGTAGTTGTGCTGTAAAACTCTAGTGTCACGTACGGGTCGCTAGAGGGGGGATCGAGGTGCTAGGTGATAATGATCTAGCCAGTCGAACTTTCTCACCTCAGTCCGAAGATATCACGCTTGGCAAGTCCGTGGGCGCTGGCTACGAACAAGTGAAGCTTCCGACCAAAATAAAAAGCGTAGTTAACAAGTTAGCAGTAGGTGGATGTATGTACGCACCTTTTTCCTGCTCATAACCGCTGCGTACAGGGCGTGGTCTACGTTAATCTTGGTATGACATCACAACTTGAATGAGATTGGTCAGTAGTTTAGTGTGCAATTTTGTATTAAATCAGGGCGTATTTAATCAATGATGATCTACTAGATCCACGGAGACATGTATCTCAGAAGCGAAAAACCAAGTTTGCAACGTAGTCAGAAAAGAGTAGCGTGAAGCAGCCACGCTCAACCTCTAGGCTCTCTTACTCTTTCACCATACTTTTCATTCATTCAATTTTCATTCTCTTGTTCAGCTTGTCTGTAGCACTGATTCAGAGAGGATTTTGCGGCAAACTGGTTGAAGACCCGGATGTTAAAGAAAGTATTTTGCCAATTATTACCTCAGCCATTAGGTGTATTCATGACTCAGGAGTCCGTACCGCCCCGATGGGCAGAGCGAGCCACATTTCCGATACATGTACACATTACCACCGTCATGATTATGATAATTTTTATTTTTACATAAACAGTGAAGATATTAAAGGAACGTAAAAGTACCCTACAGTAACATTATTGAACAACCTTCCACCGTTAAGTTCCCCGGCATTGAAGTGCCCTGTCTAGCAGACCCGCATGGTTTGAGGATTTTTATAACTTGTAAACCTTACTAATAAAGCACATACAAGTTAGGATGAGTAACTATCGCCCGCCTGGAATGAACACCCACCCCGTGCTCGCATAATGATTATTGGACCAAAAATTTTACGTCACGAATTTTAATAAAAGATTCCTTGTATACACAATATATTCGGGTCTGTGATTTACCGCTATGTGTAAGACGCGGGGAATAACCGCGCGACAGCGTAGATAGAAATCGTTTTGCAGTAACAAGATGACCCAGCTGAACAGGGTAAGGGATAGCTATATCAGAATCAAAATAGCTGGCATAGTGTGTTTACTTTATTATTCGTACTTTTTAAAAGAGGGTGTGCGTATTCATCTCGGAAGCTGATACGCTCCCAAAGTCAAGGTTAGTCATTTAGTACGCAGCTGTGTACACGTTACACGTAGCGATAAACATACTAGCTCTATGTATGTGTGTGTTGTGCGCGCGTTAACGTGTAATTTGTCGAGCTGTGTGTGTTTCACTATCATAAGACCTATAGAAAGTACAGGAGCAACCCCTCGCCCTTCAGTCCCACTCATGTGTTTTCCACACTCCCTCTCTGTGTCCCCCTCCCTCTTCAACTCACTTAACTGTGTTCGAGCGTGAGCACTGCCCAGTTTTAATAACTAACACCCCTGTTTAATAACCATGGCGTGTCCCTATGAGTGGAGCTAATAGTAAGCGGAGAGGGGAGGAGGGGACGGGAGTAAGTTGTAAAGGCAAAGAAATGATAGGTGTGTATTGGGTGGCAACATCAGCCCCACCTGCCATTTCTATAGCAACATCAGCCCCCCACCTGTTCATTCCTACACAGCAATCCCTATGTGAAGGCAACATTGATAGGTGTTCATGCGGACAGTGTGCAATATCTGACTGACATGAAGACCAACGTGGCACAGAAGGTGGGAATGTACCTTATACCCTTATATGGTGATGTGAGCATGCCTCTTTGATGACTGCCTAATACAGGCAACTCCCACAAACTATATCTGGGAGCATGAACTTGTGTTTGAGGTATGTTGAACGATTGAGGTATGTTGAATGTTCTATTTTTTCGTTTCCCTTGGGGGGAGGGAGGGGGGGGGGGGGGGCCGGGACTTACCTCACTATAAAATGTCTTCCATTATCTCCATATAAGGTATCTTCGGACAGGTTCTCTGTGATCTTGGAGGTGTACAATGAGACCTTGGTTGGTTGATTTTGTCCCTGCAAATTAACAGCAGTCCTAACCTTTTATTAACCTCTAGGTGCGTGACGCCTTTCTGGGCAAGCAGTACCTTCATTTTGACTTCCTTAAATCAGCCTCCAAGTACAAAACAGTATGTGTGGCCTGGGCACCTGACATGAACCTGGGGTCTGGGCACCTGGACCATGATCACATGGTCTGGGCATCTAATTGTCTGCCAAGCTGTTTGTACTGTTACCACACACACACATACACAATGCTTCTAATGTTTGTCTAGACCTTTGTTCATCACATATGCTTCCTGCTCTTCCATCTCTTCTACTTCTCTCACTCATTCACTCCTTTCACCATCCTCCCCTCCCCCTCTCCTATCCTCCCTCTCCTATCCTCCCCTCCCTCCCCTCTCGCCTTCCTCCCCTCTCTCCTTCCTCCCCTCTCTCCTCCGTCCCTCTCCTCCCCTCCCTCTCTTCCCCTTCCTCTCCTCTCCTCCCCTCCCTCTCCTCTCCTCCCACTCGTCCCTCCCACTTGTAGTACACCTCCTTACCACCACGTGATGCTGCATCACTCTCTAACCTTGAGTACCACATCCGCTATGGACAGAAGAACATACTAGTACTGGTGGACAAGCATGACCCAAGTCCGCTTGAAAGGTACTAGACAGTTGTCCCGTTTGTGCCATTGGGGGCAATGAGAGTCCTTCCCTTCCCCTTCCTCACTCCCTCCCGCTCCCCCTCTCTCCCTCCCGCTCCCCCTCTCTACCTCCTTCCCTCTCTCCCTCCTTCCCTCCCTTCCCCCTCTCTCCCTCCTTCCCTCCCTTCCCCCTCTCTCCTCCTTCCCTCCCTCCTCCATCCCTCCCCTCTCTCACTCTCTCCCCCTCCGCTCCCTCCTCCATCCCTCCCCTCTCTCACTCTCTCCCCCTCTGCTCCCTCCTCCATCTCTCTCCCTCCTTCCCTCCCTCCTCCATCCCTCCCTCCCTCTTCCTCCTTCCCTCCCTTTCCCTCCCTCTCCCTCTCTCTCCCCCCCTCTTCCCCCATCCCTCCCTTCTTCCTAGACCCATACCCAGACCCAAATAACGATACACATAACAGAGGCTCTGTGAAATATGTTGAGCAAATGTTATTCTGTGCGCCTGAATGTCACCTCATCCAATCAAAATCAAGAGCTCATGCTAATTACATCCCAAACCATTCCAAGCTACATAAAGAATAGTCATGTGTAGCTATGGCTGTGATACCCCGGGCGTGCATCAACACAAAGGTAAAGCCATTTCAGAAGAGAATGGTTCTTTACCAAGGAGAGTGACGATATGTTACGATACATTGTTCAGACCACCATGTTTATCACCATTGTGATGGCCATATTTCCTATTCTAAAATATATTTTAAAAACAAAGGCATTTCGTCATAGCAATATATGTCACTCGATAATTTGTTACTGCATGAGCGTTCCAAGGACAGCATTGCCCTCAAGACCCTCTCTTTGCAATGTCATACTTTAAGCGATGATCATTGTTATGTGCATTTGGGTCTGGATACCAGACTACCTCCTCTCCCACCTTCACCCTCCCTCTGTCGCCTCCTCTCCCCCTCTCCCCCCCCCCCCCCCCACCCACCCCCCTTCACCTCTGCTCCGCTAACTCTCCATCAAACGTTACTGCAAAGAAGCTAGCCCATGGATGTTGTAGGGTGGGGGTGGGGTATGGATGTTGTAGGGTGGGGGTGGGGTGTGGATGCTGTAGGGTGGAGTGTGGATGCTGTAGGGTAGGGGTGGGGTATGGATGCTGTAGGGTGGGGGTGGGGTATGGATGCTGTAGGGTGGGGGTGGCATATGGATACTGTAGGGTGGGTGGTGGGGTGTAGATGTTGTAGGGTGGGGGTGGGGTGTGGATGCTGTAGGGTGGGGTGTGGATGCTGTAGGGTGGGGGTGGGGTATGGATGCTGTAGGGTGGGGGTGGGGTGTGGATGCTGTAGGGTGGGTGGTGGGGTGTGGATGTTGTAGGGGGGGTGGGGGTAGGATGGGGGTGGAAGGTAGGGTGGGGGTGGGGATTGGGGTATGGATGCTGTAGGGTGGGGGTGGGGTATGGATTTAGAACCTGCTATATGTGGCTTGCAATACTACCTCACTACGCCATCAACACTGGTCATTACTGCTGGCATGTGTTCTTCCAGCCAATCTGTAATTTGTATGTGGTGACATTCCATAATTGGTGTGGATTTAATCAGATGTCAAACTCAATGTAGAAGTGTGTTGTAATGATGTAATGCTGTAATGATGGTATGTCACAAGAGCATGTAAGATACCACTTATAAGAAGAACCCCCTCCCCCCCCTCCCTCTGAGTTCAGTTGTTGCTTTGGGTTTATGCCCCTCCTCCCTCCCCCTCCCCCTCTCCCACCTCTCTCCCTCCTCTCCTCCCTCCCCCTCCCCCTCTCCCACCTCTCTCCCTCCTCTCCTCCCTCTCCCTCCTCCTCTCCCACCTCTCTCCCTCCTCTCCTCCCTCTCCCTCCTCCTCTCTCTCCCTCCCTCCTCTCCTCATCCCCCTCCCCACCTTCTCCCCACAGTTTCCTCTATATGGAACATGTAAAGAAGTTACAGAGCAAGTACTTGAATGAGGGTACCAAGAAACACCCCGTGCAGGGCTCCCTGACTGTGTTCAGCATGGTGATCGATGAGAGCTCAATCTTCTCGGACCCCAGACCAGTCTCCTTCAACCCCAGGGAGCGACCACTCCCCAACCCCCTCGCCCCTGTAGACACACCCACCATACCTCTCCCCCTACCAAAGCCAAGAAACTCACACCTCATAGCAGGGGAACCCCCTCTGTTTGTCCAACCCACGGCAGTGACACAGCCTGGTTTGAACCAGCCACCTCCCCTCCCTAAGCCAAGGGCTGAGGTGGTCTTACCAGACACAAGCCAACGGCCTCCTAGACCACGAATGCCTACAATGGATATAACCAGGCCTCCATTAGCATCGTTAACTTCAGATACAAACCAACCTTCAGAGATAGCCACACCTCCTCCCCTGCCAAAGCCAAGGGCTGAAGTGGCCCCCACTGACGTAAAACCACGCCCCCCTAGACCAAGGCTACCCACATTTGATAAAGTTCCTGAAGGGATCATACCTCCACCTCTTCCTAAGTCAAGGGTTGAAGTGGCCACAGATCAACCACCACCTCTCCCTAAGCCAAGGGCTGAAGTGGCCACAGATCAACCACCACCTCTCCCTAAGCCAAGGGTTGAAGTGGCCATAGATCAACCACCACCTCTCCCTAAGCCTAAGCCAAGGGTTGAAGTGGCCACAGATCAACCACCACCTCTCCCTAAGCCAAGGGCTGAAGTGGCCATAGATCAACGTCCTCCCCTACCAGAACCTGGAGTTAGTACTATCACTCCTATCATGTATCGAGACCCTTCTCAGCCAGAAATGCCTTCAGTGGAAAACACCAAACATTCAACCTCACCTGATGAAAGCACACCGCCACCTGAGGCAGCCATTGTCGCTTTTCTCCCAAGGCCACCGGCTACAGCATCCACTTCTAACATATATCAACGCCCACCCCTCCAAATCCCACCACCCCCTCACTTTGACACAAACCAGCGCCTCCCTAAGCGTAGTAACGCAACTAGGAAATCATCAGTATCGTCTATCTCAGATGCAAACCTACCTTCACCTCCTCCCCTCCCTAAGCCAAGGGCTGAAGGGGCCCCCAATGATATCCAACCACACCCCCCTAGACCAAGGCCACCCGCATTGGATAAAGCTAGGTATTCGTCCCTTGATGCAAACCTACCTCCTGAAGGCACCCTACCACCTCCCCTCCCTAAGCCAAGGGCTGAAGTGGCCCCCAATGATGTCCAACCACACACCCCTAGACCAAGGCCACCCGCATTGGATAAAGCTAGGTATTCGTCCCTTGATGCAAATCTACCTCCTGAAGGCACCGTACCACCTCCCCTCCCTAAGCCAAGGGCTGAAGTGGCCTTACCAGACACAAGCCAACGCCCTCCTAGACCACGAATGCCTACAATGGATAAAACCAGACCTCCCTCAACATCGTTAGCATCTGATGAAAGTGAACCTTCAGAGACTGTCTTACCAAAGCTTAGGCAACCACCACCCTTACCAAAACCTTCAGAGGTACCTGTACCATCTCCCCTACCAAAGTCCGACGTTGCTGACTCAAATGTGACCCATCCCCGTCTCTCCACTACACGCTCCATGTCACCCCCTCCTCCTTTACTGCCAAAGCCAAAACGTGCAGAAATGGCTGCCGGACCACCACGTCCAGCTCCTCCCCTTCCTCCTAAACCAGCTAGCAACGTAAACACACAAGTGTCTTCTGCTGACCTAGACACAGAGACGACCCCACCTGACTTACCCACACAACCTGCCAACCTTCCCGGTCCATCCATGGAGTCACCTTCCCCTCAGCCAACCACACCTCTTCCTGATGGTCCCCTATCACCACCTCTGTCTGTGGAGAACATTTATGAGGTGGGCAAAGCATTGGACTGGGGAGGAGGTATACTCTATGTGCGCATAAGCATTGGGGAAGTATATATATGTGCCATATTGGACTGGGGAGGAGGGTATATGGCACTGGAGAGGAGGGTATATTGCACTGGGGAGGACTGCATGCCCTTATATGGAGTGGAAGGGACTGTGCTTGTTATGAATGCCTCCCCTTCTCCCTCCCCCTCCGTTCTTCCTCCCTTCTCTCCCTCCCTTCTCTCCCTCCCCTTCTCCCTTCCCTTCTCTCCCTCCCCTTCTCTCCCTCTCCTTCTCTCTCCTCCCCTTCTCCCTCCCCTTCTCCCTCCCCTTCTCCCTCCCCTTCTCCCTTCCTTCTCCCTCCCCTTCTCTCCCCCTTCTCCCTCCCTTACTTCCCCTTTTCCCTCCCCTTCTCCCTCCCCTTCTCCCTTCCATTCTCCCTCTCCCTTCTCTCCCCCTTCTCTCTCCCCCTTCTCCCTCCCCTTCTCCCTCCCCCTTCTCTCCCCCTTCTCTCTCCCCCTTCTCCCTCCCCTTCTCTCCCCCTTCTCTCTCCCCCTTCTCCCTCCCCTTCTCCCTCCCCTTCTCTCCCCCTTCTCCCTCCCTTACTTCCCCTTTTCCCTCCCCTTCTCCCTCCCCTTCTCCCTCCCCTTCTCCCTCCCCTTCTCCCTCCCCCTTCTCCCTCCCCTTCTCCCTCCCTCTCCGTTCTCCTTCCCTGCCAATAGGATACTACAGAATTGGATGATGTGGACTATGAACCTAACGGATATATACAAGTACCAAAGGCAACACAACATGTGAGTCACCTGACATACAAAGGGTCAAGATTGCAGGGATTGGATGGAGGTCTAATCTTATTGGCTAATTTGACAAGGCATGCCTCATAATTCATCAAATGAGGGAGATCCTTTGGTGAGGGGTGTGACCTCATCCAATGGGTATGGTCATCTGATGAGGGATATGGTCATCTGATGAGGATGTGGTCATTTGGTGGGGTGTGTGGTCATCTGGTGAGGGGTGTGACCTCATACAATGGGGCAGGTGAGGGTATGGTCATCTGATGAGGGGTGTGGTCATCTGGTAAAGGTTTTGGGGGGGGGGGGGGGGGGGGCGGGGTAGGGAGTGGGTGCACCCCTCCCACCCAGCTAGGTGGCGTGTGGGGGGAGCGCTTCCATTGTGGTCTGAGACTTTGCCCAAGAAGCTTTGCTTTTCAATGCTTTTTAAGGTCATAAAAGCTTTTTTAATACTGTTAACTTTACTTCACCTATGTGATGAGGGGTGTGGCCATCTGATAAGGGTGTGGCCTCATCTGATGAGCTTGTGCCAATGGTTGGGTGTTGTTGATCCCGTCTGTCCCTCCCCTTGGTGGTTAGGTCGCCTCTATGCAAGTAGGTCAGGCCACCAGAGGAGGTCCCTCGTCGGTACAGTACCTGCAGCCAAAGGTGAGATGACCTAAGCACTCAAGATGGAGTGTTCAGACAACATAATTTCCTGTTATGTTCATTCCCATTTCCTTTTTGTGGCCACTCCCATTTCCTGTTCATGGCTGCTCCATTTTCCTAGCCCCCTTTGCACATGCTACCACAAATGATAGCATCTAAGATGGGATGTACATACATGTGTGTGTGTGTGTGTGTGTGTGTGTGTGTGTGTGTGTGTGTGTGTGGTGTGTGTGTGTGCTTTGGGGTGGGGAAGCCTTACTTTATCTATAACAAAGCCTCACCACATGATATTAAACTCTTAGCTTTCATTGGATCACCATGGCAATGGTGGATACCTTACTGTTCTGCAGAATACTATGAATACTCAAGTGAGTTCTCTAACCTCCCTAGTCCCCCTCCATCCTCCCTAGTCCCCTTCATCCTCCCTAGTCCCCTCCATCCCCCCTAGTCCCCCTCCACCTCCACCTCCTTAGTCCCCCTCCACCTCCCTAGTCCCCCTCCACCTCCCTAGTCCCCCTCCACCTCCCTAGTCCCTCCTCCATCCTCCCTAGTCTTTAATGCATCCCTATTTAGAGTGCACCTGTCTCACCTGGTGGTACCAGCAGTGAGGAAAACTATGAACATGTGAGACCTATAGAGGTAATGTGATGAAGGGTGCAGGGGAAGGTCTGGGGAGGAGGTACAGGTGAAGGACATGTAGGGGGAGGAGGTACAGGTGAAGGACATGTAGAGGGAGGGTCTGGGGAGGAGGTGCATTGGGGGTTTGTTGCCAGCTTGATGATATGATGGTTGTGTTTTGTGTTAGAGCCCACCTATCCAACCTGACATCACTGATGAGAATAGCAATGAATATGTAGATGTAACCCACTCAGAGGTATGTGTGCTTTCCTTGTGTGTGTGTGTGTGTGTGTGTGTGTGTGTGTTGCTATGCTATGTGTGTGTGTTACTATGCTATATGTGTGTGTTGCTATGCTATATGTGTGTGTTGCTATGCTATATGTGTGTGTTGCTATGCTATATGTGTGTGTTGCTATGCTATATGTGTGTGTTGCTATGCTATATGTGTGTGTTGCTATGCTATGTGTGTGTGTTGCTATGCTATGTGTTTTCTTCTTGTGTGCATGGTGCATGAAGCCAGTTGGTTAGCACACATGTATAAGAAGATGGCTTTCACCTCTGATGCTCTCCAGTTAGACCAGTTTTTATGTGAATCAATCCTCCCTCCTCCCCCTTCTTGTCACATGGTACCATATGACCACAGCGTATGGGCTTTTCACCTGATGAGGGGAGTGGAAATGATGAATATGAAAATTCTCCCTATGTGCATGAAAGTGAAGGCAATGGGAGCACCACACATGTGCATGGTGAAAGTGAAGGCAACGAGAGCACCACA
>OY811992.1:5058723-5216223 GCA_963681505.1 Eunapius fragilis
TCAGCATCTGTTAACTCTTTGGTGACTGCACCCTCTCCAATTAACCGTTCGGTGACACCCACGCCCACAATCGCTGCATCTCTTTCTCCCTCCATCTCTCAGAACCTTCTTCCATCTTCAGCACCACCTACCCTCCCCCCTACCCTCCCCCCTACCCTGCCCCCCAAGAGGCAACCATCACCTCTCCCACCCACCCCCAACTCTGCCAGTGTGACATCTGCTGGTTCGGAAGCATTGAGCAGAGCTGTAAGCACACCTATTGCCATAGCGACCAGTTATGACATGGTGCTCATGTGCCTTCAGTCGCAGGGACTTCCCCCAGGATGGGAGGCGTCTATGTCTGTGGATGGACGCATATGCTACATCAATCGTATCACCCGTGTCACCCGCTGGGAAAAGCCCTCCTTGATCCAGGCAAGGATGTCTAAAAATATAAAACGCTCAATTCTAAATAATGCACACCAAAATTATTAGCAATAGTTTTTAACTTGTTCCCTTCCTACCATGTGTGCTTCGCCCATGTGCCCCACCCCTCCCTCATATGTGTGCCCCACCCCCAGGGACGGCCTCTTCCGGAAATACCAGGAGATCTACCTGGTGCCCAGGCTGGCAATGCAGCACCTACTTCATCTCAAGACACTGCCGTACCCTTGCCAGTAGGAAGGGAGGGGCCAGTCTGATATTGAGGGAGGGGCCAGGCTGATATTGAGGGAGGGGCCAGGCTCAGTGAGGGGCTATATCACTTTCACTATTTCTTTTTTAATAGCCTGGTTGGGAAAAAAGATTATTATCTGGTGGGCGTTGGCTGTTTATAAACCACAGTAAGTTTACTAGAACCTTCCCTTATTCCCAAACCTTCAACCTATCCCAACATCTTACTCCTCTCTCCCCTCCTCCCTCTCTTCCCCCTCACCTCCTTCCTTCCCCTCCCTCCTCCCTCTCTCTTCCCTCACCTCCCTCTCTCATCCTCCCTTCCTGCTCTCACCTCCTCCCTTCCCTCCCTCCTCCCTTCCCTCCCTCCTCCCTTCCCTCCCTCCTCCCTTCCCTCCCTCCTCCCTTCCCTCCCTCCTCCCTTCCCTCCCTCCTCCCTTCCCTCCCTCCCTCCCTCCTCCCTTCCCCCTCCCTCCCTCCTCCCTTCCCCCTCCCTCCCTCCTCCCTTCCCCCTCCCTCCCTCCTCCCTTCCCCCTCCCTCCTCCCTTCCCCCTCCCTCCTCCCTTCCCCCTCCCTCCTCCCTCCTCCCTCTCCTTCCCTCCTCCCTCTCCTTCCCTCCTCCCTCTCCTCCCCTACCTCCCTTCTCCCTTCCCCATCCACCCCTCCTCCCTCTCTCCTCTCTCCACTCATCATTTAATGATGGTCAGATGATAAGACTACTCAGTGGGAGGACCCAAGACTACAGCTGTCCACTCACAGAACTGTTACACTGGGCAGACCAAACTCTCAAATACCATTAACCAATGTCTCAACTACCACTGCTCCAACATCCCAGGGGGTCACACCTCAGGGAATCACAGCTACACCTCAGGGAACAATACCTCAGGGGGTCACACCTCAGGGAGTCACACCTCAGAGAGCAATACTTCAGGGGGTCACACCTCAAGGAGTCACACCTCAGGGGGTCACAGCACAAGGGGTCATACCTCAAGTGGTCGCACCTCAGGAGGTTACACCTCAAGGTGCCACACCTCAGGGGGCAGGTAACCCAGCTACTGCTAGCGCTCAGGTAAATGAATTTTTGCTTCCATTGTTATTTCCTGTACACTTCCTGTGCCACTTCCTTTGTTATTTCATTCCATGCTGTACAATAGTTTGGGGGGGTAGCATTAACGCATTAAGGATGTACATTGCAATGGGTCACATCAATGCAATGATACCATTTTTTTTAAATCTGTGATACTGAGGTAATGTTTTTCTGTGATTGTTTAGAGCTTGTTTTAAAACATGGTTAATTATTTCAAAGACTCAATTTGGCACCACATTAATGTTTAATACTGTAAATCTATTTCTATTTGAGGCATCCATAACAGAGAACACCTTTTCCATCATAACACACTTCCTCCATGCTGCCCCCTTCACTTCTGTACGATACCTCTCACCCTTTCTTCTCTACAGGAGGCAGACCTTCCAAATGGCTGGGAAGCGAGGACTGACCGCAATGGGTTGGTGTACTATCTGGACCACATCAACAAGATCACCACATGGGTGAGCAATGGGATCATGTGAGCATGGTGGGGATCATGTGATATATGGTGGGGATCATGTGAGCATGTGGGGATCATGTGAGTTTGGTGTTTGGTGGGGGTCATGTGAGCATGGCGAGGATAATGAGCATGAAGGGGATCGATCATGTGAGCATGGTGGGGATCATGTGAGCATGGTGGGGATCATGTGAGCATGGTGGGGATCATGTGAGCATGGTGGGGATCATGTGAGCATGGTGGGGATCATGTGAGCATGGTGAGGATCATGTGAGCATGGTGGGGATCATGTGAGCATGGTGGGGATCATGTGAGCATGGTGGGGATCATGTGAGCATGGTGGGGATCATGTGAGCATGGTGGGGATCATGTGAGCATGTTGGGGATCATGTGAGCATGGTGGGGATCATGTGAGCATGGTGGGGATCATGTGAGCATGGTGGGGATCATGTGAGCATGGTGGGGATCATGTGAGCATGGTGGGATCGTGTGAGCATGGCGGGGATCATGTGAGCATGGTGGGGATCATGTGAGCATGTTGGGGATCATGTGAGCATGGTGGGGATCATGTGAGCATTGTGGGGATCATGTGAGCATGGCAGGGATCATGTGAGCATGTGGGGATCATGTGAGTTTGGTGTTTGGTGGGGGTCATGTGAGCATGGCGAGGATAATGAGCATGAAGGGGATCGATCATGTGAGCATGGTGGGGATCATGTGAGCATGGTGGGGATCATGTGAGCATGGTGGGGATCATGTGAGCATGGTGGGGATCATGTGAGCATGGTGGGGATCATGTGAGCATGGTGGGGATCATGTGAGCATGGTGGGGATCATGTGAGCATGGTGGGGATCATGTGAGCATGGTGGGATCATGTGAGCATGGTGGGGATCATGTGAGCATGGTGGGGATCATGTGAGCATGGTGAGGATCATGTGAGCATGGTGGGGATCATGTGAGCATGGTGGGGATCATGTGAGCATGGTGGGGATCATGTGAGCATGGTGGGGATCATGTGAGCATGTTGGGGATCATGTGAGCATGGTGGGGATCATGTGAGCATGGTGGGGATCATGTGAGCATGTTGGGGATCATGTGAGCATGTTGGGGATCATGTGAGCATGGTGGGGATCATGTGAGCATGGTGGGGATCATGTGAGCATGGTGGGATCGTGTGAGCATGGCGGGGATCATGTGAGCATGGCAGGGATCATGTGAGCATGGTGGGGATCATGTGAGCATGGTGGGGATCATGTGAGCATGGCAGGGATCTTGTGAGCATGGTGGGGATCATGTGAGCATGGTGGGGATCATGTGAGCATGGTGGGGATCATGTGAGCATGGTGGGGATCATGTGAGCATGTTGGGGATCATGTGAGCATGGTGGGGATCATGTGAGCATGGTGGGGATCATGTGAGCATGGTGGGATCGTGTAAGCATGGTGGGGATCACGTGAGCAAGGTGGGGATCACGTGAGCATGGCGGGGATCATGTGAGTATGGCGGGGATCATGTGAGCATGGCGGGGATCATGTGAGCATGTTGGGGATCATGTGAGCATGGTGGGGATCATGTGAGCATGGTGGGGATCATGTGAGCATGGTGGGATCGTGTAAGCATGGCGGGGATCATGTGAGCATGGTGGGGATCATGTGAGCATGGTGGGGATCATGTGAGCCAACCTTAGTGAGAGATTGTATAAACCAGTGTGTACCAATAAAAGGTTGTGTGAAGAGAGAGGTTGCATCAGCTGTCATCATGTGAGCAGTCATGTGACTCAGTGAGCAATCATATTGTCAGCAAGGCATGTAGGTCACAGGCATTGCTGGTTGTGAGAGTAGTTTTTACTTCCTTACAGGAAAATCCCCGCACTAAGTCACAAGACACTCTTGGCCCACTGCCCGTATGTTATCAGTCATCTGTCCTTAGCTCCATAAGAAAAATTAACCATTTGAACCCCCTCAGCCTGGCTGGGAGCTGAAAACAGGTACAGATGGGCGTATATACTTTGTGGACCATAGTAAGTTAGCCCTCTTGCCATGAGGGTGTGGCCATACTCCTCCTCTCCTCCTCCCCTCCCCCTCCCCTCCCCATCCTCCTCCCCCTCCCCCTCCTCCTCCTCCTTCCCTCCTCCTCCTCCCTCCTCCTCCTTTCCTCCTCCTCCTCCTCCCCCTCCTCCTCCCTCCTCCTCCCCTCCTCCTCCCCCTCCTCCTCCCCCTCCTCCCCCTCCTCCCCTCCTCCTCTCCTCCCCCTCCTCCTCCCCTCCTCCCTCCCCTCCTCCTCCCCTCCTCCTCCCTCCCCCTCCTCCTCCCTCCCCCTCTTCCTCCCTCCCCCTCCTCCTCCTCCCCTCCCCCTCCTCCCATCCTTTAGATACCAGGTCCACACAGTGGGATGATCCAAGAGTACAGGCAAAGAGCAAACCAACAGCTGTGAGTGGTCACATCCCATCATCACACCTTCACATCATCACATCACTGTCTTACCACACCATCACTTGCACACATCACACATCAGAAATTGGAGTATTCTCGTGATTACAAACAGAAATTGGTTAATTTCAGAACAAAGCTACCATCCACTGTGAGTTGGAGTGACCTTTCTCCTCCCACTCACAACAAGAGTACATCACATGACCCCTCCCCTTTTGTCACATGACTCCTCCCATCTTGGTACACTGTAGCAAAGTACTGCTCGTCTTACCATTCCTGTCCATCGCACCAATATATGGGAAGATTCCTTTAACGCCATCATGAAGGTCAAAGACACACAGCAGTTCCATCTCAGACCTGATGTTAAGTTTGATGGAGAGAGAGGATATGATTATGGAGGTCTATCAAGGTAGTGTGTGGGTATGGGTGTGTTGTGTGTGTGGGTGGGTGTGTTGTGTGGGTATATTGTGTGTTTGTGGGGTGAGTGACAGTTTGTGTGTATTAATGATGGAGGCCACTCATATATCTTTGTCCCTTCAGGGAATGGTTCCACCTGCTGTCAAAAGAGATGTTCAATCCTTACTATGGTCTGTTTGAGTATGCAGCTAGGTGAGAGGGATCACTGACACACTTAAATGTTCCCTGGTGACCAATGTTTGTGTGGGCATCTTGTAGCAATGACTACACACTCCAGATCAGTCCAAACTCAGGCCTTTATAACCCAGGACATTTGGACTACTTCAAGTTCATTGGAAGGGTGTGTGGACTGGCTATCTACCACAACATGATCATAGATGGTCAGTGACCTTGTACAGTGGACATCTCACATCATGTTCTCCATCATGTCTTTAGCTTTCTTCATCCGGCCATTCTACAAGACGATGTTGGGGAAGAAGGTGACCCTTGAAGACATGCAGGCGGTGGTAAGGAGAGGGCACTACCTCGTTGATCATTCTCACATGACTGTCACATGATTGCAGGATATGGAAATATACAATAGTATGCAGTACGTGTTGGAGAATGATCCTGAACCATTGTGCATGAATTTCAGTGTCAGCAAAGAAGTCCTAGGAGAGGTATGTGTGTGTGTGTGTGTGTGTATTCATGTGTGTGTTCATGTGTGTGTGTGGGTGTGTGTGTTCATGTGTATGTGGTGTGTGTGTGTTCATGTGTGATGCTTTACTATTTACAGGTGCAGGAAATTGACCTCAAACCCAATGGTAGGAACATCCCTGTGGTTGAAAAGAACAAGAAGGAATATGTTCAGTATGTACCTTTCTGTGTGGTAGGTGTGGCTTATATCTGGCCACACCCCACAGCCTCATGGTGACGTGGAGACTTGTAGACAGAGTGAAAGATCAGATGGATGCCTTCATGAAGGTAGGTCTGTAGTACTCAGAAGTCTGAGGTGATCACTGGTGGCCATTTTTGTACCTAGGGGTTCTCTGATGTCATCTCGCCCAAACTGATCCAAGTGTTTGATGAGAGAGAACTGGAGGTGAGCTGACCTGTCCCTCTCCTGAGGTGGTCCTAACCCTCTGTCCCCAGTACCTGATGGGAGGGCTGCCAGAGATTGATGTGGAGGACTGGAAGAGGAACACACAGTACAGTGAGTACAAACCTACCGATGACATCATTTTGTGGTTCTGGAAGGTCTGTACATAGCAGTAGTAGTGTGGATGGGTGTGTTTATGTGATGTCATTAATAGGTTGTTAGTAACTATGACAACGAGATGAGGGCACGCCTACTTCAGTTTGTGACAGGGACATCAAAGGTCCCCATGAATGGGTTTGCAGAGCTGCAAGGTGAACACACCACACCCCACATTTACACCCCCACACCCCTTAAATTAACTTTAATCACAGGAAGCCAAGGTTCAAGGAAGTTTGCAATTAAAAAGTTTGGTCCCATCAACTCCTTACCAAGAGCACACACCTGGTTAGTTAACCATTATTTACATCATGTGACTACATCATGTGTTCTGCTCATGAAACGTAGTTTCAATGTTTTGGACCTGCCTCCCTATTCTGACTTTGTAACACTGAAAAGAAATCTTACCATTGCTATCGAGAACACAGAAGGGTTTTCTGGCGTGGACTAAATGAAATGTGCATACATTTATATTCCAGAAGTTATTTATTAACATTAATTAATTTGTGTTTGTATTTGTCCTGTCTATACATGATACATGTCTTCAAATGTTTTTATTACAGAGAATATGAGCAAATAGGGGGCGGAGCTGTAGTGGTGGGTGGGGTAAAAGCTGTACTTGTACATGCAGTTAACATGAGAAATCCAAAACTTAGTAAAAAAGTTTAATGACTTATACTTTTCAATTGTGAATTAGCAATTACATCTAGTTATAACTGGCATGGTTGAACATATTTAACCTAGCAAAATTCAAACTGCATCAAATGTCCACTCATTTCAAGGGACTAGTTTTATCATGATAAACCTTTTAAAGGTGAGTTAAAAACCGCAAGCTGCAATTATCCTAGTGTGGGGTAATTCAGTTTAACCAGATATTTTGATTATGTGATGCCCTGTAGTAATATGTTTGCATGGAAGGGAAGAATGGCTGTGTATGAGTGTGTGTGTGTGTGTGTGTGTGTGTGTGTACATGTGTGTTGTGCCTTATGCCCCACACAACACTCCATAAGGGATGAGAGCAACACACCTTTTAAATGGTCTGTGTGATGGCATTAACATATTTGAGATCAGTGTTTGTGATCTGATAGCTTACAGCAGAAGACAGTAAGGTAAAATATCAAATATGGACTTTACTGAGCAAGCTGTTGCCTGATAGGAGTTGAATTACTGTGGATTTTTAGAAACCATACAAAATGAGTGTCTCCATGATGTAAGTAGCTAGAGTTTGGGTTAGAAAATGTTCATCTTCAAGACAAGAAAATATCCCTCCCTCCAGTGACAATAACATCAACAGTCGTTCAAATAATATCAGTTAACAACATCCATACCACACACTACACAACAGTTCATGGGCTAACTAAGTGTCCTCAAGGAGCCATGTTTACAGCAGACGTGCACACCACTGCAGATATGTGGTCCCTTCACTACCAGTTGGCCAACAACTACTAACACCTTCAAAGACGACGAAGTCGCTTTTTGCACATCTGTGTGCCAGCAATGTTAGTGGACAGTGTCCGCTTGGGGGTTCTGGGAGGACACACATCCTTATGCCACCTACAGAAGCAGCTTGTCCAGAAGTCCTGGTAGCCCACAGCACACTCATCCCCCCTGTGGTCCAGGACCATTGCAGGGGACCCACAGTGAGGACATGGTCTGCACTGGTAGCCCACAGCGGAGGGAAGGGACGAGGAAGATGGACCGTTTGATGTATGCAGTTGGATATTTGGTGGGATACTTGACAGAGGCTGTCGAGGTAGCTGAGACTGGTGACGGAATGGTTTGTTCACCCTCTGAACATGAAACGTCCAAGTCGGAATTATACACTGATATACAAATAATTAATTACCTTGTGCATGTTTTCAGCATTAGATTTACACTGCTTTCGGTATAGTGTGGCTTTGTCCATCAGGTTCTGCCTGGACGTTACCATCTCGTACCATTTCTGAGATACCTGTGTACACCTGGGGGATAACACCGGGTCATAAAATACCTCTGTAGCGTGTTAGACTTGAGAACATACGCAATGATGTCAGAAGGGGACAGATGTGCCAGGATCAAGTCTGCGCTGTGTGGCATACCCACCTCGATTAAACCAATGAGAATGTCAGGCGCGTCTATAGCGGGAGAACGCTTTGGGGTCTCAGCAGGAGAGAGAAGGACAGCTAGATGCGGCAATGGTCGTGGTGTGCTATGACTGGACTGGGCGGGTACCGGTGATTTATTTTCAGAATTCGGTGTCAGAAAGACGGAAGATAGCGCATACTTCATGGGTGTGTGCGCCATGGCCAGCCAAAGTTCCGTTGACTGAGAGAAAGACTGACGGGATGTCGCAGCTTATATTAGTCCTCATGACTAGCAGTGAGAGATGTCGACGACGTTCGCGGTACAGCTGTCCAAAATAGAGATGGATATCGCCCACGCATAACATCCGCTTGCCGCGCTTTTGCAGGGCGGGTCTGTTACCCGCTATTGCTGCTGCCTTTGCCGCGTCTTGCCCTCAAACACACGTAACTAACAGCACGCGCTCCAACAAGCTTCTCAGACGGCCGCATTGTCAGTACGTGCGTCCTCCCCAGAGGGCCCAGACCCTCTTTTTCTTCTCTATAACATCCAAGAAAACTGGTCGTTATTATTGATTAGGTCTGGACACCCCCGGAGGGGTCTCCTGTTACCTCTCTGTTGAGCACTGGATCCCCTTGGCCACCATGCAGTCATGGAGGTGATGTAACCATTCATCACAAAGCTCCTGCATGATGCCTTGTCATCATGTCCACCTTGGAGCAACAGTATGGATGGGCAATGGTGACCATAGCAGCAGTAGAGATGGGCAATAGTGACCATAGCAACAGTAGAGATGGGTAATTATGACCATAGCAACAGTAGAGATAGGCAATGGTGACCATAGCAACAGTAGAGATGGGTAATGATGACCATAGCAACAGTAGATACGGGCAATGGTGACCATAGCAACAGTAAAGATGGGTAATGATGACCATAGCAACAGTAGAGATGGCCAATGGTGACCATAGTCACTCATGTACAGCAGGGGTTGTGGGAGAGGGTCACCTACAACATAACTGCCACCCCACCCAATTCTGCCATTCTTCATGATAGGGCTTGTCTGATAGCACCAGGAGGGGCAGCTGAATCATGCTGCCAATGACACCAAGTGTTACTATTTGAGAAGGACCTGTGTCATATTAACTGTAGAGTCCAAGAAACGTTCACTCCCCCTTGACATCTCTGCTACTAGTTCAAGTGTCTCTACATCCAGGCATCAGTGTCTGTCATTTTATGGTCTCCCTTCCTAGACCCTTGACTAGACTAGTGTGGCTAGAGGGGACTAAGGCCAAGAATTTAATGCATATTGCTAACCTGCTGCCTTGACATCATATTCTTTGAAAAAATATTTATGACTTAAAATAATGTCTTTTTAATTGTGAATTAACAATTACATCTAGTTATAACTGGCAGTGATTATTGTTATATTTGGTTGAACATATTTAACCTAGCAAAATTCAAACTGCATCAAATGTCCACTCATTTCAAGGGACTAGTTTTATAATGATAAACCTTTTAATCAATAGGTGAGTTAAAAACCACAAGCTGCAATGATCCTAGTGTGGGGTTATTCAGTTTAACTAGATATCTTGATTATGGGATGCCCTGTAGTAATATGTTTGCATGGAAGGGAAGAATGGCTGTGTATGAGTGTGTGTGTGTGTGTGTGTGTGTGTGTGTGTACATGTGTGTGTTGTGCCTTATGCCCCACACAACACTCCATAAGAGATGAGAGCAACACACCTTTTAAATGGTCTGTGTGATGGCATTAACATATTTGAGATCAGTGTTTGTGGTCTGATAGCTTACAGCAGAAGACAGACAGGTAAAATATCAAATATGGACTCTACTGAGCAAGCTGTTGCCTGATGAGAGTTGAATTACTGTGGATTTTTAGAAACCATACGAAATGAGTGTCTCCATGATGTAAGTAGCTAGAGTTTGGGTTAGAAAATGTTCATCTTCAAGACAACAAAATATCCCTCCCTCCAGTGACAATAACATCAACAGTCGTTCAAATAAAATCAGTTAACAACATCCATACCACACACCACACAACTGTTTGGCTCTAGTTTCCAGACCCTGGGCTCTGTATGAGATGGTGTGCCTTGAAGGTGACTAGGAAGCTTCCCGCAGGCTCCTAACCAGCGTGGGGCTACTGCACACGAGGTACTCACAAACGACGAAGTCTCTTTTTGCAGATTTGGGTGCCTGCAATGCTTGTTGATCGTGCCGGCCTCTTGGGGCTTCTGGCTGGACACTCCCCTTCGTGCCATCGATCAAAACAGTTCATACAGAAGTCCAACTTGCACTTGGTACACTCGGCCCGTCTGAGGTTAAGTTTCTTCGCAGGAGATTGGCATTGTGGACAAGGTCTGTGGTGGTTGTCAGCTGAAGCTGGTGCATAGGAAGGTGTAGGATTTAATGACATCATGGGTTGTATATTTGCTGACAGAGGTTGTCGAGGTAGCTGGCTCTGATGATTGAATGGCTTGTTCATACTCTGAGAGTGGAAACACAACGAAGGTAGAGGACGTTATACATAAATGAACTGTGTCTACCTTGGAGGAGTTTTCGGATTTGGATTTGCGAAGCTTTCGGTATGACGTAACTTTGTTCACCAGGTTCTTTCTGGCTGTAACCATCTCGTACCATTTACGGGAAACGTGCATACAGCTGGGGTGAGGAACGAATGTGTGTTATGATGATGTGCGTGTACATCGATGGTTCAGTTAGGGGGCGTCTCCAAACTATTTTGGAAAAGAAACGTCATTTTGACGTTGGGGGGGGGGGGGGAGGGGGGGTTCAGGCTCGTGACGTGACGTTATGAGGGGGGGGGGGGGGGGGGTTATAATGAAACGTTATCTTTCTAAATAATCATTAGACAGGGATTGGAAACGGAGTCACGTGCACGCCAATTAACAGCTCCATCTGTGTTATAGGTAGTAGTTATTAAGTCTGGAATGGCAAAATGAAAGGATGAAACCTTCAAACCCCGTTGATACTATTTACAAAAGTAGCCACAGGCCCAGAAATGACAGCAGTCTTACTCTATTCGTGCCGCGTCCCAAATGATTGACGCGATATTCGATGTAAAGCGAACTTTTTATAACCTCATACCAACACTCCCTGGCTTAGTGCATAGCCCAGTTCTGTCGCAAAATGAGTGCGCTTGAGGATGAAACCTTCAAACCCCGCTAATATTATATACAAAAGTAGCTAACGCCCCAGAACTGCCAGTACGGCCTAGTCTATTCGTGCCTGTCTCTAATGATTGACGCGATAGGCTAGCCGATGTAAAGCGAACTTTTTATAACTTCATACCAACACTCCCTGGCTTAGTCCATAGCCCAGTTCTATCGCAAAATGAGTGCACTAGAGGATGAAACCTTCAAACCGCGTTTACACTATTTAAAAAAGTAGTTATACGCCCAGAACTGACTGTATGTCTAAAACGCTGTTTCGTGCCACTTTATGTTTTCAAAGCTAGGGAAAAGGGCAAAACCTATCCAGTTCTATTCAGATTGCTACGAAGAGCTTATTTACAAAAAAAAAATCAAGGTCAAAAAACGTACAGAACAGTTTTTGCACGCCCAAAAAGGATTCAAATAGCTTCAAGTCTCAGTTTTTATTAAAAACTCCCGAAGATTCGTTCACTAGAACTTCAAACACGTTTCTAGACAAACCTTACCTTTCATGAATTGGGTGGAATATATACATTCGAGACTCTACATGATACGGCCGGATTTCACCAAAACCAGCTATAAGACATTTTCCCGCCAAACTCAAAAGGTGCTATCCATTATAATATTGACGGCGCATAGCTTTCTACCGTAAAATGTATGGCTCACGTGACCCGTTTCCAATATAATCTATGTCTTTTCCAAAATAGTTTGGAGACGCCCCCTTACCTGATCAGGTCGGAAGGAGACAAAAACGATAAGATTTTGCCTGCAGCGTGAACAATGCCATGCTCTATCAGCTCAGTTAGGACGTCGGCCAGTTCAGAGGTCTTGCCATTGTATGAAGACCTTAGCGGCGTGTCCAGGGGGGAGAGCAATATAGACAAACTGGGTAGCGGACGGGGAGTTTGGTACGCGGGGAGGACGACGGAGTACGATCGCTTTTCGTCTGAGTCAGGAGGCGTCATGAAAGCTGATGATAGCATAGGGCAGATTCTTGGAGTGAAGATACTGTCCATTACCACCGGTCACTGTAGAAGTTGGAAAGCCGCATGTAGTGAGCGCGATTCAGCAAGTTATATAAAGAAGCGATCTGAAGCTACTCTGGACGAGGGTAAAACTGTCCTGAAAGACTTTTGGCGCGCTTCCGTGGAATCTGAGACTGAGAGAAAGACTGATGGGACGTCGCAGCTTATATTAGTCCTCATGACTAGCAGTGAGAGATGTCGACGACGTTCGCGGTACAGCTGTCCAAAATAGAGATGAATATCGCCCACGCATAACATCCGCTTGCCGCGCTTTTACAGAGCGGCCGCTATTGCTGCTGCCTTTGCCGCGCCTTGCCCTCAAACCCACGTAACGTTATAACAGCGGACGGCCGCAATGTCTGTACGTGCGTCCTCCTCAGACCCTCTTTTTCTTCTCTATAACATCTAAGAAAACTGGTCGTTATTACTGAACCAAATGTGTTTAGGTCTGGACACCCCAGGGGGATCTCCTGTGTCCTCTCTGTTGAGCACTGGATCCCCTTGGCCACCATGCAGTCATGGAGGTGATGTAACCATTCATCACAAAGCTCCTGCATGATGCCTTGTCATCATGTCCACCTTGGAGCAACAGTATGGATGGGCAATGGTGAGCATAGCAACAGTAGAGATGGGCAATGGTGACCATAGCAACAGTAGAGATGGGCAATGGTGACCATAGCAACAGTAGAGATGGGCAATGGTGACCATAGTCACTCATGTACAGCAGGGGTTGTGGGAGAGGGTCACCTACAACATAACTGCCACCCACCCAATTCTGCCATTCTTCATGATAGGGCTTGTCTGATAGCACCAGGAGGGGCAGCTGAATCATGCTGCCAATGACACCAAGTGTTACTATTTGAGAAGGACCTGTGTCATATTAGCTGTAGAGTCCAAGAAACGTTCACTCCCCCTTGACATCTCTGCTACTAGTTCAAGTGTCTCTACATCCAGGCATCAGTGTCTGTCATTTTATGGTCTCCCTTACTAGACCCTTGACTAGACTAGTGTGGCTAGAGGGGACTAAGGCCAAGAATTTAATGCATATTGCTAACCTGCTGCCTTGACATCATATTCTTTGATGTGAATGTGCATGTAAAAGCTGTACTTGTACATGCAGTTAACATTGAGAAATCCAAAACTTAGTTTAAAAAATTTATGACTTAAAATAATGTCTTTTCAATTGTGAATTAACAATTACGTCTAGTTATAACTGGCAGTGATTATTGTTATATTTGGTTGGATATGTTTAACCTAGCAAAATTCAAACTGCATCAAATGTCCACTCATTTCAAGGGACTAGATAAACCTTTTAATCAATAGGTGAGTTAAAAACCGCAAGCTGCAATTATCCTAGTGTGGTAATTCAGTTTAACCAGATATTATGATTATGGGATGCCCTGTAGTAATATGTTTGCATGGAAGGGAAGAATGGCTGTGTATGAGTGTGTGTGTGTGTGTGTGTGTGTGTGTGTGTGTGTGTGTGTGTACATGTGTGTGTTGTGCCTTATGCCCCACACAACACTCCATAAGGGATGAGAGCAACACACCTTTTAAATGGTCTGTGTGATGGCATTAACATATTTGAGATCAGTGTTTGTGATCTGATAGCTTACAGCAGAAGACAGTCAGGTAAAATATCAAATATGGACTCTACTGAGCCAGCTGTTGCCTGATAGGAGTTGAAGCACTGTGGATTCTTAGAAACCATACGAAATGAGTGTCTCCATGATGTAAATAGCTAGAGTTTGGGTTAGAAAATGTTCATCCTCATTACAAAAAAATATTCCTCCCTCCAGTGACAATAACATCAACAGTTGTTCAAATAATATCAGTTAACAACATCCACACACACACACTACACAACAGTTCATGGGCTAACTAAGTGTCCTCAAGGAGCCATGTTTACAGCAGACGTGCACACCACTGCAGATATGTGGTCCCTTCACTACCAGTTGGCCAACAACTACTAACACCTTCAAAGACGACAAAGCCGCTTTTTGCACATCTGTGTGCCTGCAATGTTAGTGGGCAGTGTCCGCTTGGGGGGTTCTGGGAGGACACGCCTCCTTATGCCACCTACAGAAGCAGCTTGTACAGAAGTCCTGGTAGCCCACAGCACCCTCATCCCCCCTGTGGTCCAGGGCCATTGCAGGGGACCCACAGTGAGGACATGGTCTGCACTTGTAGCCCACAGCAGAGGGAAGGGACGAGGAAGATGGACCGTTTGATGTATGCAGTTGGATATTTGGTGGGATACTTGACAGAGGCTGTCGAGGTAGCTGAGACTGGTGACGGAATGGTTTGTTCATCCTCTGAACATGAAACGTCCAAGTCGGAATTATACACTGATATACAAATAATTAATTACCTTGTGCATGTTTTCAGCATTAGATTTACACTGCTTTCGGTATAGTGTGGCTTTGTCCATCAGGTTCTGCCTGGACGTTACCATCTCGTACCACTTCTGAGATACCTGTGTACACCTGGGGGATAACACCGGGTACATAAAATACCTCTGTAGCGTGTTATACTTGAGAACATACGCAATGATGTCAGAAGGGGACAGATGTGCCAGGATCAAGTCTGCGCTGTGTGGCATACCCACCTCAATTAAACCAATGAGAATGTCAGGCGCGTCTATAGCGGGAGAACGCTTTGGGGTCTCAGCAGGAGAGAGAAGGACAGCTAGATGCGGCGATGGTCGTGGTGTGCTATGACTGGACTGGGCGGGTACCGGTGATTTATTTTCAGAATTCGGTGTCAGAAAGACGGAAGATAGCGCATACTTCATGGGTGTGTGCGCCATGGCCAGCCAAAGTTCCGTCGACTGAGAGAAAGACTGACGGGACGTCGCAGCTTATATTAGTCCTCATGACTAGCAGTGAGAGATGTCGACGACGTTCGCGGTACAGCTGTCCAAAATAGAGATGGATATCGCCCACGCATAACATCCGCTTGCCGCGCTTTTGCAGGGCGGGTCTGTTACCCGCTATTGCTGCTGCCTTTGCCGCGTCTTGCCCTCAAACACATAACTAACAGCACGCGCTCCAACAAGCTTCTCAGACGGCCGCAATGTCAGTACGTGCGTCCTCCCCAGACCCTCTTTTTCTTCTCTATAGCATCCAAGAAAACTGGTCGTTATTACTGATTAGGTCTGGACACCCCCGGGGGGGTCTCCTGTGTCCTCTCTGTTGAGCACTGGATCCCCTTGGCCACCATGCAGTCATGGAGGTGATGTAACCATTCATCACAAAGCTCCTGCATGATGCCTTGTCATCATGTCCACCTTGGAGCAACAGTATGGATGGGCAATGGTGACCATAGCAACAGCAGAGATGGGCAATAGTGACCATAGCAACAGTAGAGATGGGTAATGATGACCATAGCAACAGTAGAGACGGGTAATGATGACCATAGCAACAGTTGAGATGGGCTATGGTGACCATAGCAACAGTAGAGATGGGCAATGGTGACCATAGCAACAGTAGAGATGGGCAATGGTGACCATAGCAACAGTAGAGATGGGCAATGGTGACCATAGCAACAGTAGAGATGGGCAATGGTGACCATAGTCACTCATGTACAGCAGGGGTTGTGGGAGAGGGTCACCTACAACATAACTGCCACCCCACCCAATTCTGCCATTCTGCATGATAGGGCTTGTCTGATAGCACCAGGAGGGGCAGCTGAATCATGCTGTCAATGACACCAAGTGTTACTATTTGAGAAGGACCTGTGTCATATTAGCTGTAGAGTCCAAGAAACGTTCACTCCCGCTTGACATCTCTGCTACTAGTTCAAGTGTCCCTACATCCAGGCATCAGTGTCTGTCATTTTATGGTCTCCCTTCCTAGACCCTTGACTAGACTAGTGTGGCTAGAGGGGACTAAGGCCAAGAATTTAATGCATATTGCTAACCTGCTGCCTTGACATCATATTCTTTGATGTGAATGTGAATGTAAAAGCTGTACTTGTACATGCAGTTAACATTGAGAAACTTAGTAAAAAAAATTTATGACTTAAAATAATGTCTTTTCAATTGTGAATTTACAATTACGTCTAGTTATAACTGGCAGTGATTATTGTTATATTTAGTTAAATATATTTAACCTAGCAAAATTCAAACAGCATCAAATGTCCACTCATTTCAAGGGACTAGTTATATCATGATAAACCTTTTTATCAATAGGTGAGTTAAAAACTGTAAGCTGCAATGATCCTAGTGTGGGGTAATTCAGTGTAACCAGATATTTTGATTATGGGATGCCCTGTAGTAATATGTTTGCATGGAAGGGAAGAATGGCTGTGTATGAGTGTGTGTGTGTGTGTGTGTGTGTGTGTGTGTGTGTGTGTGTGTGTGTGTGCATGTGTGTGTGTGTGTGTACATGTGTGTGTTGTGTCTTATGCCCCACACAACACTCCATAAGGGATGAGAGCAACACACCTTTCAAATGGTCTGTGTGATGGCATTAACATATTTGAGATCAGTGTTTGTGGTCTGATAGCTTACAGCAGAAGACAGCCAGGTTAAATATCAAATGTGGACTCAGCTGTTGCCTGATGAGAGTGGAATTACTGTGGATTTTTAGAAACCATACAAAATGATTGTCTCCATGATGTAAGTAGCTAGAGTTTGGGTTAGAAAATGTTCATCTTCAAGACAACAAAATATCCCTCCCTCCAGTGACAATAACATCAACAGTCGTTCAAATAATATCAGTCAACAACATCCATACCACACACTACACAACAGTTCATGGGCTAACTAAGTGTCCTCAAGGAGCCATGTTTACAGCAGACGTGCACACCACTGCAGATATGTGGTCCCTTCACTACCAGTTGGCCAACAACTACTAACACCTTCAAAGACGACAAAGCCGCTTTTTGCACATCTGTGTGCCTGCAATGTTAGTGGGCAGTGTCCGCTTGGGGGGTTCTGGGAGGACACACCTCCTTATGCCACCTACAGAAGCAGCTTGTACAGAAGTCCTGGTAGCCCACAGCACACTCATCCCCCCTGTGGTCCAGGGCCTTTGCAGGGGACCCACAGTGAGGACATGGTCTGCACTGGTAGCCCACAGCAGAGGGAAGGGACGAGGAAGATGGACCGTTTGATGTATGCAGTTGGATATTTGGTGGGATACTTGACAGAGGCTGTCGAGGTAGCTGAGACTGGTGACGGAATGGTTTGTTCACCCTCTGAACATGAAACGTCCAAGTCGGAATTATACACTGATATACAAATAATTAATTACCTTGTGCATGTTTTCAGCATTAGATTTACACTGCTTTCGGTATAGTGTGGCTTTGTCCATCAGGTTCTGCCTGGACGTTACCATCTCGTACCATTTCTGAGATACCTGTGTACACCTGGGGGATAACACCGGGTACATAAAATACCTCTGTAGCGTGTTATACTTGAGAACATACGCAATGATGTCAGAAGGGGACAGATGTGCCAGGATCAAGTCTGCGCTGTGTGGCATACCGACCTCGATTAAACCAATGAGAATGTCAGGCGCGTCTATAGCGGGAGAACGCTTTGGGGTCTCAGCTAGTCTCATACCTAGACCCAGATTCCCAACAACTGTGGATGGATTACATCACCGCTACGTGGAAAGTGGGGTCTGGTGTCCTCCTGTACAAATTTCTGTCCAGCTCCCCTGGAACGTTGGGGCAACCAATCAGATTCATAGGCGTAGGAACCGGGGGGGGGGGGGTGGGGGGGGGGGGGGGGGGGGGTGTCGGAGGGGGGTGTGGCAGAGGGGGGCCTTGGCCCCCCCAATCTTGGGCAATATGTATATAAAGTACGCTGAATTTATATTGGACACACCCTTTGGGGCCCCCCCAATCGTGCTTACGTTCCTACGCACTGATTTGAGGTATGCATACTCTAGTTATCAATCGAAGTTATTGGTTATGGCGATAAGGCTAGAGATGGATGATGTACAGGTAATACGTGCGGTTCGATCAGTCGGCGGGTGAACGTATGGGGTATGCCAAAGTTAAGGACGAACAGTTCCGAGTCATCGAAGACGTGGTCCGTGGTCGGGACACGTTCGTAAGCTTACCAACAGGATATGGGAAGTCTCTTGTTACGGCTTTCTGCTATGGGTATAAATTTGACGAGCTATCGGTTCGAGAGGTACGAAGCAAGCCCCTCACAATCGTGCCAAAAAGTCAAAGAGCGAGAAACGATCATGCCACAGCCGATCCTCATCTTCGGAGAGCAGCTCAAGCAGCTCGTCGTCTGAGTCCAACGACTCCGACGCATGTAAGAAGAAGTTCAAGCGGCGCGAGAGGACCCACCACTCCAGGTCGCGGGAGAGCAGCTTCCTCAACGCCCCCTTCCCTAGCAAAAAAAACTATAGGATCTTATCAAGAATTAGTAAGAATCTTATAAGAACTTCATTTCTTATAAGAAAAAGGGTAAGAAACAATAAGCGTCGTAAGATCCTAAAGCCCTATAAGATTCCTACAAGATTCCTACAAGAAACATATAGGAACGTGTAAGAATTACCTAAGAACAAAACAGGATCTTATAAGAATAGACGTTGCAGGATTCTTGTAAGAGTCTTGTAATATTTCTTATAAGAACAGAACAGGAATCTTATAAGAATGGACGCTGCAGGATTCTTGTAAGAGTCTTGCAAGATTTCTTATAAGCTCAAAATAGGAATCTTATAAGAATAGACGCTGCAGGATTCTTGTAAGAGTCTTGTAATATTTCTTATAAGAACAGAACAGGAATCTTATAAGAATGGACGCTGCAGGATTCTTGTAAGAGTCTTGTAATATTTCTTATAGGAACAAAACAGGAATCTTATAAGAATAAACGCTGCAGGATTCTTGTAAGAGTCTTGCAAGATTTCTTATAAGCTCGAAATAGGAATCTTATAAGAATAGACGCTGCAGGATTCTTGTAAGAGTCTTGTAATATTTCTTATAAGAACAAAACAGGAATCTTATAAGAATGGACGCTGCAGGATTCTTGTAAGAGTCTTGTAATATTTCTTATAAGAACAAAACAGGAATCTTATAAGAATAGACGCTGCAGGATTCTTGAAAGAGTCTTGTAATATTTCTTATAAGAACAAAACAGGAATCTTATAAGATAGACGCTGCAGGATTCTTGCAAGAGTCTTGTAATATTTCTTATAAGAACAGAACAGGAATCTTATAAGAATGGACGCTGCAGGATTCTTGTAAGAGTCTTGCAAGATTTCTTATAAGCTCAAAATAGGAATCTTATAAGAATAGACGCTGCAGGATTCTTGTAAGAGTCTTGTAATATTTCTTATAAGAACAAAACAGGAATCTTATAAGAATAGACGCTGCAGGATTCTTGAAAGAGTCTTGTAATATTTCTTATAAGAACAAAACAGGAATCTTATAAGATAGACGCTGCAGGATTCTTGCAAGAGTCTTGTAATATTTCTTATAAGAACAGAACAGGAATCTTATAAGAATGGACGCTGCAGGATTCTTGTAAGAGTCTTGCAAGATTTCTTATAAGCTCAAAATAGGAATCTTATAAGAATAGACGCTGCAGGATTCTTGTAAGAGTCTTGTAATATTTCTTATAAGAACAAAACAGGAATCTTATAAGAATAGACGCTGCAGGATTCTTGAAAGAGTCTTGTAATATTTCTTATAAGAACAAAACAGGAATCTTATAAGATAGACGCTGCAGGATTCTTGCAAGAGTCTTGTAATATTTCTTATAAGAACAGAACAGGAATCTTATAAGAATGGACGCTGCAGGATTCTTGTAAGAGTCTTGCAAGATTTCTTATAAGCTCAAAATAGGAATCTTATAAGAATAGACGCTGCAGGATTCTTGTAAGAGTCTTGTAATATTTCTTATAAGAACAAAACAGGAATCTTATAAGAATAGACGCTGCAGGATTCTTGAAAGAGTCTTGTAATATTTCTTATAAGAACAAAACAGGAATCTTATAAGATAGACGCTGCAGGATTCTTGCAAGAGTCTTGTAATATTTCTTATAAGAACAGAACAGGAATCTTATAAGAATGGACGCTGCAGGATTCTTGTAAGAGTCTTGCAAGATTTCTTATAAGCTCAAAATAGGAATCTTATAAGAATAGACGCTGCAGGATTCTTGTAAGAGTCTTGTAATATTTCTTATAAGAACAGAACAGGAATCTTATAAGAATGGACGCTGCAGGATTCTTGTAAGAGTCTTGTAATATTTCTTATAGGAACAAAACAGGAATCTTATAAGAATAAACGCTGCAGGATTCTTGTAAGAGTCTTGCAAGATTTCTTATAAGCTCGAAATAGGAATCTTATAAGAATAGACGCTGCAGGATTCTTGTAAGAGTCTTGTAATATTTCTTATAAGAACAAAACAGGAATCTTATAAGAATGGACGCTGCAGGATTCTTGTAAGAGTCTTGTAATATTTCTTATAAGAACAAAACAGGAATCTTATAAGAATAGACGCTGCAGGATTCTTGAAAGAGTCTTGTAATATTTCTTATAAGAACAAAACAGGAATCTTATAAGAATAGACGCTGCAGGATTCTTGAAAGAGTCTTGTAATATTTCTTATAAGAACAAAACAGGAATCTTATAAGATAAGGCGCTGCAGGATTCTTGTAAGGGTCTTGTAATTTTCTTATAGGAATCTTATAAGAACAGACACTGCAGGATTCTTGTAAATCTTATAAGAACAGACACTGCAGGATTCTTGTAAGAGTCTTGTAATATTTCTTATAAGAACAAAACAGGAATCTCATAAGAATAGACGCTGCAGGATTCTTGTAAGAGTCTTGCAAGATTTCTTATAAGGTCAAAACAGGAATCTTATAAGAATAGATGCTGCAGGATTCTTGTAAGAGTTTTGTAATACTTATAAGAACAAAACAGCAATCTTATAAGAATCGACGCTGCAGGATTCTTGTAAGAGTCTTGCAAGATTTCTTATAACATCAAAACAGGAATCTTATAGGAATAGACGCTGCAGGATTCTTGTAAGAGTCTTGTAATATTTCTTATAGGAAGCTTATAAGAATAGACGCTGCAAGATTCTTGTAAGAGTCTTGTAATATTTCTTATAAGAACAAAACAGGAATCTTATAAGAATCGACGCTGCAGGATTCTTGTAAGAGTCTTGCAAGATTTCTTATAACATCAAAACAGGAATCTTATAGGAATAGACGCTGCAGGATTCTTGTAAGAGTCTTGTAATATTTCTTATAGGAAGCTTATAAGAATAGACGCTGCAAGATTCTTGTAAGAGTCTTGTAATACTTCTTTTAAGAACAAAACAGAAATCTTATAAGAATAGACGCTGCAGGATTCTTGTAAGAGTATTTCTTATAAGAACAAAACAGGAATCTTATAAGAATAGACGCTGCAGGATTCTTGTAAGAGTCTTGTAATATTTCTTATATCATGCGGCATGCCGCGGCCGGCTCCCATGCACGTCACACATGCAGGCACACTTCCGTTCAATCACTAATAGTATAGCGTCGAAGTTTTCTCAAGGAGATGAGTCTACGGGCCAAGAAAATTCCGTTGAAGCACTTAAACAATGCGGAGAACCCAATTCCTTCTCCAATAAGTGAGCTTTGTGTTTGTATGTTGTTTAAGTTAAACTTTTGCCAAATTAATAGTAGTCAGATTAGTATGTACAATGGGCAAGCATATGCATACTTAGGAGAAAAAAATACGTGCATGAAATTGCTATATGGGTTGGCTGACTATTGTTTGTACCAGACTCAGTTTTGCGAGTATTTAAATTACGTTTAGTAGGTCAAGCTTTGCGTTTAACAAATCAAAATGCTCAGGATCGTTTGTGATCACGTACATTTATTACAGTGTGGTTTATACTTGAGCCAGTTTTGCAAGTAATGTATATACATCTAACTGTATTCCCTGGCATTGCGTGTCAATTCCACGAAGCTACCTTCTCAGGGTCATATGTATTGAGGAGCAGCTGCGCTTAATTGTATGAATACTATTATTGGTTACTTGTGTACTTCCTTTGACTATCAAGAGCAGCTGATACAGTACTCTCATGCTGCCGTATATATCATTCATAGCTTACATTTAGCGCGACAGTAGTCTGTGTCAACGGGCAAAGGGAAATTATAGCTTATCCTGGTCCAGATCAAAGAATACGATGTTAAATGTTGTGCTTATACAAAATAGATAGTATTGTTTTGTACAGAATGGTGTACTGTGAAGAGTTTAAGAACAAATAAGCTGTTTGTTGTAAAATCATCACAACTTGAAGATGAGGACGGAAGTTCCATCAGCTCCACTGATTTGCTTGCAGAATTAAAAGTGGTATGGAATTCGGAAAAAGGAGAGCTGCGACAAGATGTTGCTATTGTAAGTATACACGGTAAATGAATAATCTAATAATGGTAAATGGGAATACTTACGTATAGATGAAAAGCCTAGGAAGCCAGCCCCTCTGAAGCGGCAAAGGGAGGAAGAGGACAGCAGTGATAGCACATCAGATGAAGTAGAACCAAAACCAAAGGTTATAGATTTAAAAGATTATTACTGGTTCTAACTATTAATGATTTTTTTTACTATACCTTTGTTTTTATGCTCTTTGTAATAAAATTACTACAATCTTACTTATAGCATTGTTTGTTAATTTCCTACAGAGAAAAAACCACCTGTCATGGGGATCACAGGACCAGGCACAACCACACACAAAACAATTAAAGTGTGAATGAAGCTCAAACGTATATGGTAACATAATTATAAAACAATTATATACATAGTTGTAATGATATATATGTATCAAATGTCATCAATACATGATTCAGAATGCAGAAACTCAGTTGCCACAACAATCATCTACTTTTGTTTGGCCGAATGAAGATCAGTCTCAAACAGTTAGCAATGATGTGTATAATAATACTATTAACATTGCACCTTTCCTTTAGAGTGAAACAAATCAGAACCCAATCACCATTGATGAAGATAAAGAAAATACACCAGAACAAGGTAAATATTGCAACCAAACAGCAATTTAATTTAATATCAATCTTGTTTCAAGTGACAACAATAACCAAAACGGTAAGTGACACAGTAAAAAATATAATTTAACAAAAAAAATTTTTAATACAAGGTTCTTCTCATTCTGCTTCCTCTTTCCTCTTCTCCCCAAAAATGAAATAATAAGGATACATGTTCTCTTGAGCCGGCCGGAGATTGTTTGTTCTACTTGGTAAATTTATGAGGATGTATTTGAAATAGTCATTTTCAGAAATCCATCAATACCACTCTTCTGGAGCTGACGCAGATGTGGCTATCAGCTAGTGATACAAAGGTAATGGAAATAAAAAAATTAATTAGTGGTTACATTTTCTACTTTGTATGTGTAGTCTACCATCCCTGCACATGCTCCTCGGGTAATCACTAATGCTGAGGATGTCAAGCATTTCACAACTGTAACGGTGTGAATCTGCTGGCCATTCCAGCTACTGAGCCTAGCAAATATGCTAGGCGACTTATGCAATCATTGTTTACGGATGAGTAGATGTCAAAATCGTTGTATAAAAAAAAATCAGATCAATGTGAAAAGCTAAACCTTTCTCCTAAACGAGTAGCTCTTATTGAAGGTAAGTATGTAACGAGTGCACTACAATTTAAGGGATACATTTGGACAGTAAAAGGATTTAAGATACGATGGGAAATGAAGGATAGCTTGAGGGATAAGCACAAGAAGGGGGGTAATAAAAAGAATGTATAAATATATTTTGTGCATCATTTTTGTGGTGTAATAAAGCTTTGTAATTTTATCATTTTTAGAGTGCATAGAAGTCAAATTTGGAAAAGGGACTATGATTTGCAAAGGAAATGACATAATAACTAGCTGCAACCAAAATGCCTGGACATTTTAAAGAAAGTGAGAGGAAACTCAAAGTGAACTATATGTAACATTGAAAGGAATGTATTTTTGTATTTGTAATTTTTGGTTAGTACATTTATATATATGAATCTCGTACAAGAAAGCTTTAATATATCTTTTAAGAATATGTTCAAATGAATCTTATAGATCATAAGGAATTCCTTTACATATCCTGGTCCCCAATTTTCTTGCATTCCAGGAAATGAAATACAATTAACTGACTAGGAACTTATTTCATGGATGAGCCAATAAGAATTGTACAAGGACCGTGTTAGATTCTTTACATAAGTTCCTGTCGGATCCTACAGGATTCCTAATGAGATCTTGATCCCAATTTCTTGCATCTTGTAAGATTCCTATAGTATTTAGTAATAGGATCTTGTAAGAATCCTGTAAGAATTATACAAGTTCCTTTAAGATACCTTCAAGATTCTTGTAAGAAACTTATAAGTATCTTATCAGATCCTACAGGATTCCTAATAAGATCTTGGTCCCAATTTCTTGAATCTTATAAGATTCCTGTAGGAATAAGTAATAGGATCTTGTAAGAATCCTGTATAAGAATCATACAAGTTCCTTTAAGATACCTTCAAGATTGTTGTAGGATACTTATAAGTATCTTATCAGATCCTACAGGATTCCTAATAAGATCTTGGTCCCAATTTCTTGAATCTTATAAGATTCCTGTAGGAATAATTAATAGGATCTTGTAAGAATCCTGTATAAGAATCATACAAGTTTCTTTAAGATACCTTCAAGATTCTTGTAGGAAACGTATAAGATTCTTATCAGATCCTACAGGATTCCTAATAAGATCTTGGTCCCAATTTCTTGAATCTTATAAGAATCCTGTAGGAATTAGTAATAGGATCTTGTAAGAATTCTGTATAAGAATCATACAAGTTCCTTTAAGATACTTTCAAGATTCTTGTAAGAAACTTATAAGATTCTTATCAGATCCTACAGGATTCCTAATAAGATCTTGGTCCCAATTTCTTGAATCTTATAAGAATCCTGTAGGAATTAGTAATAGGATCTTGTAAGAATCCTGTAAGAATTTTACAAGTTCCTTTAAGATACCTTCAAGGTTCTTGTAAGAAACTTATAAGATTCTTATCAGATCTTATGGGATTCCTAATAAGATCTTGGTCCCAATTTCTTGCATATTCTTAACTCATTATAATTCTTATAAATTCTTACAGGATTTTTTGCTAGGGTTCTGCCTTCACTACCATGTCCCTACCCCTCGAGGCACGAAGTCAAGAGGGGTAAGCATGCCCACTTTGATAAACTTCCCTCTCCCATAGACGATCCTTCCTCACTCCCCGTTTGACTGAGAAAAGGTTGATGGAGTGCTTGATTCCTTGGCAGAGTGGTCAGGTTAAATTTGTGACAGAAGGCGTCTGATCCCTCCCCTGTTAGGTGGTGGACGTTGAAGGGGCCCCAGCTCTGTGGAGGAGGTGTCTCAGGCGACCTCCTAGAGCTCTGACAGCTCTTGAGGCACTGGTGTAGGCAGTTGCCTCCAAACCAGGCCCCATCCAAGTAGGCCCCAAAACCACAGGTGCCGGAGGAATCCGTGTACAACTGGATGGACTCTGTATAGTTCCAATCTGGGGAGATGAACATAGAAATGCCATTCCAGGAAGCTGTTCCACCATCGTATGTCAGCTAGAGTTAAGATGGATAAGGTGGTGGAGCCTCCTCAAAATCTGCATTCAGAATGGTTCCAATCCAGGCCTCTGAATGGGAACTCCATTCAGAGGTCTGGAATTCTATTCAGAGGCCTGGATTGGAACCATTCTGAATGCAGATTTTAGGTCTACCTTGATCATCATGGTTCCTTTTTCAAATCTACTAAGGAGCCCCACCACATTGTCAATTGTGGAGTAATGGACTGTGAAATTAGGTTGCGTGCAGTGAAAGGAAAGTGAGGTCCGTTGTAGCTGGTGGACACACCGCCAGGAGACGCAGGCCTTGTCAGGAGTTGCTGGAGCTCACGTAGTCTCAGGCAAATGGGCAGGCCTTGGCGGGGTGCTTCTCACCGCAGCCTGTGACCCAGCACTTGTGTATAAAAGAATGCAGCATAGCTTACATTTACCTTGACTGGAGTAGCTTCGCTTGTGAGAGATGATTCAAAACGCTGGCGTTTAGGGTCGGGTGTATCCAAGGCTAAAGCGCACTGATAATCGCTTCCTGAATAGGGGAAGATATTGTACGAAGAAGGGAAACGTACACAGCTTGCTGACACGCGTTTCATTAACACACTAATTCATTCTTGCGGAAGATTATAACGTAACTGCATTCCTCCCGACGTTGGAATAAGTATTATGTAATCGCTGGACAGAAATTTGTACAGGCCACTTTCCACGTAGCGGTGATGCAATCCATCCGCAGCTGTTGGGGATCTGGGTCTGGGTACGAGATACGGTCTCAGCAGGAGAAAGAAGTGGACAGATGTGCCAAGTCTGCGCTGTGTGGCATACCGACCTCGATTAGACCAATGAGAACGTCATGCAGTACTACTAGTACTCAGGCGTGTATTCGTCAAATATATGCAGCGTTGTATACAGAGGTTGCAGTGTCGTCCCAGGAAGAGCGGCAACCATGTTTTTTGGTGTCTTAAAAAAACATGGCCGCCGCTCTTTCCGTGATGACACTGCAATCTCTCTATACAGTACCGCCCGGTTCGGTCATAGAGAAATTTTGCAGCTCGATCGTAGAGAAAATCAAGCGTATTCATTCGCCCGGCGCACTCGGTTCGAAGTTGGTGCGGCCAATGATGGGCGTGGCAACCTACCCGGGGACTCCACACACTAGATAATACAACCAAAACCATACACATTCGACCTACAGAGCAGGGACCAACTACCTAAAGCTAATTTGACTTAAGCCTATACTTGATTTAGAGGTGGTGGGCCCACACCACCTCAGGGGAAAAACCTCACAGCAGTGAGGAAAAAACCGTGTAGATACTGCTCTGCTAACACCACAAACATTCAGACATTGAAGACCAATTGCTTGCACTCCTTTGTCTGCTTTGGTTCCGTATGTATCTTGTCTCTTCACCTAGGCATAATAAGACTTATACCTGCACTGAGGAATTGATGGGGGGGGGGGCTATGGGGTGTGATTAGTGCCAAATGTCGGTCACGCGAAGCGCAGTGACAGATGACGCACGCAGCGATCTCGTGCCCAGAAACCATATGTGTATCGAATATGTAATAATCGATATGCGGAGAAAAACATTATTAGATGGTGGTCGGGCTGGCTGACATGGCCGTATACAGCTAGGTGCAGGGGAAACAAAGGATAAAAGAATATATACAGCCCTACATCATTCTATGAACGAGGTGTCGCTACCAGTAGGCCTTATCTGGACAATCTTGCAGCTACAATACGGGTCGTAACCAAATGGTTACTAATAATGGTACGTCTGTTTGTTATTCTATCTGATGCTTATCCATGTATTTACGGCAGTGGTTTGAGGTGTAAACTGTAGTTCTTTTCGAGAGGCAACTGGTGATGTCGAATTTGAGGTGATCGATGTTGTTGTTACTCATAGCCCCCCACTTTTATTATTCCGGCAGTACGAAAAATTAAACAAGTTATCAAAACGAAAGCGGGTCCTTAAGGCCTTATCGATTATAAAATTCTTCAGGATTGGGCGAACTTTAATTGACCTCACCCGAAAGAATACTAAGTGGTGTGGTTCACACGAGCTTGGGTCTGCCCTTATAGCACAGTAAGCATAACGGTCGGACTCAACAGCTAGGAGGCGGTTGTACTTCAGTTCCCCCCCCCCCCCCCTCCTTGATTTTGTAATTTGTAACTTACCATACATCATACATACTGCTGAACCTAAGCTAAACTACGCCCAGCTAGACGGGGGAACAGTCGGCTGATCCGCTAACAAATCCAGCTAGACCCGGATTTGGGGGGGGGGGGAAAACTGCAATCCCGGTCTAGCTGGATTTGTTAGCGGATCAGCCGACTGTTCCCCCGTCTAACTGGGCTTCGTTTAGGGTACGCCCATCTAGCTGGGCTTCGTTTAGCTTAGGTTCAGCAGTATGTATGGTAAGTTTACAAATTACAAAATCAGGGAAGGGGGGGGGGGGGGGGGGGGGGGGGGGGGAGTAAACTGAAGTATAGCCTAGGAAGCTAGTTGATTATCCACTTACCTTCATGTAATTCAATGGCGGGTCAAGGGAGGGGGGCTGTACCCCAGTAAGATTCATGGGCAATCTAATACTTTTCAGACCAAATTTCTGCGGCTAAGCCTATAATACCCCCTAACGAGGTGGAAAAGGACCACATTTTTATTGCTTGGAACTGTGACAGTTGTTTAGCTGCATCTCAAGGCACACCACAACTACAGGAAGGATCATTAATGGAGACTAAATCAAGCAGTTGATGTTTTAAGTGTTCATTTATTTATTTGCATGTGTAACTGAGAGTTTGTGTCGTGTATGTGTGCATGAGTGTTTGAAAGTTTGAATATGCATGTGCATGTACCTAAGTTTAATCTGAGGCATCTCATAGTTGCAAGTTCTCTACATGTATATCCCCACACTCCTGCTGCTTGCCCTCCTGGTTGCATGTCCATGTGTCTGGATCTGCTGAGCAGAAAACAACATTGTAATGTTTAACACCCAAGGTCCTCCATATTGTGACATCACCTCACTATTACATCACCCTCATCACTGAGACATCACCCTCCAATCTTCTTACCCCTCCTCCTCCCTAGGTCCCTGATAAAATCATCTCCTCCTCCCCCTCCTCCTCCTCCTCCTTCCTCACTATATTGCAATCACAAAATACATACATACAATAAGATTTCAATATCTTCTAAACAAGTTTTGGTCAGCTCTGTGTGCTATTTCTATACTCAAATTTGATGGCTCTTCACAATATACACGGAGACCTCACACTGACCCTTCCACCCTCACACAAACACACCATTTTGATCACTGGATGCTGAACTTGTCTCATTTGCTTGACATTCCTGACCACTCCCATATGCTCCTCCCCTGCAGAGAACATGTGATGGGATGTGCCGATGGGGTAGACCACATCCCCACACCTGTTTCCTCTATACATGCTCCTCCCTGCACCCTGCCATCGTTTGCGACACTAACATGACAATCGGTTATTTTGTATGCCCTTTGCTAAGGTTTTCCCTGTCTAGATGACAGAAGGTAATGGGACTAATTGGTAAAGAAATTAATTGATCTATAAACAATACGATTATCCAACCGTCTACCCACTGGGAATTTACTCTAGGGAGGCATTTAGCTAATATTGTATTACTAGGTGGTTGTAGTACAGCGTTAAATAGAACCTTTCTGTTTGGCATAGTACACAGCTGATAGTGCAGTATACGCGCGTTCATGTGAGCTAGGTTCCTGCCCTCTGCAGTATTGGAACCTATGAGAGTAGGTTCCATATAGGAATAGGATGAATGTCATTTTTTTAAACATCATAGATAAAGGGTGAATCGAGCAGTATAAATAGTTTAATGGGCACACACACACACACACACATGGGAGCATTGTGTATGTGGTCATGTCTTATGAGTACATGTGGCATTTTGAATATAACATTGTGAAGAACATGAGGTGTACCAAAGATGGGAGCATCGAGCCCATGGGATTGATCATATCCCCTATCTCCATGTCATCTCATACTGCCAGGAGGGCATTTCTCTGTCCTTCATATTGCTCCCCTTCTAGGTTATGCAGCCAGACTTCTGCTGGACCAGCTCTCCCTTCTAAGCTGTGCCGACATCCTCTCTGTGCATCCTCCTCAGTGAATGTGAACACACTATTGTGGAGGGATGAACATGCCAAGTGTGTGTGGTGCTAATTATAATGTGTTGCATGTGTTAAGCATGGTGTTTGGGTGTGCGTGTGACAATTTGTGAGAATGTGATGGGATGTAGACAGTGCAAGTATGATCGTATATGTAACATAACAGTGTCACTGAATTTGATTGGTGGATTCATGGAACATGTACTCATGCAGTGAATGTATGTGGGTGTGGGATGGTGAGTGTGTGTGCTGGGTAACCTTAATTTACTCCTGCTCCTGGCATTTCTACTGTCATCAACTTTGTTCTGCTTACCAAAATTTTGCTAGGTGAGCAACCGACAGTACTTGTTCCCTTTTCAAAAGTAGCTACAGTGTAGGTTTAGGATTTGGATGAATACCGACTTTACTATACTAACCTCACCCTGACTGCAAAAGTGTTGTGCCCAGTTGGATGCAATAATCACTCTCCCATTTTCTCAGAGTTCAGAGTCCTAAACCGAATGGAAAGTACAAACACATGATTTAGTGAAAGACAACACATGTCAGTTCTGACTGTAACCCCACATTTTAATTAACCAGTTTTAATTTGATGGGTTATCATCTCACTGCGTATTTAAAATTCCATTTTTGCCATGCATTATTTGGATGGGTGATATATCATGCATACCTTTGTTGCATACATGTACCTGCCTCGTAGATCATCCCCATGGGTAAGCTCAATGCCCAGTCTTCCCGGCCTGCATTCATTCAAGCACTATGATGTTGGGCAATTTTAAGTTGTATATCCACTAGTATTCACTTGTGGATTGAGAACCATTGTTAATGCACTTCTGTACTGTGCCATTTAAAAGGTAGAGTCACAAAAATAAATTAAGTTAAGGTCACGGAGGAGAGTTATTGGTGAGGTGCTTTTCTCGGATCTGCCTCCACCACTGTTCTACAATGATTTATAAGTAGGTTATAACTCTAATTAGACAACAGCTATACACAATTTGCACATTCTGATTGGTTCATTGCATGCACATATATCAAAACACAGTAGAAATTTTATAATTAAGAGAAGATTCCCCCCTGTGGCACCTATAATTCCAATGTTCGTATCAGCCCGGCAGTGTATTTATTCGTACACCATATGCGAATGATGTGATTATATGTTGAACTTCTGCATGAGTCCTTGGTGCTGTAAACATTCTTTTGTAACGGGTTACTGCCCGGTATAGTATGGTTTGGATCCTTTATGTCATCACGCCTTAACATGCAAGTACAGGGAGATGTCACATTAGAGCCAGGGATTTCCTGTTAGAATCTTGCCAATGGACTAGCCTGGGTCTTCATGTTGAAGCAGAAAGTGGTCTGGGGTTTGAAGAACATCAAACATGGCTTTTCTCCTTGTGGTTAGCACGCGAACCCTTTAAAAGTAATATCCCACACAAGAAAATAAGAGGTACAATGATTCACCATTGCATGTGATTTCTTGTTTTGAAGGGCTTTTTAAAAATAAAACTTAACAAATGTAGTATCACATGGCGCAGCTGGTATGAAAATCGTGAAAGCATCATTGTACAAAGCCATAGCCAAGGGTGGGGGGGGGGGGGGGGGTCGAACAACACCCAACACCCCCCACACACACACACATACACACACACTTAAAGAAAAAATGTTATTGTCCAAACCTGATTTGATAAACAAACAGATTATCATACAAACACTATATATGACCATTCATGGGAAGATATATAAGAGCACTTCATTCATCGTACACATATGCCTTAAAAACCTGATTTGTGAAAATTGCAATGGAATTGGCGTGAAAAATATTGTGTTACAAGTTCAATTCATTACAATGGTGTTTGGTATTGTTGCCTGCCTCTTAATACCTATCTGGTATGCATACTAAGTGATGTGTTAGATAATTATTTATCTCAAAGCATTCATTACCTGGTCGACTATATTGCACCATAATGCAGAGTGTTCCACATCAGTGAAAAATCTTTATTATTTATAAAAACATTCTGTACTTTTCATATAATACTAATCACTATCAGAAAGAAAGTATCATGCAATTAAATCACAGGTTAATTGATTAAAGTTAATTAACATTAATACTGACAAGAAGTTAATTTTTCGGAAACCTAAACTGATGGGAATTCTGAAATTAAAGAAAGAACTTTTTTCCCGCTGTGGGGTTGATCAAAAGCACTTCAGTCTTTCTGGATATATTTGATCTGGGCAGGAGGTGGATAATAATCTGCATGGCCATGGAGGAGGAGAGTGGCAGAATATTTAAGTTTAACTAACGTTAGGTAGTAGGAATTTGGTTTCAACACTATAATATGAAGTCATGAACATGAGTGACTTTAAATGAGACAAAAATCCTATATTTAGTACATGTGAATGTACAAAAGAAGTGCTAAGCTAGCTTACAATACTGGGCCAGTACTTTTGGACCACATTAATTGTCCATAATACTTCAGCAGACAACTCTTTATTTCCAGAAGCAAACTGTCATATTCTCAGGGTGTTTTATAAGGGAGTTCCTGACTCTCCCCTGAATGAGCTTTGCTTGTGATCATTTCTGAGGGAGCCTAACGTCTAATTTTACCTGTATAGCCAAGTATGAATTACATTTAATATTTTGGTAATAACAATGCACACACCACCAGCTTCATTACTAGTACTAAAACATCATGCATCTTAACTCAACCCAATTTATACTGTAGAATCTTTATTTAAAATCAAATGCATTGGTGGGTGGAGATGGGGCCCCATGCATATATGTTTTTAGTCAAGTGCCCAAGTATCTTAATTGGGCACTGACTATCCCAATTAATTGCTAGCTACAAATGCTAACTATACTGTGACTTTTTCAAGAAGTTTCTGGGGCCGCCCTTCCTCCCCTTTGCTGGACTGTTAACAAAAGCACTGTATCTGCCCTTGCAGTGTATATCTTTTGAGCCAATCCTTCGCTGTCTCAGCATAGAATACATGTATATAACCCATGGTGGCAGCCAAGTACGTGCATTTTTGTCTCACTGTCTTTTGTTTTGGACCATGCATGCATAGTTTCCATATAAACCTATCGCTGAACTAACAATGGCAGTGGGGGCAATTGAACTCCCATCCATCTCAGAGGGCTCGAGCTTTCCTCCCACCTCACCTTTATTATATAAAGGGGGAGGGGAGTGCTACACAAAATTGTCAAATATAGCCCCCCCCCCCCCCCCCCCCCCCCCCCCCCAATCCCAGCCAATAAACATGCCGTATTAGATACCCCCTCCCCACCTTCCTTCTTACACATAAGATAACTGATATACTTCTACCAGTTCGCAGCACGACGTATTCTTAAAAATCACGCATAATTCCTGGGTACGAAATTTTGAGATGCTAAGTTGAGCAGTAATACTTATTATGCACAATGTAACTATGGCACTGCCTGAGTGCCAAATAATACTGTAACCACAACATCGATCACCTCAAATTCAACATCACCATGCATGGAGTTCAGGGGCCGATACCAGGATTCTCCAAAAGGGGGGGTTGAGACCCGTGATATGGAATGCAAGGGGGGGGGGTTGTGTGGGGTGTCCGCTTCAGGTCCGATACGAAAAGCGGGGGGGGGGGGGGGTGTGTGGGGGGGTGTGGGTGTGCTATCCGCTTTAGGCCCAACACGAAAAGTGGGGGGGGGGGGGGGGGGGGGGGGGGGCTGTCCGCTTCAAGCCCGATACAAAAAGCGGGGGGACGGGGGGTGCTGTCCGCTTCAGGCCCAATACGAAAAGCAAGGGGGGGGGGGGTTGCTGTCCGCTTCAGGCCCGATACGAAAAGCAAGGAGGGGGGGGGGGGGTTGCTGGATACGAAAAGCAAGGGGGGGGGGGGGGTGCTGTCCGCTTCAGGCCCGATACAAAAAGCGGGGGAGGGGGGGGGGTTAGTCTGCTTCAGACCGATACGAAAAGCAAGGAGGGGGGGAGGGGGTGCTGTCCACTTAAGGCCTGATACGAAAAGTGGAGGGGGGGGGGTGGGGGTGCTGTCCGGCGCTTCAGGTCCGATACAAAAAGCCAGGGGAGGGGGGGGAGGGGGAGGGGGGCTGCTTAGCAGAAGAGGGGGAGGTACTTTATATGAAAGGGGGGAGGGTTGCAACCCCCAAACCCCCCCCCCCCCCGGATCTGCCTCTGGGGAGGGGGGCGGGGGGCGGGGTGTCTGCTTCAGGCCCAATACGAATAGAGGGGGGGCTGTCCGCTTCAGGCCCGATACGAAAAGCGGGGGGGGGGGGGGGGGGGGGGGCTGTCTGCTTCAGGCCCTATGTGAAAAGTGGGGGGGGGGGGGAGGGGAGGCTGCTTAGCGAAGAGGGGGAGGTACCTTATATCAAAGGGGAGGGGGGGGTGAGGGTGGTTACAACCCCCCAAACCCCCCTGTACTGTATCCGCCCATGGGGTTGCCTCTCGAAAAGAACTACAAATACATGGATGTGCATCAAATAGAATCCAGTTAAGGCCTCCCATGCAGTTACTGGTAGCGTTCATAGAATGCTGTAAGGCTCCATATTATATTCTTTTACGCCTATTTTTTTTTCTGCAGCTAGCTGTATACTGCCATGTCAGCCAGCCCGACCACCATCTAATAATCAGCATATCGATATTACATATTCGTTACACATATGATTTCTGGGCACGAGATCGTTGCGCTGCGTCATCTGTCGCTGCGCAACGCGTGACCGACTTTTGGCACTAATCACATCCATACACTATGTACCAATCTACACGTGGCCAAATATGCGTACGCATCTCCAACACCACTCAACAGCTATGCACATGGTAGAGTTATGCATACACACCAATCAACGACATACAGATAGTGTACCTCGTGCACCCAAACCAACTCATTGGTTCGGTACGCTTAGCTAAATTCATATAGGAGCTCTAATTCGTACATCAAACGACAGAAAAGTGTATATGTCCCAACGCTACTATCCCCCCGTGGCATTCGTGTCAAAACATAAGGGCCTTATACCTGAGGCTTTCGTCCTCCATCGTAATCTAGGAAAAGTGCACCCGCGAGACGTCGGTGTGGACGAGGATGTTCCGCTGGAGAAGGATACTATGCTTCTCTTTCCATTTTACGACTACAAAGGTTTAAGCTGCTTTAGTAATCATAATTTCACTCTCGGAGGCAGCTGCCACGTTGTGAATTCGGATACACTAAACGGATGTAATCTTGTAGCTGTACCCACCGAAGTCTTCGAATCGAAAACAGACCCCAACGATATACTGGTCCATTTTGTTGTACAACCAACTTCTCAGATGACTCGGGGTGAGTTTGAAAATCACTGGAATTATCCATCCAACCAACAGGCGGTACAGCCGAGGGCGGGGCCCGGCCAGCTTACATGGGCACTGTGTCAGATAAAAGGAGCGGCTGAGACTGTGGAACTGAAGCATCGTTTCTTCCGTGATGCCAACCTTCAGATGGTCTCACTTGCTCTGCGCAGTTTTTTCAAAAGTACTTCAGCAGATGACAATGACCGTCTCCTTGCTTATTTGCTTCACTATAGCTTTGACGAGACCGACACGGCCGCTTCGTACTCCAAACCAAATGCTCTATCACCTCCATCGCGCAATCTCATTTACCATTCATTGGAAAATCTCCTCATGGACAAAGATGAATGTCATAAATATGAATTGGATGAGCTCGATGAACAGCGTTTACAGTGGCTTATGGTTATGTTCCAGCCGATTGCCATATTCTCGTTTTTGGCTGAAGGACATTCGACGATTGACCCGAAGTTGATTGAAAATTTTGATGTCCGTGCTAAAATTGAGGGCTGCTTCAACGAATATATTTCAAAAATTGCTTTTGGTCCTATTCCTGACATTATATGCCATTCTGAAATTGCCTTGAAAGCATCTGTGGATTTCCTGTTTAATGTTGCATTTCCTGCCTTTAAGCCTTTGGAGCTGCACATTAAGGTACCATTCACTTTCAAGGTTGACGGTGACAAAGAAGTGACAATTGAACGTATTTGCAGTCCAAGTTTTCTTCTGGAGGAGCCCGACAATCAAGAAATGCAGCATTTTTGTTTTAAAGATGCTGGCATCATCCATACAACGGAAGACGCATCCGAGCAGCATCCTGCTTTGATCATTGATGACGTTCAAACCAAGGAGGAGGACCTTGTGATTTCTATGTCACATTTGTCCTTGAAGCCCACTTTACTTCGTGCACAAGTCAAATCGCTACTGGCACAAGATTCCATGCGACAGGCAGTGCAGTGTAGTGCTGTCGCTCCTTCCAAAAAGCGTCAATGCAAGAACAGAACCCTTCACCCATCTGGAAAATGTCATGTTCACATGTACTCATAGTGGACATGTTGCAATAGTTACTAATGTCTTACCCTTCTGAACATTGTAATGTACTGTATTAATGTATGCATATTCCATTTAGTCCACGCCAGAAAACCCTTCTGTGTTCTCGATAGCAATGGTGAGATTTCTTTTCAGTGTTACAAAGTCAGAATAGGGAGGTAGGTCCAAAACATTGAAACTATGTTTCATGAGCAGAACACATGATGTGGTCACATGATGTCATGTGGAATAATGGTTAACAAACCAGGTGTGTGCCCTGGTAAGGAGTTAATGGGACCAAACTTTTTAATTGCAAACTTCCTTGAACCTTGGCTTCCTGTGATTGCAGTTAATTTAAGGGGTGTGGGGGTGTAAAAGTGGGGTGTGGTGTGTTCACCTTGCAGCTCTGCAAACCCATTCATGGGGACCTTTGATGTCCCTGTCACAAACTGAAGTAGGCGTGCCCTCATCTCACTGTCACTAACAACCTATTAATGACATCATATAAACACACCCATCCACACTACTACTGCTGCCTTCCAGAACCACAAAATGATGTCCAATTTGATCAATGAATATGAATCCTATATGCTACCAACTTTTGTAAGAATGTTTTTATTTACTTGTGTGACTTTCTGCGTGGGGGCATGGCTTATATATGGCCACATCCCCACACCTATAGACAGAGTGCAGGATCAGATGAATGCCTTCATGAAGGTAGGTCTGTAGTACTCAGAAGTCTGAGGTGATCACTGGTGGCCATTTTTGTACCTAGGGGTTCTCTGATGTCATCTCGCCCAAACTGATCCAAGTGTTTGATGAGAGAGAACTGGAGGTGAGCTGACCTGTCCCTCTCCTGAGGTGGTCCTAACCCTCTGTCCCCAGTACCTGATGGGAGGGCTGCCAGAGATTGATGTGGAGGACTGGAAGAGGAACACACAGTACAGTGAGTACAAACCTACCGATGACATCATTTTGTGGTTCTGGAAGGTCTGTTCATAGCAGTAGTAGTGTGGATGGGTGTGTTTATGTGATGTCATTAATAGGTTGTTAGTAACTATGACAACAAGATCAAAACATGCCTACTTCAGTTTGTACATCAAAGGTCCTCATGAATGGGTTTGCAGAGCTGCAAGTGAACACACCACCACATACCCAGACCACCACATCACACCACCATACACCACACCACCATATCACACACCCACATCACCACACCACCACATACCCACTGCACCACACCACCACCACACCCCTTACTTGCATTAAATCTAACTTTAATCACAGGAAGCCAAGGTTCAAGGAAGTTTGCAATTAAAAAGTTTGGTCCCATTAACTCCTTACCAGGGCACACACCTGGTTAGTTAACCATTATTTAAATTTCCTCATGATATCATGTGTCATGTGACCACATCATGTGCTTTGCTCGTAGTTTCAATGTTTTGGACCTACAGTGGAGATCATGCTAGTTGGACGAAAAAAAAATTGACATACAACAACAACTAAATACGATATCATGAATTCAAAAATACAGATGGCATGGGGTAAACATTTGCCTACAAGCAGTAACATAAAATATACGTCACGTGACTATCTTGTTCCATAACTTTCGTTTTCTGTGACCCCAGTTATGTCAGACAATTTTTCCTCAATATCTTCACATGATATCCCTCATGACCACCACCACCATGATGTCCCTCATGTCCACACCCACCATGATGTCCCTCATGACCACCACCATTACCATGATGTCCCTCATGTCCACCACCATGATGTCCCTCATGTCCACCACCATGATGTCCCTCATGACCACCACTACCATGATATCCCTCATGACCACCACCACCATGATGTCCCTCATGTCCACCACCATGATGTCCCTCATGACCACCACCACCATGATGTCCCTCATGACCACCCCACCATGATGTCCCTCATGTCCACCACCATGATGTCCCTCATGACCACACCCACCACCGTGATGTCCCTCATGACCACCACCATTACCATGATGTCCCTCATGACCACAACCACCATGATGTCCCTCATGACCACCACCATGATGTTCCTCATGACCACACCCACCATTATGTCCCTCATGACTACCACCATGATGTCCCTCATGACCACCACCACCATGATGTTCCTCATGACCACCACACCATGATGTCCCTCATGACCACCACCATGATATTCCTCATGACCACACCCACCATTATGTCCCTCATGACCACCACCATGATGTCCCTCATGACCACACCCACCATGATGTCTCTCATGACCACCACCTATGTGATGTGAGCATTCAGCATTGTTAAAGCAGTGGAGTTAAATCTATGTTTAGTGTACATCATGTGAGGTAACTCTAAAGGTGGGGTGGTGTGTGGAGGGAGGTGGGGTGATGTGTGGAGGGAGGTGGGGTGATGTGTGGAGGGAGATTGGGTGATGTGTGGAGGGAGGTGGGGTGATGTGTGGAGGGAGGTGGGGTGATGTGTGGAGGGAGGGGGTGATGTGTGGAGGGAGGTGGGGTGATGGTGGACATGTTCGATCGTTATTTGTTTTGGTCGTTTGGTCAAGTCATGTCCAGCAACGCAATCCACTATTTGGTATTTGTCTGAACAGCAAAAACCACCCCATGTTATTTGTACAAAACCCCTAATTGTACTGTGTTCTCACCAGTGACAATAACATCAATAGTCGTTCAAATAATATCAGTTAACAACATCCATACCACACACTACACAACAGTTCATGGGCTAACTAAGTGTCCTCAAGGAGCCATGTTTACAGCAGACGTGCACACCACTGCAGATATGTGGTCCCTTCACTACCAGTTGGCCAACAACTACTAACACCTTCAAAGACGACGAAGTCGCTTTTTGCACATCTGTGTGCCTGCAATGTTAGTGGACAGTGTCCGCTTGGGGGTTCTGGGAGGACACACCTCCTTATGCCACCTACAGAAGCAAGCTGTACAGAAGTCCTGGTAGCCCACAGCACACTCATCCCCCCTGTGGTCCAGGGCCATTGCAGGGGACCCACAGTGAGGACATGGTCTGCACTTGTAGCCCACAGCAGAGGGAAGGGACAATTGAAGATTGTTTTTGCATTGAAGAAAGTTTTCAAGTTCCTGCTCTTCCTCGTCCCTTCCTCCATCAGATGGAAACTGATCCTGTCTATTAGTGAGAACATGATACAGTATTGGCTACGAGTCGGTCCAGAGCTATGTAGGAACAGGGATGGAGTATATACTAATTCTACAAGGCATGGAAAGTCAATCAGGTAAATTGCGCATTTGCACGCTCCGCAGCCGTATATAATTCAGACAATGTCAAATTGTCACTTGCCATGCAAAGAAAGTAATATAAAAAGAAGAGCGAGTAAATGTACACTTTCATCGGCGCTATGTAGGCACAGATTTGCACGAAACCAGCTATGCGTCATAGTACTATTAATGCAGTTCATGCATGTCATTATATACATGCATGTAAATCTATGAGATGAATAATATATATAATGCTTTGTACTCTGTCTGGCCCATGTAAGAAGCTAAATGATACAGCGTTCACAGCGCTGTCTCCAAATGGAGAAAAGGTAGAAAGAAACTGGCTGATGTATTCCCCATCAACAGGATGCGTGTTTTGCTTTGTCTGCAAACAGTTTCTATAAATAGTGCAAGCAATTCCTCTAGTCTAGCAACAACAGGTTTTGATTCGTGGGATCATATTGGTTGGCTTAATGATCATGCATGAATGTTCTGTTCCACACAGAGAATCTCTTTCGAAGTATGCTATTCGCCTAGCAAAACACGAGACAATAGACCGCTGTATCATAGATAGTTATGCAAGGGAAAATTCATACTGGAAGGAGGTTTTGAGAAGAGTAGTTTCAGTAGTTACGTTTCTTGTCACTCGTGGACTAGCTCTTCGTGGCAGCAATGAGGTTTTTGGATCAGAGCACAACGGAAATTACCTTGGATGCTTAGAGTTGCTTTCTGAATATGATCCGTTTCTTGCACAACACATAGAGAAATATGGTAATAGGGGACGTTGCAATCCATCTTATTTATCATCTACAATATGTGAAGAGTTTGTTTTGCTCATGGCAGAGGAAGTGAGGCAAGTTATCATTAACGAGACTGCTTCAGCAAAGTAGTATTCGTTTAGCGTTGACTCAACACCAGACATCTCATATACGGACCAGCTGACGTTTACAGTTCGCTACGTTCATGACGCTGGAATACCAACTGAGCGTTTTTTTTAATTTTGAAGAAATTCATTCCCACACTGGTTTAAATTTGTTCAACACTATAATCGACATTCTTAAAGACTTTAGGCTTGATCTCAAAGATTGTCGAGGCCAATCGTATGACAATGCTATAGCAACATGTCAGGAAAGTATTCTGGTGTGCAGGCCAGGGTGTTGGAAGAAAATAATAAAGCGTCTTACATTCCTTGCATGGCACACTCGTTAAATCTATCAGGAGTCTCAGCAGCAGAATCTTGTGTCAACGCTGTATCATTTTTTGGATTTGTTGAAAAGTTGTATGTATTTTTCTCTGCTTCAACACATCGTTGGAATCTTTTGAGAACAGTGCTTAGTGCTGTCAATGCAGTTGAAAGATCACTTTTACCAAAACGGCTTTGTGAAACCAGGTGGTCTAGTAGATCGGATGCGCTGAAGTCCTTGTCGCATGCAGCACTATAAGGTATACCATGATGTTTTACAGCAAATTGCTGACGATCCCTTGCAAAAGTGTGATACTGACACGATCTGAAGCACTTGCAATGGCAAATATAATGGACACACTGGAAACAGTTTTTATGCATGACAGTATTTTGGAGTGCACTGCTTCAAAGAATTCACGATCGAAAGCAGCCAGCTTCTCCAGTCCACTACCATAGAAAGAAAATGGATCTGCTATTGCTGTATTGAAGCCTCTTCTGGGATTTCTGGAGGCTCAAAGAAGCTTGCTTGATGATTATAAGGCTAGAGCAGTTACTATTAGCAAGACTCCATGCTTTAAAGAAGTGCGAGTGCGACGAGCAAAGCACGTCTTTGGAGATTCTAGTGAGCCTGATGTTGTGATGCAGAAGAGAAATTTAGAATTGAAACGTTCTACGCTATACTTGATCGTATTGTGACCGATCTCAACAACAGAATACGTGCATATTCAGAAACGGACACTCGTTTTCTATTCTTAAGACACCATGAACTTGAGAATTTTGATGCCGTAAAAGATTCCTTGTCTCGATTAACATCGTTCTATTCCGATGATCTTGATGCTGAAATTTTTGATGAATGGTTGCAGTGGACAGAATTTGAGAAGGCTTTATATCCAAAAGATGCATCGAGAAGGCCGGCACATGAAATGCTGTCCACTTTAAGAAAACACCATGTCGAAAGTGCCTTTCCTAACATATTCATTGCACTGCGTATATACTTATCTCTTCCGGTATCAAATTGTACTGGAGAGCGGTCATTTAGCCACCTGAAGAGAATTAAAAATGCTCTCCGCTCGACTATGGATCAAGAACGATTATCGAGCTTAGCAATATAGAACATAGAATCTGAACTTGTTCAAGAAATTGACTATTCCAAGCTAATTGCCAACTTTGCCGAACTCAAATTACGCCGTAAACCTGCATGTTTAAAAAGTACAAGGTTGCATTACTATTATTATAAACGTAGATCATTCTAATAAATTTGTATAATTGTTATTATATGTTAGAGTATCCAAAAGATGCATTGAGAAGGCCGGCACATGAAATGCTGTCCACTATAAGAAAACACCATGATGATTGTGTGAAGGATTAGTTATAATTACATCTGTGGTAGTAAATTCAAATGTGACGCTTGCTGATAGCAGCGTTCCACAATTGTTAATTCAACGCTGTGTGTTGGGAGACTTTTATTACTAAGGGGGCCCATTAAATTTACCCTGCGCCAGGCCCATTAAATGGATAATCCGGCACTGCTTGCCAGGTCCTTGTGTCACCAGTAGTCGCTCCAAATACCCCAGAGGTTTGGGATTTGCTCTGGCAGAAGCATCCCAAAGGTCCCCATCCTTCTCTGCCCATCTCTTCGAGTCCTCCTGTCAATCATGTGTTGCCACATGACTTTAACATTTTGTCAGTTCTCCATTCCTTCCCAAAGGTACAGCCTGTGGCCCTTCAGGGCTTCGCATTCAGCATCTACTTGATGCTGCTCAGGTCCATCTACCCACTCCTATTTGTTCCTCTTTGCGTGGTGTAGTCGACATCCTGGCCAGTGGTAGAGCTCCAGTTTCGGTTTCAAAGTTTATGGCGGGTGGTTCTCTCACTGCACTAGTGAAGAACAGGGAGGGGCGTCCATTGGACATTCGCCCCATTGTAGTTGGGGACATTGAGACGCTTAACAGGGAAGTGTCTTTGTATCATCACCAAGCCCAAAGCTTCTGATTTTTTCGTTTCCACCACTGAAGAGATATTAGCCACCTCTAACCTGCGCCAGCACACTTTGTCTAGCTAGCAAAATTGAAGATCAGCAGTTTCGGCAGCTGTTTGATCTCTCCTCTCCGGCCCATAGAGCTCGCTTATTATCAGTCTCATCACGTCATGCTGCTTCTTGACTTACTGTTATCCCCTCCCCAGGCCTTCACCTGCATCTAGAGCCTAACGAAGTTCTGGTTGCCATCAAGTGGTGGGTGGGTATGGATGTTTCCTTTGGCTCATGCTGTCCTAACCACAGGCTGGACCCGCTTGGTCACCATGCATTGACGTGCAAACAAGGGGGTGATGTGTCTTGCGTCACAACAGCCTTCGTGATGTTTTAGTGGAGTCCTGTCATAGGGCTTGCTTAGGTGGTCAGGTCGAAGTTGGAAGTGGTCTTGGTCTTGATAGGCTGCACTCTCGTCCTGCTGACGCACTTGTTAACAACTGACACCTTGGCAAACCTGCTGCCTTTGACCTCACTATCACTTCACCGCTGAACCCAACCACTTTGACTGAAGTGGGGGTGAGGTGTGGGTCTTCTGCTCTGGTTGCTGAGGCGAGAAAGCATAATGCCAATGATGCTAAGTGCACTGAGCTTGGATGGGTGTGCATTCCCCTGGCTGTGGAGTCATATGGATGCTGGGGCATGGATTAAGCACAACAATCCTTCTCGAAGGTGCACGTGTATATCATCAAGCATGTGAACACTTGAGGTAACAGTGTTCTGATAGTGCATCATTCAAAGTTTCCTACTTACTTTGGGTTGGGTACTCAGGTTGTGTCCATCCCTCCACCAAGGTAACAAAGCAAGGTTGAAATGACTGGAAGTGAGCATGCTGGTATTAGGTACACGGAGCTTTGTAATGAAGGTAAGAAGTAGGCGGGGCTAGCTATAGGAACTAAATCTTTTGTGGGTTGGAGAAAGGGGGCGTATTACGAAGCGCTATAAATAAGCCCACAACGTTATTCAACAGCCAATGAAATTATAAGCGGTACTGAAGTCGGCAGGGCTGTATCAACTGACAGTTATGTTAAAGGTGCAATGAATGTTGCCCATCTGCGAGGTCTCCACTTGCGAGTACAGTAGCGGCTCACACATTGCGTACAGCCTACACATTGCGAAAATAAGCCCTATTCATTGTGGTGTTAGGCCAATGTAGTGTTCTTTGCGTGACCCAATCGATCGCTGCAACTCACCGCTAATGAGATTCATGCTGCCAGGAATCTCATAAAGGCCGACATACACTTTCCTGCAGATTTATCGTCAAATAAATACGGGTGAAAATTCAGTAAACTAAAGTTTTACGGAGTTTTTACGCATATTCATTTGAGTTGCAGGCGATAAATCGGCAGGAAGTATGTCAGCCTTTAGATGGTAGTTTAAACCGCCCACCTGTTGATCGCTTTAACCTTTAGCTAGTTTCATTCTAACAGCTTCTAAAAGTTACGCACGACCAATCTTCTAGCTGCGTTTTTATTTCTGCCGGCTTGTGCACAGTAAGTGTTGTGGGGTGTGCATTCTTTATGGCCTTCGATTCTGCCCTTTGTATAGTCAGCGCTGTGGGGTGTGCGTGTACTGTTCTGCCTTTTGTACAGTGGAGGGGGACGCGATCATTTGCGCTTTTTCCCTAAGTTCTCTGCAGCACATTCAACGCGCAATGTGTGTATGCATTCACTCAGCTTGGGATATAGGTATCTGTAGAACATGATCCTATGATAAGATGCAGTTATTGTTTTATTGAGCTGTTATCACTTCACTTTCGCAAACAGGCCATATCACGTGCACAAGATGCACATTGCGCATACGTACATGTACTTCATGTGTGTATCTACTCAACATGCATGGTAATATATAGGTGGTTTACATATATGGGTTGTTGCAGCATCTTTTGCTCTCTGGGTGTTACATGTATAGCTGCCGGGGAAATATGCAAGCTGCCTTAATCACCATGGACATCAGTAACCATTCTATAAAAAGAAAAACGGTAATGGCACGCATGCCATTCCCGTTCAGGTGTTTTCTCCTCAGCTAAAGGGTTAAAGTACATGTTAAAAATCTGTGCGATCAACAGGTGGGCGGTTTAATTAAAACTACCACCAGGAAAGTTAATTTTGTATCAAATACTATAATACATATTTGAAACATTCATCTCCGCAAGCGCCTACATAATTGTATCAGATATGTGTATTTGTAACATACTAGCAAAACATATCTGCTTGCTAAGATCGATGTTTCAAATATGTTTTTTGCTATGATACAATTATACCAGTTATGATACAAATTTGAACTTTCCTGGGTGTGTACATTAAAATGGATAACATGTATTAAAATGGATATCTTTTCATTTTGGCGGGAAACTTTTCTAAAGCTGGTTTGAGAGAAATCAGTCTCAAGTACATGCATGAATAGTCTTGAACACTCTTCGCCGACTCTCAGAAAGGTAGCGTTTCTAGAGAAACGTTTATAAAGTCATAGTTAACGAGTCTTCGAGAGCTATTAATTAAAAATCAAATACGAAGCTTTGTGCATGAAACTTTGCTGGGCGTGCGAAACCTTTTCTGTACGGTTTTAGAGCGTTGTAGTATATAAGTAAGTACTTAATACTAATTTGAAGGGAACTGTATAGATTTTGTCCTTCCTTGCATTTGAACCATGATAAGAAACTAAGAACAGCGATTTTGAGGTAGTGCTAGTGCTGGGCGTATAGCTGTAGTTGTAGTTCATTTTAACGTGGTCTGAATATTTCATAGTCTAGTGCATTCATTTTTACACGGAACTGGGCTATGGACTAAGCCAGGGAGTCCTGCTATAAGATGTAAAAAAAAAAATTTGTGTTTTATTCAATCTATAGGGACACGCCACGGGATTGCATACTATTAATGAGCATTTCATACTCATTTTGCGAGGGAATTGGGCTATGGACTAAACCAGGACTAAGCCAAGGAGTTGCCGGTACACTAATAATTTCCTTTACCATCTTAGGGACACTACCCTTATTGTTATTTGTGGGGCTTAGGCTTATTGATATACCAGTAGTCATAAAAAGTGTCAATTTTATGTAGATGAGCAGCAGTGGACACCGAAAAGTGAGGTTCAATTCTAAGAAATATACAAGAGGCATAAAAAAACACAAGGGTCCTACAGTTACTAATGCTGAGTTGAACGTGTCACTGCCTATCGCTGTGTATGCTGATGCGCCAGTTCCTACTACCTTTTTTAACACAAGTGATGACAGACATAGCCAGCAGAATATCTTAAGGCATTGGCTTCAACCATGCACTGTCACAGACAGCACGTTGATTTCAAACTGCTTATGGATGAGTGAATGAAATAACAGGTCTGTCAAATGCTGGAAAAGAATGGGTGTGGAGCTGGTTTGTGAATGATATGTCTAAAAATGTTACCTATTTCTTGACGAATGTTTCAGACGAACGCAATGCAATCCCCATGACTTGTCTTTTTTGGGACACCGACCACTGGGGGTTTTAGTACCTTACGAAGACTTGCAACCAGAATCCAGATCCTCCGTAAATGCAGAAAGGGATGGCTGGCTGTCCTCTCTTTCACACCACTCTTTTAAGTTTACATGCAGCAGCTGTTCGAGCTTCGGTAGTGACTGGTGCCTCCGTTTTAAAGGACGCATCTGTTAAAACTTTGTCTATTGCCTCAAGCAATAAAAGCTTGCTACCTATAAATTAATGCATCAAAGGGTTATATACTTACCATCAGAACCACGATCACTACATGTAGCACGTGATGAACTGCTTTCGGCCGTTAACCTAACTTACGCTTTGTTCCCGCCCATAACACAGACGGACCTGTTAATTGGCGTGCACGTGCGCCGTTTCCACTCCCTGTCTAAATAATCTGTTAGGCGTCTTACACCAGAGATATTATCTCTGCTTACACTATGCAACTATACCCTAGGCGATGTTTTTGCATAAATAAATTTTAGCTCGTAATGTAGCTAAACATCTGAACATGTAGGAATAGAGCAGATAATAAGGTGAAATGACTGTGTAATTTATATGATTGCAGATTGGCTGTACAATGTGATTTTATTAAAATACTTTTTCAGATTTAATGTGCACACATACAATAATAATGGCAAGATGTACTCCTAATTCAACCATGTACTGAAAGTTTTAAAAAAAAAAAAAATTTGGATTTTTGCACTCTATTTGAAAATAGTAGCCTGAGGTGAAGGTGATCTGAACAATTCTAGCTGTCATGGAGATATTATGCCTCTTATATACAACACATGACTAATACCATTACATTCTATTCAATCGTCATGAGTATGCCTATTTTCTCCACATTGCAGCTCAGCAGGACCAGCGAGTAGCAGCATATGATATGAGTGTCCTACAGCTATCACAAACAGCTTCGGTGAATGGTAATGATATCAGTTCATTTGAGCCAGTGATTTGGTACCTTTGTAGGGTTTCCTCCCCTTAATAAATGGTGGGATATTGATGCTATATATTTAAATGAGCACGTGTATTTAGAAACAAAACTGCATGTTATATGGACAGTACGTTAACATACAAACATACTTCATTTTGATATGCCACGTAATTCAAAAAATTCATTGTACCTTTATGCATATGTTTGTGTAATGTTATAAGCAGGCTAACAGTGCACATTGCCTGAGTTAAAGAATTACTCTTGCTATCTAACTTTCAGTAAAACACAATGTGCTCAAGGATAATTGTGGCTGTGGACAGTGCACCTTCATGGAGCTGATAACTAATGGATGTCCTAAGCCACTTCGATCAGAATTTTTGTACCTCGACCATTGCTCACTCACTCAGAATGAAAAAGATATTTTAGTATTAAAACTTCATAAAGATGCTGAGGTTATTAATACAGACTATCGTGCTGTGGTTTGTCAGTTTAAAGCTTGGATCAATGAAAACCTTTCTATTAATAGTTACAGGGAGCTCCTTTCAGGAATGGGTGGTTCTATTAAGAAAAATGTACCTTTTCTAAGAGACAGATGGAAAGATATAAAATATGCTGATCACAATGACTGTTCTGCACTACTCTCTGAATATCATTCATGGTTTAATTGCTCTATTTTAGAGCAAGTATTAAACGATGCTAAAACAATTGGGAAGGATCCAACAAAGGTTTTATTTAGCCTAAAGTCCTACACAGAGAAGATGATTGAATATTGCAAACGTAACATCTTTGAATGCTCACCACCATCAGATATGTCATCTACGAAGGGAACCACTTACTGTGTATTTAAACTGATGGATGTGAAACTGTTCACTGCGGATGAAATTCGACTGCTCACTGCTAAAATAATGACCCTGTGTAATGTAAAAGAGTATTCATTGCAGTTGTGCACCTTTACTGAAGGATGTGTGGAGCTGGTATATTCCACACCGCTCTGTATATATGCTGAACTGTTCCCTTTCAATGAAGACCACTGCATATATCTTACCACTCTTGGTGTGACAGAGATCACAACAAAGGACTACCACTATAAGCTGGAACATGTAAGTAACACCTTGCATGGGTGTGCATGTAGATCACCACATATTGCAATAAAGCATTCATATATTAATGTATACAGTATTGAACAGGCAAAGCAATATATCAGCGACATACGTAGTAGAGTCTAGTGTTTTCAAATGTAACTGTACCTTGTCCTGATGCTATACCAAATGGATACTTTTTGAATATGGTTTCTAGTATCCACTGAATAAGCGTTACCCAAATCTAAATTTTTTGTTTTGTGAACTTCATAACACCAGACACTAAGCTTAAGGCTGTAAATAAATCTTTTAATTGGCAATGGATACTGCATTATAGTTACCTACTCACCCACATATCTGATAGTATACCATTTCTGGAGTTTCAAAGGGTCTTATAACGATATTCACTGGTGGAGGTGTGCCCCCTTCCGTGATAAGGACCAGATACTTTTTAAAGCCTATCCTTTGACAACATACATATATTGATATTATTCCAGAGAAAAAGGCTGCTGCTGTTGCATTTTGTTTTTCAATCGTTTTACAACCTACATAAATATAACGCCCACACAACCCTATGTAATTGACGTCATTAAGTATGTCTACTTTTGGTGGTACAACTACAGCTGTATCTAATATAGTTGTCCAGCTGTATTATCCAGAAGACGTCTGGGAACGGATCAGTCATTCAGACCTGCTGTGCATAAGTAGTTGAAGACATTTAAACAAGTGTTTTGTGTATTGATTCAGTGTGTTGCGCCTTACATTATAGTTCCGTTTGAGTAAAGGACTAAAGTGTTACACTGGTAGCAGAGAATGGAGCCTCAGCGACATATTAGCATGCCGAGTTGTTTTTGCTTTCTCCACCAATCCATCGGATCATCTTTTCTAAAATTAATTCAGCCTCCTTAAGATATCTCTAAAATTCGTCTTCAATGTTATCATAATTTACTTCACAGTCTTCACCAGGACATTCATCTTTATGTCCAAACAGAATATCAAATTCATCCTCTTGTGGAGTAACTGCTGCTTTCTTTGCTGGAGGCTCAACAGCCTCATCCTCTTCATCCTCCTCCACAACATTCATCATTTCAGTTTGCAATTGACTTGCTTATTAGTGCGGTTTAGCCAAGACAAACATTTATGTCCTAGATGAGTTATAGCTCCCATTCCCAATAGGAGGTCAGCTGAATCCCAACGTTTCAGCATGTCCTGCAGTATAAATCCCCTGACTTCTTGTACAATTTTTGGAAGATTGTTTCAATGGGTCCCTAACTGGTGGCATCATACATTGCAGTCCATCCACATGCGTTGAAATATATTGAGAAACACATCCTAAAATAGGATACTTTTCTCCCTGCAGAAGTCTGTTGCAATTGAAATGGCTTTAAGAGTGCACACAACTTTTCAGCAGCCAGCCATTGTTCAGGAGATGGGACTAAATGAGCATATTTGCTCTCTGCCAATACATGAGTAATGTGCTTCTGAAGCAATACACATCGTTGTAACATATAAAATGTGGAGTTCCATCTTGTGCAGATGTCCTTGATAAGTTTAAGGCTGTGTCTATGTGGGAGGACTGGATCATCTACATGTAAGGAGTGATCAGTCTCTGCATCTTCAGACTGAGTAGCATCTATGGTGTGATCAGAATCATCTTCAGACTGAGTACCACCATCATCCTGTGGCTTGTCAAGCAAACAAGCTAAATCAGTCCCTTATAAGCACATCCAATAGCATTGAGCTGTTGTTGATGGTGCATGAAATCGTCCTGAACAACTCAATGAGGCTGAAGGGCAGTTTATCGCCTATCCTTTAAAACCCCAACTCTATTCATTAAAAACATGAATACTGCCAAAGACTTATTAATTTAAAAAACAATCAAACAGATGAGGTTGGGGCCTGATGAAAAGGCAAAAAACAACCTGCATTAATGCAAACTTGCACAATGAACAGTAATATGATGTCTGACTGCGGTGTTATGATAGCACCAAACACACATGCGTTGACCCTCCATAAACTTGGTGATGAGGTGTGGTCCAGGGAGCTGGCGCTCAGGCCCCAAGGTGTCCAAATTACAGCGTTTGCGTTGACCACGCTCATCTTCTGTCACTGAGCGTTGATGGTTGAGGGAACGTGCAGCAAACAGTTGTATCACTTTCAAACGAAAGACCTTGTGTGTCAGTTGAGTAGTGGAATGGGTGGCATTGTTGTAAATGAGAGCATTGGCTAAAAGAACATCAATGCCATAGTAAAACAGTGACATGTACCAGCACTTCTTGTGTGTTAGATATGAACCAGGCCTCGTTCATAACCATGACTATGTGTGCTCGTTTCAGGTTCTTCATCCTCACTGCTGCTCTCTTCATCACTATTGGCATCAAATTCGCCATCAGAACTGTGTACAAGACTTCTTCATCATCAGTCCACTCTTCTGAATCTGATAGTTTTGCCATTTAAAAAAAAAAATTATTCATGCTTGCGCTATTCATGTTTAAGCAAGTACATCAAATCAAAATATACATGAATGGGGCTTTAAAGGATAAGTGAATCAAAGTGCATTGATTAACCATTACAGCAGCTAGCTATAAAGATGCATCAGTAATACCTCTAAGAAATTTATGATAGAAAGTTGCATCTTGTGGCAAGAGCATCTAACTTGTTCTTCACTTACGCCTTCTTCAATAAGTTGCCTTATTGCTGCAACAAAATTTGCTCCTTGATCAGTGGCAATTGCATCCAGGCAATTCTCAAGCATAAATTCAGTGTTAACCATATCCTTAACAACTGAAGAAATCTCTTCTGCTATATGTGAATCATGTGTATTGGAATGAATTATAATCAGGCTAGTTTTCATACCCAGATTTAGAGCCTTTCTTGACTTTATTTCCAGTGGTGTTTATGTGATACCTCATAGAACAAAGACTACTGAACTTATTGATGTTTCAAACATCAATAAGTTCAGTAGTCTTTGTTCTATGAGGTATCACATAAACACCACTGGAAATAAAGTCAAGAAAGGCTCTAAATCTGGGCTGTCCATTAAGGCAGGTGCTCCGTGTGTGTGAGTGTGTATGTGTTCAAATGTGTGCAAGTTTGTGTATGTGTATGTAATGGGATGTGTGTGTGTGTGCATGTGTGTTTTGTGTGTATGTAGTGTGTGTGTGTGCGTGTGTGTGCATGTATGTGTGTATTTATATGTGGTTTGTGTGTTGTGTATTTGTGTACGCATAATGTGTTTATGGTGTGTGTGTGTGTGTGTGTGTGTGTGTGTGTGTGTGTTTCCACTCTGCTGGCAGGACAATGGAATACACACCTCTCCAAGCAGTGGCTTTGTGGACATAGTAGAAGGCTGGGAGCAACGAGTGGTAGGTGTGGCCATGAGATGAGGGCACAGTGGTAGGTGTGGCCATGAGATGAGGGCACAGTGGTAGGTGTGGCCATGAGATGAGGGCACAGTGGTAGGTGTGGCCATGAGATGAGGGCACAGTGGTAGGTGTGGCCATGAGATGAGGGCACAGTGGTAGGTGTGGCCATGAGATGAGGGCACAGTGGTAGGTGTGGCCATGAGATGAGGGCACAGTGGTAGGTGTGGCCATGAGATGAGGGCACAGTGGTAGGTGTACATGTATGTACATACATGTATACAGACATACTGTATGCATGTATGTATGTATGTATGTATGTATGTATGTATGTATGTATGTATGTATGTATGTATGTATGTATGTATGTATGTATGTATGTATGTATGTATGTATGTATGTATGTATGTATGTATGTATGTATGTATGTATGTATGTATGTATGTATGTATGTATGTATGTATGTATGTATGTATGTATGTATGTATGTATGTATGTATGTATGTATGTATGTATGTATGTATGTATGTATGTATGTATGTATGTATGTGTGTGTGTGTGTGTGTGTGTGTGTGTGTGTGTGTGTGTGTGTGTGTGTGTGTGTGTGTGTGTGTGTGTGTGTGTGTGTGTGTGTGTATGTATGTATGTATGTATGTATGTATGTATGTATGTATGTATGTATGTATGTATGTATGTATGTATGTATGTATGTATGTATGTATGTATGTATGTATGTATGTATGTATGTATTTTTAAATACGCATACACCTACACCTACAAACATACACACATATATGTATGGACATAGACAATTTTCTTCTCATTTCCAGGACTCCAATGGACGTGTGCTGTACCTAAATAAGGATAATCACCAGACCTTCATGAGGCAGTGCAGTGGGCAGCTTCAACCAACTGACCCCACACAACAGGGACAAAGGTCTTTATTGGCCCAGGATCCAGGCACCCCCCAGCAGGGAGAGACAGGAACTCCCCAGCAAAGTGAGACAGGAGCCCCCCAGCAAGGAGAGACAAGAGCCCTCCAGCAGGGAGAGAGAGGAGCCCCCCAGCAAGGAGAGAGAGGAGCCCCCCAGCAAGGAGAGAGAGGAGCCCCCCAACAAGGAGAGACAGGAGCCCCCCAGCAGGGAGAGACAAGAGCCCCCCAACAAGGAGAGACAAGAGCCCCCCAACAAGGAGAGACAAGAGCCCCCCAGCAAGGAGAGACAAGAGCCCCCCAGCAAGGAGAGAGAGGAGCCCCCCAGCAGGGAGAGATAGCAGGAGCAAATTCCCAAACCACAACAGGAGCAGGTTCCCAAACCACAACAGGAGCAGGTTCCCAAACCACAACAGGAGCAGGTTCCCAAACCACAACAGGAGCAGGTTCCCATACCACAGCAATAGCAGGTTCCCAGACCACAGCAGGAGCAGGTTCCCAGACCATTGAAACTTTTCATGATAGTACAGTTGTGGTCCCAGAATCCATCTGGGTTGTCCCCCATGTGACTGCCCCTGTGTCTGTCTCCACCCAACCTCCCCACAGAAAAACAGGGATACCCCCAGCTGCCACACCTATCACCACCCCAGCTGCCACACCCACCACCACCACACCAGCTGCCACACCTACCACCACCCCAGCTGCCACACCCACCACCACCACACCAGCTGCCACACCTACCACCACCCCAGCTGCCACACCTACCACCACCCCAGATATCACACCTACCACCACCCCAGCTGTCACACCTACCACCACCCCAGCTGCCACACCCACCACCCCAGCTGCCACACCTACCACCACCCCAGCTGTCACACCTACCACCACCTCAGCTGTCACACCTACCACCACCCCAGCTGCCACACCTACCACCACCACACCAGCTGCCACACCTACCACCACACCAGCTGCCATACCTACCACCACCCCAGCTGCCACACCTACCACCACCACACCAGCTGCCACACCTACTGCTTCTGTGGTTAGTCAGAGCACTGAAAGAGTAAGTAGTCCTGTATGCACATATTAGTGTAACGAGACGCTGACAGATCATTAATTGTGTGTATACCATATACGCATGCGCTAAAATTAATGACATATAAAAATGCGTGTATGCTGATACGAATCACTTCTTCTTTGCTGCAGTCAGGTGGTCATTACATTGGCGTAGTCGGCACTCTCTGGACCAATGGCGCAAGCAAAGCGTCCCCTTATTTCACCGGACGCGTACTCTGGCGACACCAGCTGGACAGACTGGGTTGACCATTTTGAGGCAACGGCCTTGGTGAACGGCTGGGATAATGCTGCGAAGCTAGTCTGGCTACCAGTCCGGCTTACAGGTAAAGCTCAGGTAGCATGGAAACGGTTGACAGCAGACGCGAGAGGCTCCTATGACACCGCGAAAGAAGCTCTCCACAAGCGCTTCGAACCGGACAGCAAACGGCAGTTGTACGCGGCTGAATTTCACTCTAGGCGCAGGCGGAGAGCAGAGCAGTGGGGTGACTTCGCTGACGCGCTGCGCTGCCTGGCGGACAAAGCGTTCCCGACTCTTGGAGAGGAAGCTAAGGCGCTGTTGGCGTTGGACAGGTATCTAGGTGAGCTAGACGATACTAAGGTTGCCTTTGCAGTTCGGCAAGGAAGACCGAAAACGCTGGAAGAGGCAGTCGCGGCGACGCTAGAAATGGAGTCATACCTGTCGCACGGCCAAAAGAAAGAAGCTGGGGTGTCTGTGGTACACGGGCAGACAGACGGTGGGAATGATGTGGACACAGCATGTGCTAACCGGGCGGTACTTCCCTTGTTAGATGCTATAGTGGCGCGGTTGGAGCGACTGGAGACTGACGACAGAGGTTCTGAGTACAGCAAATGGAAGGGCAGGGCACCATCTTCTAGAGGAGGACCGGCCGCAGCTCCAAACGGCAAACCTGCGAAGCCAGTGGTATGTTTTAAATGTGGGCAGGAGGGCCATTTTGCTCGAGGATGTGCAAAAAGGATGACGCAGGAAAACGAGAAACCCTCAGCACCAGGGACCCGGTGAATGAGGGTAAACAGCGACGGGTCCAACTAGAGGATAATTTGTGTAGTTTAGCAGTTAATCCTGTTCTGTCATACTTCGTAACAGCATATGTACAAGGTGTGCCTATTCAGTTGATGGTCGATACAGGGGCAGCCGTGAGTCTTCTTGGGAGAGACGTGTGGAACATGTTAAGCAGAACTAGCAATTGTAGTCTAGAACAATGGTCTGGAGGACGATTGGTTGGTGTTGAAGGGAGTTCTGTCCCAGTTCATGGAATGACTACAATGGACATCCAACTTCAAGGACAAATGGTGAGCATAGACTTTGTAGTGGTTGAGATGTTGAAGGTGGAGTCACTCATGGGTCTGGACTTCTTAGAAAAAAATAACTGTGTTATTGATTTATCTGAGAAGGTCTTGCAGTTCAAAGGAGTCCAAGTACCACTATCAAAGCAGGCAGCTAATATAAAACACTGTCAGATTGGATGTGTCAATGTGTCTCTACTGGAAACAGTGACAATTCCGCCCTTCAGTGAGGTGGAAACCTTGGCAAACACAGAACTAGGTGAGAGAGATGGGGGGATATGGCTGTTGGAGGGTCGAGAACATCCCAATTTGTCAGTACTGGTGGCAGCAGCAGTCGTATCTCCCCTACAAGGAGATGCATTGTGTTCTGTGCCTATCCGGATGGTTAACCCATTGTCAACAGAGGTAGTCGTGCACAAAGGAACAAAGATTGCCACGGTAGAAAAGATGGATGAATGGATGTTGGCTCCAATTCAACTCACCGAAACTGCCGCTGAAGAGATACCTGAGGTACCAATGCACAAGCAGGATGTATTGCATGAAATAGCAGAGCAATGTGGGGTAGGTTTGACAGTGGAGGAAAAATCCCAACTTTTTCACTTACTGTTAGCATATGCTGATGTTTTTGCGGATGCAGAAGATGGGTTAGGGCGGACTGGGGTGGTCAAGCATTCCATTGTTACTGGGGATAATCCACCTATCAAACAGCCATGTAGGCGTGTCCCTCCTACAAAGAGGGAGCACGTCAGGCAGTTGGTTCAAGACATGTTGAAGAAAGATGTCGTTCAACCGTCATCAAGCCCCTGGGCGTCACCGATAGTCGTAGTCCAGAAGAAGGATGGGTCCTACCGATTTTGCGTGGATTATCGCAAGATAAACACGATCACACGTAAGGATGCCTATCCCCTTCCCAGAATAGACGACACCATAGAAACCTTGAGTGGCTCCCAGTGGTTTTCCACGTTGGATCTTCTATGGGGTTACTGGCAAGTCGAAATGAGCGAGGAGGATAGGGCCAAGACTGCTTTCTCTACTCATGAAGGTTTGTACGAATTTAAAGTGATGCCATTTGGACTATGCAACGCGCCCGCGACATTTCAACGGTTAATGGATTTAGTTCTTTCTGGCATCCAGTGGAGTAGTTGCCTTGTGTATATTGATGACATCGTTGTAGTGGGAAAAACAGTTCAAAATCACTTAGACAATTTGCAGTTAGTTTTGGACAGAATTAAGAGGGCGGGACTGCGGTTAAAACCTTCTAAGTGTCATCTTTTTCAGAAGGAGATCCTTTACCTGGGACATAGGATCACGAGGGATGGTGTAGCCACAGATCCAGGCAAGATCGACGCGGTACGGAAATGGGCTGTACCTCGAACGGTTCAGGAAGTTCAGACGTTCTTGGGGTTAGTTGGGTACTATAGGAAGTTCGTCAATAATTTTGCGGCCACTGCAAAGCCATTGTACCGCCTTACGGAAAGAGGACGCGAGTTCAACTGGACTACAGAATGTGAAGCAGCGTTTTTGGAGTTGAAGTCACGTTTAGTGTCGGCACCTATTCTGGCATTTCCAGATTTTACCAAAATGTTTATTCTTGACACAGATGCCAGTCAATCTGGAGTCGGTGCAGTGTTGTCACAATTACACGACGGACAGGAGCGAGTGGTGGCTTACGCTAGTCGAGTACTCAGCAAAGCTGAAAGACAATACAGCGTCACAAGAAAAGAACTACTTGCAGTGGTAACATTTGCTAAACATTTCCGACACTATCTCCTAGGCCGACATTTTGTCGTAAGGACAGATCATAGCTCCTTGCAGTGGCTTTATAACTTCAAGGAGCCCGAAGGTCAAACAGCGCGTTGGTTGGAGTCACTCCAGGAGTTCGATTTTGAAGTGATCCACAGAAGTGGACGGAATCACACTAATGCTGATGCACTGTCACGGTGTGATACCACCGGAGAGGATGAAGTCAAAAGCCACAATGTGGATGCTGTGACGGTGTCAAAGGATCCAGTGCACTTCGGAAATATGCATGAGCTGCAGGAGAAGGATGAGGCTATTGGCCCCGTGCTGCGAGCCATGCATTCAGGTACGAGGGTGAGACCCGCAGACATTCAAGGAAGAAGTCGAGAATGCTGCCAGCTGGCAGAACAATGGGACCAACTGAAAATAGTGGACGGAATACTGCACCGACGACATGAAGACGCAAACGGGAGGAGCCATCTCCAGGTAGTAGCACCAAAAGTGAGTCGTTCTGATATAATGCATCACTTGCATGATGGAATTGCTGGAGGCCATTTGGGTGAAGCTAAAACGTTGAGCCGACTGCGGGAACGGTTCTATTGGCCGGGGCACGCTAGTGATGTACGTATGTGGTGCAAAACATGTTCGCATTGTGCAGCACGAAAGAATCCGACCCATACACGGAGAGCACCTCTTCAGAGCATGTTAGCCGGGTACCCCATGCAGATAGTGGCAGTGGACATTGTCGGACCGTTCCCATCGGGTGAGAGTGGAAATACGTATGTATTGGTGGCCTCCGACTATTTTTCTAGATGGGTAGAAGCCTACGGTATTCCGAATCAAGAAGCTGTAACCGTCGCAACAAAACTGGTGGATGAATTATTTTGCCGATTTTCAATACCCGAACAGATTCATTCGGATCAGGGTCGGCAATTTGAATCTAACCTCGTGCAGGAGATTTGTAAGCTGCTTCACGTCAACAAAACTCGTACAACACCGTATCATCCCCAGTCAGACGGCCTAGTAGAGCGATTCAATCGCACGTTGATTAGCATGTTGGCGACAACAGTGCACGAGCTATCCGTAGAGTGGGATAAATGTCTCAAGAAAGTGTGCATGGCTTATAATACATCTGTTCACCCCTCAACAGGTTTTACCCCGTTTTTTCTGATGTTCGGGCGACAAGCGAAGCTCCCACTGGACATCATCTATGGCTCTACTCCAACTGACCCTCAGCCAGTCCACGAGTATGCAAAGAATCTGAAAAGGAGTTTGGAAGATGCCTACTCTAGAGTCAGAGAGCACCTTGGCACTACCGTTGAGAGGCAGAAGGAGGTCTATGAGTCGAAAGTACACGGGAAACCGTTTGAGATTGGGGACTTGGTGTGGTTGCACAACCCGGTTGTGGGTCGAGGAATGGCAAGGAAACTGCACTGTCCGTGGAGTGGACCGTTTAAAATCATCAAGAAGTTATCATCGGTGGTGTACAGGATACAAGACACAAGAAGAGCTCGGAAGAATCGGAAAGTCGTGCATTTTGACCGATTGAAGCCATGCCCAGAAAATACGCGACTGGATGATTCTCGCCCAGAAATTCGGAGCCAGACAGAACCTGGAGTTTCCGACGTTCTCCAAAAGAACAGATTTCCTGGACATCAGTTGCAGTTAATGGATGACGATGGCGCAGAGAGTGAACCAGAGAATGCTGAACTGGATCATAGAGTCGTAGCGCCGATGCCGAGAGAACAACAGATTGAACCCGACAATCTACCAGCGGACCCTGGTGCAGGTGAAGGCCACGGCCAGCCAGAGCCAAGGTACCCAACGAGAGATCGAAGACCTCCAAGCTACTATGGAAGATCTCCATATTCCTAACTCGGGACGAGTTCTTACGAAGAGGGGGGTGATGTAACGAGACGCTGACAGATCATTAATTGTGTGTATACCATATACGCATGCGCTAAAATTAATGACATATAAAAATGCGTGTATGCTGATACGAATCACTTCTTCTTTGCTGCAGTCAGGTGGTCATTACATTAGCATTGGCCAGGCCAAAAGAGGGGCTATAGCACTACCTCCTTCCTCCCTCCCTCCACCCTCCCTCCTCCTCCCTCCCCTTCCCTCCTCCTCCCTCCCCTTCCCTCCTCCTCCCTCCTCCCTCCCTCCTCGTCCCCTCCCCATCCCTTCTTCCTTCCTCCCTCCCCTCCCCTCCTCCCTCCTCCCCAGAGTACTGCTGAACTTCCTGCTGGTTGGGAGGCAAAAACAACCAACGATGGGCGTGTCTACTATGTGGATCATCGGAGCAGAACCACCACATGGGTACGCATTAACAGTATGGGATGGGGACTAGTCATTCGTGTTTGCTGATCAAAATTGCAGGATCATCCTATGAAGAAGTCAATCGAAAGCATTCCACTTCCTGTAAGCTAATTACAGGGGTACTCCCTTGGCCCTGTGCTAATTACAGGGACACTTCCTTAGCCCTGTGCTAATTACAGGGACACTCCCTTGGCCCTGTGCTAATTACAGGGGCACTCCCTTAGTCCTGTGCTAATTACAGGGGACACTCCCTTAGCCCTGTGCTAATTACAGGGGACACTCCCTTAACCCTGTGCTAATTACAGGGGCACTCCCTTAATTCCTGTATTTAATACTCTCCCCATAGCCTGGGTGGGAGAAGAAGATAACACCTGATGGGCGAACATATTTCTTAGATCACAGTAAGTCTATCACCCCCCCCCCCCCCTATCACCACTCTCACCTCCTCATCACTTCCACTCCCACCTCCCTCATCACCTCCACTCCCTCCCTCATCACCTCCACTCCCTCCCTCATCACCTCCACTCCCTCCCTCATCACCTCCACTCCCTCCCTCATCACCTCCACTCCCTCCCTCATCACCTCCACTCCCTCCCTCATCACCTCCACTCCCTCCCTCATCACCTCCACTCCCTCCCTCATCACCTCCACTCCCTCCCTCATCACCTCCACTCCCTCCCTCATCACCTCCACTCCCCTCATCACCTCCACTCCCTCCCTCATCACCTCCACTCCCTCCCTCACCACCTCCACTCCCACCTCCCTCGTCACCTTCCACCCTCACACCCCACTCCCACCTCCCTCATCACATCCACTCCATCTCCCTCATCACCTCACTCCCACCTCCCTCATCACCTCCACACACCTCATCACCTCCACTCCCACCTCCCTCACCTCCACTCCCACCTCCACTCCCTCCCTCATCACCTCCACTCCCTCCCTCATCACCTCCACTCCCTCCCTCATCACCTCCACTCCCTCCCTCATCACCTCCACTCCTCCCTCATCACCTCCACTCCCTCCCTCATCACCTCCACTCCCACCTCCCTCATCACCTCCACTACCACCTCCCTCATCACCTCCACTCCCACCTCCCTCATCACCTCCACTCCCTCCCTCATCACCTCCACTCCCACCTCCCTCATCACCTCCACTTCCACCTCCCTCATCACCTCCACTCCCTCCCTCATCACCTCCACTCCCACCTCCCTCATCACCTCCACTCCCACCTCCCTCATCACCTCCACTACCACCTCCACTCCCTCCCTCATCACCTCCACTCCCACCTCCCTCATCACCTCCACTCCCTCCCTCATCACCTCCACTCCCTCCCTCATCACCTCCACTCCCACCTCCCTCATCACCTCCACTCCCACCTCCCTCATCACCTCCACTCCCACCTCCACTCCCTCCCTCATCACCTCCACTCCCTACCTCATCACCTCCACTCCCTCCCTCATCACCTCCACTCCTCCCTCATCACCTCCACTCCTCCCTCATCACCTCCACTCCCTCCCTCATCACCTCCACTCCCACCTCCCTCATCACCTCCACTCCCACCTCCCTCATCACCTCCACTCCCACCTCCCTCATCACCTCCACTCCCACCTCCCTCATCACCTCCACTCCCACCTCCCTCGTCACCTCCACTCCACCTCCCTCATCACTTCCACTCTCTCCCTCATCACCTCCACTCCACCTCCCTCATCACCTCCACTCCCTCCTTCATCACCTCCACTCCCACCTCCCTCATCACCTCCACTCCCTCCCTCATCACCTCCCTCATCACCTCACTCCCACCTCCCTCATCACCTCACTCCCACCTCCACTCCACCTCCTTTATCACCTCTCCTCCTCAGACACCAGGTCCACACAGTGGGAAGACCCAAGAATGCAGGGCAAGAACAAATCAACAGCCGTGAGTCCTTGGGGGAGGGGCTACAGTGGTGGCCCTGCTGGGGGAGGGGCTGCAGTAGTGGCTCAGCTGGGGGAGGGGCTGCAGTAGTGGCTCAGCTGGGGGAGGGGCTGCAGTAGTGGCCCTGCTGGGGGAGGGGCTGCAGTAGTGGCTCAGCTGGGGGAGGGGCTGCAGTAGTGGCCCTGCTGGGGGAGGGGCTGCAGTAGTGGCTCAGCTGGGGGAGGGGCTGCAGTAGTGGCCCTGCTGGGGAGGTGCTGCAGTAGTGGCCCTGCTGGGGGAGGGGCTGCAGTAGTGGCTCAGCTGGGGGAGGGGCTGCAGTAGTGGCCCCGCTGGGGGAGGTGCTGCAGTAGTGGCCCCGCTGGGGGAGGGGCTGCAGTAGTGGCTCAGCTGGGGGAGGGGCTGCAGTAGTGGCCCCGCTGGGGGAGGTGCTGCAGTAGTGGCCCTGCTGGGGGAGGGGCTGCAGTAGTGGCTCAGCTGGGGGAGGGGCTGCAGTAGTGGCCCCGCTGGGGGAGGTGCTGCAGTAGTGGCCCCGCTGGGGGAGGTGCTGCAGTAGTGACCCTGCTGGGGGAGGGGCTGCAGTAGTGGCCCCGCTGGGGGAGGGGCTGCAGTAGTGGCTCAGCTGGGGGAGGGGCTGCAGTAGTGGCCCTGCTGGGGGAGGGGCTGCAGTAGTGGCCCCGCTGGGGGAGGGGCTGCAGTAGTGGCCCTGCTGATCCCCATCCCTTGCTTTCTCCTCCCCATCCCTTGCTTTCTCCTCCCCATCCTCTCCTTCTTACTCTCCCTTTGCTCGTCCAGAAAGTCCAGTACTCGAGAGACTGCAAACACAAGCTGATCTCTTTCCGCTCATCACTGCATAAACAGAGCAGCAGTGCTGCGTGTGTGAGTTAGTGTGTCGTGTACTATGTTGGTGTGTCTGTGCATGTGTGAGTGTGAGGTGTGTGCATGTGAGCATGACTGCGTGTGAGGGTGTGTGGATGTGTGTGTGCCTTTTTAAGATGGTCTTTTTGTGTGAGTAGTAGTAAGTGGTAGACCTTACGATGTGATGGTGTTTCTGTGAGTGTGCGCCTTGTTAATGTACACGTGGATGTTTGGGGATGTTTGGGGATGTTTGGGGATGTTTGGGGATGTTTGGGGGTGTTTGGGGATGTTTGGGAATGTTTGGGGATGTTTGGGGATGTTTGGGGATGTTTGGGGATGTTTGGGAATGTTTGGGGATGTTTGGGGATGTTTGGGGATGTTTGGGGATGTTTGGGGATGTTTGGGGATGTTTCTAATGTACCTGTGGATGGTCATCGCATGTTCTCCATTGTAGGAGAAGGTTCCCACATGCAAATTCTATATACATCGGAACAATGTCTTGGAGAGTTCCTATAGACAGGTGATGAACGTGGAGCCTCATGAACTGACAGCCAAACTGTACATTCAGTTTGATGGAGAGAAGGGATATGATTATGGAGGGCTGTCAAGGTGTGTGTGTGTGTATGTTGTGTATATGCGTGTATAATATATTGTGTGTGTGTGTATATGTGGTATGTGTATATTGTGTGTATGTTATGTGTGCATGTATTATATGTTGTGTGTTGTGTGTGTGTGTTGTGTGTGTGTGTGTTGTGTCTGTGTGTTTGTGTGTGTGTGTGTGTGTGTGTGTGTGTGTGTGTGTGTGTGTGTGTGTGTGTGTGTGTGTACATATCAGAGTATTGACCACCATGTTCCTTCAGGGAATGGTTCCACCTGCTGTCAAAAGAGATGTTCAATCCTTACTATGGTCTGTTTGAGTATGCAGCTAGGTGAGAGGGATTACTATGTGGTTACTAAACGCTTGTAACATCTCTTCACGTGCATGTGCAGTGACAACTACACACTCCAGATCAGTCCAACCTCTGCCTTGTATAACCAGGATCACCTGAAGTACTTCAAGTTCATTGGAAGGGTGTGTGGACTGGCTATCTACCACAACATGATCATAGATGGTCAGTAACCTCCAACAGTGGACATCTCACATCATGTTCTCCATCATGTCTTTAGCTTTCTTCATCCGGCCATTCTACAAGATGATGTTGGGGAAGAAGGTGACCTTTGAAGACATGCAGTCTGTGGTAGGTTTATCAATGATACAGGGATACAGTTCCAGATTAATCTTGAGTCACATGACAGGACGTAGAGATGTACAATGGGATGAAATACATTCTTGAGAATGATCCAGAGCCCCAATGTTTGAGCTTCAGTGTCAACCATACTGTTTTCGGAGAGGTGACTTTAAATGGTAGTATGTTATCTTCTGAGCTCACCTGTGCTATGTTACAGACAAAAGAAATTGACCTCAAACCTAATGGGAAGGACATCCCTGTTACAGAAGGAAACAAGAAGGAATATGTGGAGTACGTGTGTTGTGTTGTAGGCATGGTGTGTTGTAGGCATGGTGTGTTGTAGGCATGGTGTGTTGTAGGCATGGTGTGTTGTAGGCATGGTGTGTTGTAGGCATGGTGTGTTGTAGGCATGGTGTGTTGTAGGCATGGTGTGTTGTAGGCATGGTGTGTTGTAGGCATGTTGTGTTGTAGGCATGGTGTGTTGTAGGCATGGTGTGTTGTAGGCATGGTGTGTTGTAGGCATGGTGTGTTGTAGGCATGGTGTGTTGTAGGCATGGTGTGTTGTAGGCATGGTGTGTTGTAGGCATGGTGTGTTGTAGGCATGGTGTGTTGTAGGCATGGTGTGTTGTAGGCATGGTGTGTTGTAGGCATGGTGTGTTGTAGGCATGGTGTGTTGTAGGCATGGTGTGTTGTAGGCATGGTGTGTTGTAGGCATGGTGTGTTGTAGGCATGGTGTGTTGTAGGCATGGTGTGTTGTAGGCATGTTGTGTTGGAGTGGTCCATTATCTTCTGATCAGCCTTATGGTGAAGTGGAGGTTTACAGAGAGAGTGAAAGAACAGATGGATGCCTTCATGAAGGTAGGTCTGTAGTACTCAGAAGTCTGAGGTGATCACTGGTGGCCATTTTTGTACCTAGGGGTTCTCTGATGTCATCTCGCCCAAACTGATCCAAGTGTTTGATGAGAGAGAACTGGAGGTGAGCTGACCTGTCCCTCTCCTGAGGTGGTCCTAACCCTCTGTCCGCAGTACCTGATGGGAGGGCTGCCAGAGATTGATGTGGAGGACTGGAAGAGGAACACATTATATGATGGATATACAGCTACTGATGATGTCATTGTGTGGTTCTGGAAGGTACCACATGCATTACTGTGTTAGTATCTAATGTGACTTCATGTACGCTAATAGGCAGTCAGTTACTATGACAGTGAGATGAGGGCACGCCTACTTCAGTTTGTGACAGGGACATCAAAGGTCCCCATGAATGGGTTTGCAGAGCTGCAAGGTGAACACACACCACCACATACCCAGAGCACCACATCACACAACCACATACCACATCACCACATCACACACCCACATCACCACACCACCACATACCCACAGCACCACATCACCACACCACCACACCATCACAGCACCACACCATCACAACACCACACCCTTACTTGCATTAATTGTAACTGCTATCACAGGAAGCCAAGGTTCAAGGAAGTTTGCAATTAAAAAGTTTGGTTCCATTAACTCCTTACCAAGAGCACACACCTGGTTAGTTAACTGTTATTTAAATTTCCTCATGACATCATGTGACCACATCATGTGTTCTGCTCATGAAACGTAGTTTCAATGTTTTGGACCTGCCTCCCTATTCTGACTTTGTAACACTGAAAAGAAATCTCACCAATGCTATCGAGAACACAGAAGGGTTTTTCATGGACTAAATGGAATGTGCATACATTTATATTTGAGAAGTTATTTATTAACATTAATTAATTTGTGTTTATATATTTGTCCTGATACAAGTCTTCAAATGTTTTTATTACAGAGAATATGAGCAAATAGGGGGCGGAGCTGTAGTGGTGGGTGGCGTAAATGATGACAATAGGGGGTGGAGCCGTGTAATAAATGATAACGTGTGTACTCATTTTTAATTCTATTTTGCATTAAATGGTATTGTACCAGCAAAATTGTTTCTTGCAATCGTATTTGTTACGGGCTGACATACAGTACCGGTAAATATTTGGTACGGATTCTAGTCTTGGTCCCAGGCCCTAATCGTCACAGCAACGGATGGATTACATCACCGCAGGGACTGGTTTTAATTAGGCACGAGAGGGCGCGAGAGTTGTCTCTTTGTTCGCTTAACGTCTGTTGTAATTGACAGAGAAAGCCCGCTCGGCCCCTAAACTCGCCACTAAGCCTATCAGAAGCGCATATATAGAGATTGTGTAATGGGCGGAGCGAAGTGACGTTTTTGTGTTATCCGCCATTTTGAGTGTCAAAAGCAATAGACTTATGGGCAAGGCTTGTTGTGTAGTTGAATGCAGTAATCGTTTCATTAAATGTTCAGGCGTTCATTTTTTATCGTTTTCCTCATGATGAAGAACGTGGATAGCTAGTCTCGTCCCCAGACCCAGGTTCCCAACAGCTGCGGGTGGATTACGTAGCGGTGATGTAATCCACCGGCAGCTGTTGGGAATCTGGGTCTGGGGACGAGACCCAGTGGATAGCAGCATGGGGCGCAAAGATTGGATTCCAAATGAGTACTCGTGGATATGTAGCGTACACTTCGTTTCGGGGGAAAAGAGCAACAACCCCCTATCCCTTGATTATGTTCCTTCCTTATTCGAGCACATGAAGAGCCCTTGATGAGGAAGCGTGTGCATGATATGAACAGATTCCACAATATAGTTCCTTCATTCCTTGCTGCTATCCGAGATTTGTAAGGAGTGCTTGAAAGCCACTGAGATTGTAATACATCATGGTAGGAGGGATATCATGGTGGTGGTGGTGATGAGGGATATCATGGTGGTGGCAGTCATAAAGGACTATGCAAGCCGTGACAGCATAGAAGCTAGTCTCGGCCCGAGACCCTAGTACGTCACAGCGTGGGATGGATTACATCACCGTACGCTCGTGGACGCCCCGCACGAATTCCGGCACTCCAGATTACAGGCATGCCGTAATTGGCATTCCGAGAATATTTGCGTGATACATGGTTACGAATAAACAAATTATGAAGCCGCTTTAACGGTTGTCGGACTGTGCATACATGAAGGTTATAGAGGTTGTGCAATAGCGTCATAAATCGTCATCAATAAATAGCTAAGCGCCATTTTGAGTGTCAAAAACACACACGTGTCTATCCGTAATAAAGTGATTGGAGGTTCCTGACTAACCGTTTGAGCAGAGATAATATATAGATATATTATCTCTGGTCTCTGGTATTACTATTCGCTTGATGACACTGCCAGACAGCGTTACAAGGTAAAATTGGAGCTGGTTGGTACGCTTGAAGACCCGTCCGTATGTTGCATACGAGAGAGGCATTGTTAGTGTAGATTGGAATAATTGGCCTCAGGTTGAGTATCCTGATATTTACAGCTATCTAATTCGAACACCCAGCATTTACACTGGAGAAAGCCTTAACCCTAGAAACTCTCAAATAGAATAAAAAATAGAATTAAAAAACTTTAACTTAGAATATCGTGAAAACCACGTTTCTTTGAGACATCCAGTGCACAGATATTGTATACAGCATCACACTACTAATAGAATCCCAAACACAAATGTTAAGAGCGGAAGCTGTAGCGGAACTAAGGCAGTGCGATTACGGGGATACATAGATGGTAAAAATTTGTAGCTTTTATTCTATGCAATAGAATAAAATAGAGGTGGACGCTAGTATAATTTATGCTTTTAAAGTGTAAGTGGCTTAACTGAAATGAGATTATGGAAATAGCTGTTCAGCATTGAGTAATAATCACACAGTATGTAGAATAACACGGTCAGCTATTATCCCTAGAAACCTGCAAATAGAATATAAAAATTTTCTAGGGTTAAGGTCTACAAAAGTTTGGAAGCGTATAATTTATCGAGAGTTACGTTAGTAACTCTCATATAGGATTTGACCCCGATTATGAATGTCATTATAAAAACGCGACCCGCTTCTAACAAGACTCTCGACGAGCGGATGGCTTACCTTGTTGTCGTCATCGTACAAGAAGGCAACAACAAGCAATTTCGTGTTTGTTTGATGTCACAAAACCGCGTGGTTGTAGAGAACAAAACAATTTTCGAAACTCGTACCCAGTCCCACGTATTTCTCGTTCTTCTTCTTCTTCTTCTTCTTCTTCTTCTTCTTGTTCTTGACCACGCATAACTCGGGATAGGAACACTTTTAAGAAATGAAAATTACACCAATGGCTTCAGAATTCGTTGGCATTTTCGCTTCTGTGGTCAAAACGTCTCGAGGCTACATGACATATATCGGTGGTTGTGTTGGCAAATCACGTGTAGTTAAGCTTACTGCACTGACACGACTCGGATAGGTCCTACTTCGCTCTTTATACGAAGTACTAGCAGTATACATCATGTAATCAAATGTGTACGGTCTGGGCACTACACATAGTGGTAATTAACTGTGGCGGTTATGTATTTTTAATAACGTGCACGTACTATAATCATTCTTGTTATTCGATCGTTGTAAGTTTGACGCTCTTTGTAACTTAGTGAAGTTGTTTTTTTTTTTTCAAAATGCCTTCACGTCAGGAAAAGAAGAAAGCCAAACGACGAGTATAGTACCTCAAAACTAGAAACGACATATTAGATTCAGCCCGAGCGGAACTACAAAGCAGAGCCTGAAAAGAAGCGGCCCTCTCAACGTGAAAACTATCGAGCAGAGCCTGAAAAGAAACGGACCTCTCGACGCGCAAGGTATCGAGATGCGATTAGTAGGGGGGGAGGGAGGGAGGGGGGGGGGGGGGGGGGGAGACGGTGCTGTCTGGATCTGGCCCGGTACAAAATGCGTTCTTGGGTTTGATCGCGCTGGGGCGACAATCTATTTCGGCCGCCCCTTAAAGCCCCCTCAGATCCTGAAAAGGAACGGACCTCTCGACGTGCAAGGTATCGAGCAGATCCTGAAAAAAGACAGCGATATTGCCATAGTCCTGAACGTGCATCTCGCTCGGCGAAAAGAGTTAAGGTCACTCAAAGGTATGTCGTACCTTTACAACCTCCCTCTCATATCAAGATGGATTACTTAACATGCTATACGGCCCATAATCGGGTATGAATAAAAATCAATGAAACAAGTAAATAAAAAACATTCTCTATGAGAAAGTTGGTGGCATATAGGATTTGAAGGCAGTGGTGGTGTAAAAAGGAAGGAAACAAGGGTCTAATAATAAGGGAAAATGGAATAGTCCTATATTTAGCACATTTCTATATGTAGGATATAGTATGTTGTTCATGTGCTAAATATAGGACTATTCCATTTTCCCTTATTATTAGACCTTGTTTCCTTCCTTTTTACACCACCATTGCCTTCAAATCCTATATGCCACCAACTTTCTCATAGAGAATGTTTTTTATTTATTTGTTCATTAACGGTTGCGTGGAAGATATCACTGTTTATGCAATATCAGGTACCTCTGCCACCAGTATTGCTCCCTCATGACTGCCACCACCATGATATCCCTCATGACTGCCACCACCATGATATCCCTCATGACCACACCCACCATGATGTCCCCACCACCATAATGTCCCTCATGACCACCACTACCATAATGTCCCTCATGACCACCACTACCATAATGTCCCTCATGACCACCACTACCATAATGTCCCTCATGACCACCACTACCATAATGTCCCTCATGACCACCACTACCATAATGTCCCTCATGACCACCACTACCATAATGTCCCTCATGACCACACCCACCATAATGTCCCTCATGACCACACCCACCATGATGTCCCTCATGACCACACCCACCATAATGTCCCTCATGGCCACACCCACCATAATGTCCCTCATGACCACGCCCACCATGATGTCCCTCATGACCACCACTACCATAATGTTCCTCATGACCACACCCACCATAATGTCCCTCATGATCACCACTACCATAATGTTCCTCATGACCACGCCCACCATAATGTCCCTCATGGCCACACTCACCATAATGTCCCTCATGGCCATACTCACCATAATGTCCCTCATGACCACACTCACCATAATGTCCCTGCTGCATCGTAATTTTCTTATGCAGTCTGGTAGTTGCATGAACATACATACAGCCAGATAAAATACATTTATGTGTGTAGAATAAAAGTCATGTTATACCTATAAGGATGTGTGGAGGGAGGTGGGGTGATGTGTGGAGGGAGGTGGGGTGATGTGTGGAGGGAGGTGGGGTGATGTGTGGAGGGAGGTGGGGTGATGTGTGGAGGGAGGTGGGGTGATGTGTGGAGGGAGGTGGGGTGATGTGTGGAGGGAGGTGGGGTGATGTGTGGACAGGTTCGATCGTTATTTGTTCTGGTCATTTGGTAAAGTCATGTCCAGCAACGCAATCCACTATTTGGTATTTGTCTGAACAGCAAAAACTGCCCCATGTTATTTGTACAAAACCCCTAATTGTACTGTGTTCGTTCGTGCACCAGTGACAATAACATCAACAGTCATTCAAATAATATCAGTTAACATCCATACCACACACACACAACAGTTCATGGGCTAACTAAGAGTCCTCAAGGAGCCATGTTTACAGCAGACGTGCACACCACTGCAGATATGTGGTCCCTTCACTACCAGTTGGCCAGCAACTACTAACACCTTCAAAGACGACGAAGTCGCTTTTTGCACATCTGTGTGCCTGCAATGTTAGTGGACAGTGTCCGCTTGGGGGTTCTGGGAGGACACGCCTCCTTATGCCACCTACAGAAGCAGCTTGTACAGAAGTCCTGGTAGCCCACAGCACACTCATCCCCCCTGTGGTCCAGGGCCTTTGCAGGGGACCCACAGTGAGGACATGGTCTGCACTGGTAGCCCACAACAGAAGGAAGGGACGAGGAAGATGGACCGTTTGATGTACGCAGTTGGATATTTGGTGGGATACTTGACAGAGGCTGTCGAGGTAGCTGAGACTGGTGACGGAATGGTTTGTTCACCCTCTGAACATGAAACGTCCAAGTCAGAATTATACACTGATATACAAATAATTGATATTATTTTAAAATTACCTTGTGCACGTTTTCAGCGTTTGATTTACACTGCTTTCGATACAGTGTGGCTTTGTCCATCAGGTTCTGCCTGGACGTTACCATCTCGTACCACTTCTGAGATACCTGTGTACACCTGGGGGATAACACCGGGTACATAAAATACCTCTGTAGCGTGTTATACTTGAGAACATACGCAATGATGTCAGAAGGGGACAGATGTGCCAGGATCAGGTCTGCGCTGTGTGGCATACCCACCTCGATTAAACCAATGAGAATGTCAGGCGCGTCTATAGCGGGAGAACGCTTTGGGGTCTCAGCAGGAGAGAGAAGGACAGCTAGATGCGGCAATGGTCGTGGTGTGCTATGACTGGTCTGGGCGGGTACAGGTGATTTATTTTCAGAATCCGGCGTCAGAAAGACGGAAGATAGCGCATACTTCATGGGTGTGTGCGCCATGGCCGGCCAAAGTTCCGTTGACTGAAAGAAAGACTGACGGGATGTCGCAGCTTATATTAGTCCTCATGACTAGCAGTGAGAGATGTCGACGACGTTCGCGGTACAGCTGTCCAAAATAGAGATGGATATCGCCCACGCATAACATCCGCTTGCCGCGCTTTTGTATAGCGGGTCGTTTCCTGCTGCCTTTGCCGCGTCTTGCCCTCAAACACACGTAACTTTATAACAGCACGTGTCCCAACAAGCTTCTCAGATGGCCGCTTACGTGCGTCGTCCCCAGACGCCGCCCCCGTTCTAGCTCACTGCAAGCAGACTGTGGTTATACCATTGGTAGTGTGTACGTCAGCGCCCCCGAGGGCTATTAATTAAGGTTCCTTGGTCAGCCCTAATCCGCTTTGGTCACAGTTGTTTCTTACAATGCATTGCAGTAGACAACTCTGATCAGGCCTGGCAGCAGACAGGGGTGTTGCCTGGCAGCAGACAGGGGTGTTGCCTGGCAGCAGACAGGGGTGTTGCCTGGCAGCAGACAGGGGTGTGGCTTGGCACCAGCATACCCACATCTCCTGCCTGAGCTCTGATACATACTCCCAACACCTCCAGGTGACCATCAAGTGGTGGTCTGGGGCCTTGACTATGTGCCCTAGTGGTGGTCTGGGGCCTTGACTGTGTGCCCTAGTGGTGGTCTGGGGCCTTGACTGTGTTCCCGAGTGGTTCACTGGGCCATCATGCTCTCACCTGGTGGACTAGTGATGTTTGGCCTCTACAATAAGATGTTTGTTTGTATTAATAAATTATGTTCAATAGATTAAATAACCTCTTGTTTCAAAGGGTTGGTTATTAAAACTAAAATGATAAACCTTCCAAGTCACAGGTCAGTTAATAACTGCAAGCACACTGCTCCTGGTGTTTAAGTTTAAATATTTTTTGTGGAGGGTTTTTGGCACCATCTGCATGAATAATGGAAGAGGAAGAATGGCTGTGTGTGTATGTGTGTGTGTGCATGTGTGTGTGCATGTGTGTGTGTGAGGGGGGATGCATGTACACTCGTGTTATTTGTGTATGTATAGTTAGTTACCAGTCTCATCTACACTTTCCCACAAGGGTCAGGACATTCAACCAATAGCATCAAAGCTTGTCCATTCTCATGCACTACACTTTCCCACAAGGGTCAGGACATTCAACCAATAGCATCAAAGCTTGTCCATTCTCATGCACTAACTTTGCACACTGTCGTTGTGACATCATATTACATCATTATGGTGTTAAACAGATATCCCTTCCATATGCACACCACCATATCACCTACTAGTGGTATGGAAGAATCCTCTATATCTCCAGTATATCCCCAGTATATCCCCAATATATCCCCAGTACATCCCCAGTATCCAAGTCAAAAGTATTCAGTATCTGATAACACTGTTTTGGTTCATTGCTAGCTGTGCTTGAAGGGTGTGGTCTGAAGGGTGTGGTCTGAAGGGCGTGGTCTGAAGAATGTGATCTGAGGGGTGTGGTCTGAAGGGTATGGTGTGGTCTGATTTCTTACACCTGAAGGAGTTGTACCTTTGCTCATTTAAATATCAGCTACATGCTCGACTGAACCGTTGAATTACTGCAGCTCTATGGATTTTTAGAGACCAACAAAAACAGTTGTAGCTAGAGATTGGGTTAGAAGATGTTCATCTTCAAGACAACACAATGTCCCTCCCTCCAGTGACAATAACATCAACAGTCATTCAAATAATATCAGTTAACATCCATACCATACACTCAGCACGCATGCACGCGCTGAGTGTATGGTATGGATGTTAACTGATATTACACACACACACACACACACACACACACACACACACGTGCACACACACACCACACACACACACACACACACCCACACACATCAGTTCATGGGCTAACTAAGAGTCCTCAAGGAGCCATGTTTACAGCAGACGTGCACACCACTGCAGATATGTGGTCCGTTCACTACCAGTTCCCTCCCCCTTCATCTTAAAGAATGGCTTTGAAACAAGGCTATCTTGTTCAACACAGAATTGATATGTAGGGTGGGGAGGAGGAAAATATGGGTCTGAATACCCACATATGCTATGCCTCTCTTAAGTTGTTCAACTCTTTTGATAGCGGTGTAAACAAACGTTCCAATTATTGATCAATCTTTTTCAATATTACATTTCATTTCAATATATACATCTTAAATGTCAATAATTTTTTTTGCCAATTTGATCCAGTCGCACTAACACAAACACCCACACACACACACACACACACACACACACACACACACACACACACACACACACAATTCAGTACCTAAGGATCTGGTTCGCTCCAGAGTTAGCAACATACACAAAGCCATTCCTGTCCACAGTCACACCATAGGGCCTGTTCAGGCCTCGTATGGTGTGCAGGAGATTGCCCTGGGGATCAAATATGCTGAGTGAGTTGGTCCCGTAGTCAGTGACAAAGCAGATGCCAGCCTGATCAACAGCTATCCCCGTGGGATGGGTCAGGTTCCCATACTTCCTCACAAAGGTACCCTCGGGTGTCCCCCCCGTACCCCCAGAGCCAAAAACCTTAACTGAGTCAGCACTCCAGGCCACCACATGAACATACCCTTGGTAATCTAAAGCCACACCCCAAGGGAAGCTGAAAGCTCCACCCCCAGGGACACTCCCTGGTATCGAATACACGAAGGTCCCGTCTGCTCTGAACACCTGAACCCTGTGGTTGTTGTAGTCAGCAATGTATAGCTGTCCAGCTGTGTCCACGTGTACGTCCATTGGCCCATTGAAACAGCTTGGCCCCAGGCCCCTTTCTCCAAACTTGCGCACAAACTCCCCGCGTTTTGTCAGCTTCTGCACACGATTATTGCTGTCGTCGGCAACGTACAAAGTGTCCCCTTCTATGGCAATACCACGTGGATTGTAGAACTGGCCATCACCACACCCACCCTCGCCTATTGTGAAGAGGTTGTTCCCGGCGGGGTCAAACACGCGAATACAATTAGTACCTCCGGTCACATAGATGTCTCCGTTATCATGGACTGCAACATTGTAGGGGGCATTGACAGGTATCACTGCAGTGGCTGCTGTTAGCTTGCCATAGTCACGTCCCGTGTTGGTAACACGTAAGGCATAAGGACTGCCATGCACGTGGTGACCATGTATGGTAATGGACAGCTGATAGTGACCAGTGGTGGGAGGAGTGAGGGTGATGGTGTAGGTGCCATCTCCATGGTCCTCCACCTCTCCCGTGACGCAGGGTTGGTCGTCCATCTTGGGCCTTAGCTCACCCCTCACCTCCAACCCTCCCACGGTCATCCTGTCTCCCTTAGAGTCTTTGCACTCCAGCTTCACCCTGTACTGGGTGTCGACCATGGGTGGAGATGTGTAGACCTGTGTCCACGTGCTCTTGGAGGGACAGCAGTAGTCCACTAGACCAAAATGAGCAATGTGCTTCTTCAGTAAACCTGTATCCACACCGCAGGTTATGTCGCTAGGCAACTTGAGGTTAAGGGGAGTTGCCACTCCTCCCACCAGTGGTTCCATCTCAGAGGGGAGGAGCCTCTTCATAGCCACCACCTCACAGTCTGTGTGCGTCTGGAGCACGTTGGAAGCCACCTCGCTGTAAACGACCAGCCCACGCTCCAGCTTTGCAAGCTCCGCCTTCTGGACACGCAAGGACTCCACCTTTGAGTTGGTTAGCGACTCCACCCTCCCCACAAGCACTCCACACCTCTCCTCAAGAGCCCTGTGGAGCTCCTCAAAGGCGTTGGTGATGGACAAGGTGACCTTTGACCTCACATCCTCCATGTATTTAACCCTGTCCTCACAGACGGTCAAGCCTTCTCTTACCCGCATCAGAGTCCCGAGGGCAGACGCCAGGACCACCTCAAGCTCACTACGGTGGTCCTTGGCTATCTGGGAAAGGCCGACGGGATCGTGATCCATGTGCCTCACGAGGACACAGTCCTGACACACAAAGCTGTTGCACACCCCACAGTAGAACTTGACCACCTCTTCCCCGTGTACGTCGCAGTGTTCTCTGCGCCCCATCCTCGCGGCCAGCTCTCTGGATGCCTCCGCGCCCAGCGCCATTGTATCGTGGTCTTGCAGCTTGCGGCTTGCCCTGTGGTAGTCCCAGCAGAACTGGCAGAGGAACTCGCGGCAGGTGCAGCAGAAGGCCTTGGACGCTCCGTTGGATTCCACACTGCAGCTGCTGCACTTGATGTCCGAGGCGGTTTCCATGGCAGCGCTGTAGGTGGCAACCTCCACCTGGAAGGCGAGGTGCATGTTCTTGGGTAGGGCCGCAGACCCTCCCTCGGGGAGGGGGACACACCTCTGGCACGTGGGGCACGCGATGGAGTCCCCAGGCCTCTTCTCTAGCTCCTTTTCGAGGCACACGTGGCAGAAGGAATGGAGGCACAAGAGGATTCTTGGATCTGTGAAAGGCTTCGTGCAGAGCTCACATATGGTCTTTGCTTGATGCGTGGTGGACATCCTATCTGAGGAGGAGGGAACCACAAAAATGGAGAAGGATTTATAAAGAGGCGTTGTGGAAGCAGGACGAGGGGGCGGGAGGTAAGTGCCTACAGGTTGGTGAATTAGTGACAGTCACACACGCTAAACGATTTGTATACTAATCTCTCCCGCATTATGTGTCTCTGTGACCCCCCTCCGCACTCCACAGATATAGTGACATAGGCCTATGATTCATCTATTTATTAGCTGAGCAACGATAGACTAGCTAATATGCGGTTGGCCTACATACAGACGAGTTGGATTGTATATATACGTATGCGATGTGGAAAGTGTCTTAACTACCACAAATAGCTAACCTTAAGTTCCCAACAGTCCTTACAGTGCAGCCGCTCGTCCGCAGGCTAACCCGCCCACCCACTCACATCCGATAAATTGCGTTGTTATAGGCTACATAACTCCGGTTGTTTAAAAGGTTAGTGAGGCGTTGACAATTGCTATTCAGGCCCGATACGAAAAGTTGGGGTGGGTGGGTTGGGGGCTGTCCGCTTAAGGCCCGATACAAAAAGGGTAGAGGGGGAGGGGAGGGGAGGGGGGGAGGGAGGAACCTTATTTGAAGGGGGTTGGCAACCCCTCCCCCCTGTATCCGCTCCTGCCTCCTCCCTCCTTCCCTTCCCTATATGGCTCAACCCCTCTTTCTACCTATATACAGGATGTCCACCACGCAGCAAGCAAAGACCATATGTGAGCTCTGCACGAAGCCTTTCACAGATCCGAGAATCCTCTTGTGCCTCCATTCCTTCTGCCACATGTGCCTCGAAAAGGAGCTAGAGAAGAGGCCTGGGGACTCCATCACGTGCCCCACGTGCCAGAGGTGTGTCCCCCTCCCCGAGGGAGGGACTGCGGCCCTACCCAAGAACATGCACCTCGCCTTCCAGGTGGAGGTTGCCACCTACAGCGCTGCCATGGAAACCGCCTCGGACATCAAGTGCAGCAGCTGCAGTGTGGAATCCAACGGAGCGTCCAAGGCCTTCTGCTGCACCTGCCGCGAGTTCCTCTGCCAGTTCTGCTGGGACTACCACAGGGCAAGCCGCAAGCTGCAAGACCACGGGCTCGTACCATTAACCAAGGACGCAGCCAAGGAGCTGCCCCCGCGCATGAAGCCTCGGGCACCCACCTGCACCGAGCACGGAGATGCGCTCAAGTTCTACTGCAAGGCGTGCCGTCGTCCCGTATGCCCGGCCTGCATTACGGGCGGTTCCCAGGGGCACGCGGGGCACAGCTACACCAGCATGGCGGTCGCAGCCTCTGACCACAGGAGGGAGGTCGGTGAAGCACTGGAGCGAGCGGGTGGAACGCTGGCAAGGCTGTCGGATGACATATGTGCCAGCGATGGGGTCCTGCAGCGGGTGCAGGCCATGCGGGACGACGTGGCTTCGAGGGTTGAGAGGGACTTTGCCATCTTAGAAGGAGCGTTGCGTGCGAAGAAGGCGGCCGTTTTGGCAGCTTTGGACAAAGCCGCGCATGTGTGTGGACGGCCCCCCAGGGACCGTAGAGAGGAGTGTCTCAACGAGATGGGGGACATCATTCGTTGCAAGGATGTCATCACACACGCACTTCAGGTGCACTCTGATGATGAGCTGATGGGCTTGAAGGGGATACTTGCTTTCTCTTTAGACAGTGTCCTCAGTGCTTCTGAAAAGGTCCTCTCGTCTTCCCTCCAATTCACTCCCACTATCGCCACTCACACAAAGACAAATAGGATTTTGGAAGAAATTGAGAAGATTGGTGTTCTTGTGGTCTGTCCCTCCAAGAGCACCTGGACACAGGTCTACACATCCCCACCCATGGTCGACACCCAGTACAGGGTGAAGCTGGAGTGCAAAGACTCTAAGGGAGACAGGATGACCATGGGAGGGTTGGAGGTGAGGGGTGAGCTAAGGCCCAAGATGGACGACCAACCCTGCGTCACGGGAGAGGTGGAGGACCATGGAGATGGCACCTACACCATCACCCTCACTCCTCCCACCACTGGTCACTATCAGCTGTCCATAACCATACATGGTCATAATGTACTCAACAGTCCGTGTGACATACGCGTGTTCAAGAGCTACAAGTGTTGGAAAGGTGCTGAAATGACAATTGCAGTCCAACAGCCATTTTTTGTTGCTCTTGACAACGGCGGGAACATCTACGTGACATGCGCTGGAAGGCATCCAATTTGTGTGTTTGATGCGTCAGGCACGCCCACGCATACTATAGGAGAGAGGGGGAGTGGCAAGGGGCAGTTCAACAACCCACGGGGCATAGCCATACAAGGGGATGTGATGTATGTAGCAGACTACAGCAACAACAGGATTCAGAAGCTGACAACCAGGGGAGAATTCATGCTGGCATTTGGACACGAGAAGTCTGGTGAGAGCAGTCCCTTGAAGGGCCCTCTGGGTGTATGTGTGGACCGCGAGGGACGGGTCGTAGTTGCAGACTACAACAACAACAGGGTTCAACTGTACAGTCCCGAAGGCGTGTGTTGGTGCTCCATAAATGGAAGCGTGGACGGCAGGCCGCTTGTGTGTCCATGTGCAGTGGCTGTGGACCCCCAAGGGAACATCCACGTGGCAGCAAAACCTGATGTCAAAAACGGGACCACAGTCACAGTGTTTGGACCCAAAGGGACTTACATCAGAAACTATGGAACATTAAGGAACGCCATGAGCATAGGTGTACACAGTGGGGGGCAGACCGTGGTTTGTGAGTACGGAAACAAGAATGCTGTCCAAATATTTGACCCCCGTGGGGGACAGCTGGGTGCCGTGCAAGCTGCAAGCAACGTGTTTGCGCTGGCAATTGATCAGGATTGCAACCTGTACGTCACTATGCACGAGGCCAACCAACTGGCAAAGTACTGACCACGTGTGTGAAAATGGGTGTAGGACTGATTTATTATTATTATCACCAGAAATAAACAGAATTAATTCATAAAGGGGGGAGGGGGGGGGCAATAGTGAAATAAAAAATTCAGGCCATCGTGACACTCCATGATGGACAGACCAGTTTCCGGTGTGTAAGAAAAAAGATGTTGAGGACCTAGGTATGTTTTTATAATTCATGGGTTAGGTACATTTTCATGGCAATGATTCCAAAGAAAATGTGCAGTGTAGAAACCATAATTGGGGGGAAGGTAGATACCTGTTGGACTTCATCCCCTTACATCACTGGTTCTCCGTGTCACATGCAGTGATTCTGCTTGAGGATGGGGGGGGACCATATAGTCTGGGGACGAGGTGGCTCGTAAATGTACTTCCCTGTCCTTTAACCCGTTTCTGCTCTCTTGGATGAATGCACGTGCTTCTTCAGACTTCCAACAAAAAATGTGCCGTATTATTGCTTGTGGAAGAAGCAGCCACATTACGTTCCTAGAATATATACCTTAGTATGTGCCCCCTCTGTTAATGTCGCTCAACGTGTTATATTTTCCCGGTAGATTAACTAAGAAAAAGTCAGATTCCTTACAGTGCGTGTGTTGCGTGAAGACGCAATACATGTAGAAGCTTGCTTAAAACGCACTTGTTTTCAATACAACAAATCAACTAATTTTCATTATCGCGCCACTTTTTTGAGGAGGTGGGCGTTATTTCTAATTACTTTTTGAGCGCGCGCAAGTGTGTTGAAAGTAATCTAGAATGTCGGTAAGCACGAGTGAAGCGCCAAAGGAAGAACAAACGGTCAAAAAGGAGGAAGGCAAGAAAGGCAGCGAGGAAAAAGGCGCAAATGACTGGAAGGGAGGCGAAATTGTTTGGGCCAAAGTTCCTGGCTTCAACTATTGGCCTGGCAAGGTTTGTTCAATAATGGCTTGCCGATCTGTAATCAGTGGTTCTTTGGTGATATTGAGTAATGATTTGCTCATGGCGACGACACAGCTTTATTTGCGCGCCTTTTTCTTCACCTCTCCCCCCCCCCCCCCCCCCCCCCCCCCCCCCGAATTGGCACCTTGTACGTGTAGCTAAAAGTGCCGTGTTGTGTGTGTGTGTATGTGTGTGTGTGTGCAGGTGTTTAATTCCACGGACGACCTCGTGCCCCAATGGCTGAAGGGAGCTCCAGATGATGGCGATGTGCTGATCCGGTTTTTCGGCACCTATGACATGTAATTATACCCCCGGGGTTGCCATGGTGTAACACAGGCATACTTACAACCCGCGCTCTACACACCTGCTGCTTTGCGACACACGCATACACGCGGCACACGCATACACACGACACACGCATACACGCGGCACACGCACTTACTTTGCAGGGAATGGGTAAACCCCAAGCATGTTGAAGGATACCAGAAAGGGCTGCAAAAAAAGTTTCAGTCTAAGAACAAAAGGAAAGTTTTTGTGGTAAGTGCTATGACGCCTTAGGGTGGCTGAGGAATATGGGGGCACTCTTTTCTGTTGGTAGAAAGCTGTAAAGGAAGCAAGGCTATTTGCGGAGAAGAATGAACTACCTGAAGGCATGACGCTACAACCTGCAAAACTAAAGTCGTCAGATGAAAGCGAGACTGAGGTATTGAATGTGTGTGTGTGTGTGTGTGTGTGTGTGTGTGTGTGTGTTTGACAGGTATCTAAATTATGGTTAATGGGGTTTAGTAGCTAGTAGTGGTCTATAGTATTATGTTAATTGCACTCCTTGTTAGTGGGCACTGATTGGAAAAACCACAAATAGTCCTTTTTCCCCAGAAGCATAAGATTGCACACTTGATTGTTCCATCATGCACACAGGAGAGCCCACCCCCACGTGCCAAGCGTACTGCTATCAGAAAGGCCACTCCAGCAAACAAGAAGAAGAAGTCCAAGTTGGATGTAGAGGATGAACCTGAAGAGGAGGATGGAAAAAGTGATAACGAAGAGGACGAGGAGCCAAAGGTAATGGTCATCATCTGTTCACTATGAATAAATCATCTTATCATTTCTCTTTCTTGTTCTTCAGACTGCAGAACAGTAATCACACTGCTGTACATTCATGCCACTTTCTCGTTAGCTAGCTGGATTTCCTTGGCCTCTTGTTTATTATATTTTCCTTGCATTTTTTCACCTGTTCTTGCGTAGAACTTTTGTACACGTCAATACACACATGTACATGTTTATGTCACTAATCACTGTTTGGTTCACATTCCTTTTATATTGCAGCAGGTACCTCTAAGTAGAGTAAGCTGAAAATGATGTTATTGGTTTTTAGCTGACCAGTAGTTTTTATTAAAGGGGAAAAAAACACATGGAATAGCATTGCTTGCAGATAGCACTGACTGCTTTGGAACATGCCATGCATATTAACGTTAACAGAGCAAGAACAGTCCTGATAATAATGCGGTCCTACAGAGAAGAGTTCTAAAACTAAAACAAGTGGCCTTGCGAGATATGATGAACGAGTTGAGTGGCTGCCTCACTGAGGTTCTGACTGTTGCTTCTCCTTGGTGTGCCAGGTGGCCACCGCCCGCCATGGCACAGAGAACTCCCTGGCTGCTTGCTGCACCGACCCGAGCTCCTGGGCACGTGACACCACCCTAGCCTTGAAGTCTTCGTTGTACGTCCTTTTGCTGGGGCTTTCGTCGCTGCTGGCGATGGTCTCGGAGCCAATGTCAAGGATGTCTTGTGCGAGGAGGGAGAGGTCTTGGGCAGACACAGTGATGGTGTCCGAGGGGTGGGGCTCCACCCGGGAAGAAGAGAGATTACTGACTATGGAGGCAACGGTGTGCATGAGGTCTATTGACGCGGAGGGCTGCAGGGAGTGGTGGGGCTTGAGGTGCTGGGGACTGTTGCAGCTGCTCTGGAGACGCTGGCTGATGGGTATGCTCCGTGTGCGAGCTGATTGGAAGGAGCTGTCGTGGTTGCTATGCCGACGTCCCAAGGGGAGGGAGTCGCTGTCCGAAATGTCCCTGTAGCTGGCTACAGAACTCTGACTAGCGACACTGGCATCGATGATCGTGTCCATGCTGGCGGTATCACTGTTGGGGTAGACCTCCATTCCCTCCTCTCCCTGGGTCATGACCTCCACCTGTGCATCAATTGGAACTCCAGATGTCTCCAAACCAGAGTCGCTGATCACCACTTCCTCAGTGATGTATCCCCCTGGTGAGGACGTCAAGTTTGTGATGTTTGATGGGTGTCCTTGGGAACTCATTGCCATGGAAGCAAGGGATGAACTGTTAGGAGCGACATGGAGGGACGTGTGGACCGGCGGGGGGTGATCGACAGTGGTTTCTATGACAACCATAGGCTCGTCTGTCACAACCTCCTCTGATACCACTTCTTCCACAGCCACCTGACCACTCTGGTCCAAGATGAACTCAGAGGTGTCTCCCTGGTACGCTGCTGTCAGCTGTGCCATGGTGTCCTTGGTAGACTCCAGACCAGTGGTGAGGCCAAAGGCACTTGCTAACTTCTGCAGGGCCTCAGCGATTTCCAACCCTGTTGGCTCGTGGTCGTCGGCCGACAGGGAAGCAAGCGCAGTTGCTGCTTCTTCCTTGGTGGGAGTGAGGGGGTTAATGTGTGCATGGTGGTCAAGAACCACTTCATTGTCGTAAACTTCTGTTTCCTCGATGATTTCCTCGTTCTCATCATCCCCCTCAGTACCGTACGTCTGGTTCTCCAGGGACACGTTGTATTTTCTCTTCCATGCCATCAACCACGCTTTGGAGGCCTTGAAGTCCGGGTTAGCAGTCAGCTCCATAGCCTTCTCCTTCAGCATGCGGTCGTTCACGATGTCCCCTGCCTCCCAACGCTCCACCAACCAAGTGAGCAGTAGGCGGTCAAACTCCTCGTCATTCTCCAGCAGAATCTCATCGTCGTTGGTGTGCCTTCGCTTCCTGATGTACTTCCTTCTCCTCGGAGTACTGTATGCTGAACCTTCCCCTTCAGGGAGCAGGCGGAGCTTGAGAGGCGTGGTGGGTTCGACGTAAGGGGCGGAGCAAGTCTGCTGCTTGAGGTCCACCCCATGCCTCTTCTGCCACTTGACAAACCAACCAAGGGACGCCTTGAAGTCCGATCTGTTGCTGAGTTCCTTGGCCTTGTCTCTCACCATGCTAGAGGACACGTTGACGCCTTGTCTCCACGACTCCTTCACCCACTCCACCAGCTGGTTATCCAGGTCCGCGTTAGCTACCTTCCTCCCCTGACCCGGCCGTCTGTAGACAGCGTTTGAAGACTGCTCTGCCACGGTCGATATGACGTCCAGTTCCTCCTTCCAACGCTGCAGGCAGCGTCTGGACACGTCCAGCTCCAGGGACGCCTGGCTCGCGGACTCCAGCTCCATGGCTCGCTGCACTGCGTGAAGCTTGAAGGCGGCCGTGTACGAACGCTTCTTGTGTTTGAGGGCCTCCGCCTCCGGGGACTCGTTGTACTCGTAACGCTTTTTCCAGTTGTTGTACCAGTTCAGAGAGGCCTTGAAGTTCGGGTCGTACTCCTGCCCGATCTCGTAGGCCTTCTGCCGGATGCCGTTGGGGGTGACGAGCTTCTTCTTCTTGGTCTGCTGCACGACCCACTTGTACACTTCCTGGTCGATGGTGTTTCTGTGGCTGGGGCTGAGGCTCATCCTGGGCAAGTCATCCTGTAGAGGGCAGGGAAGAGCGTCCTTAATGCAAGCAACATTCGCTAGCGGGTGCCGTTCTAGCTTAGTACTACACTATACAAATATACGCGTATGTCCGCGCACTATTGTGGCTTCACCACAAAATGGCGGCAAACAAGTTTTTTTTTTAACAGTGACTTAGGAGTGCTCCTTTATTAGAGCTAGAAACTGGTAGCGCTTATTAGAACAACACAGCAGTAGCGCGACACTTGGAGAAGAGTCATTTCACTAAGAAAGTGCATGTGTACTTACACAGTCTTGATCACTATGTGGGCGTGCGGGAAGGACCCGCGAGTCCGCTCCAGGGACCCCAGAAGCACTGGGAACGGGCGATAATTGGGGAGTATTCAGTTTCGACGATATTCAAGTAGTTAATAGAGATAGATCGACAACCGCAAGGGTACTAGCAACTCTTGGAATCGAAGTCTTTATCCACAGCGTCTCTCTCTCTTGAATCAGTGAAACCTCGGGGTCTGAATTTGTCGTGCACCCCGAGCGTGACGTCATAATAAATTATTCTCTGTGGTTACAATGAATTTACCTCCGCCATTGAACGGGGGAGAAAAGAAACAGTATTTAGCTACAGAAACTCCTGATGCGAAAACGGAGGGTGGCATTGTGCTTACGTCGGTGTGGATATTGCCCTGACGGTGGTCATGCGTACATGTTCATCAATCTGCGCATTCCGAGAAAATTATTCGACTGGAATGGTTCATTAAGTTTATGTACACATTGGCGTACACATTGTCAATTGTACGTAACAACGTATTACTACATGTAGGTAATATGTTAAGATGCATTTAAAGATACTAGCTAGTGACGGTAGGGACCTTAGTAAGTAGAGTCAGCTGTTCCATTCTGAATATACCTCATGCATTTAAGTCGCGTGCGCATAGGCGTCGGAACCGGAGGTCAGGGGGGGGGCTATCGTCCCCCTGCAGCGATAAAGTCTACGCAGCACAATCAATTAACAATATTTCAATGAATCAGACTGATTAATAACTGCAGTCGGATCAAGCGCCAGCAAAGTAGTTGTACCAGTGACCACGGATTTCTTAAAAGCCGCAGGGTGACGAAAAGGTAAGGGTTAGGCCTATGTCCAGCTACTATTTATATAATAAAAAGCCTAGGCCTCGTGGTGGCCGCAGCTTTTCTTTGGGCCCCCGACGGGGAAGCTTACAGCGTTTCCCCATACCCCACAGCGGATGCGGAAAGCACACTTAGGATGTTTGGAAACTAAAAATCTCCAAGTTTCAGCATTATCAGGTACTACTCCAGGCGACACCAGTACTTGACCAGCTTTACCAAAGAGACCGCCCTGAGCCAATGAGATTGCTGAGCTCACCCTCTTATTAACTGTGTCACCTTTTGGTACTGATGGCTGTTTTGGACATGAAGTGTGCGTGAAACTGCCATGTGCCACAGATCACTTGATTTACCAACTGTCCCCGTTGCACATAGCGTCTCAACGGAGACAGGCTTGTCACCATGTTTTGCACTGGGGGGGGGAGGGGGGGGGGGGAGGGAACACACTTAGGAAGCATGAACTGCTTCAACCAAGCAGACACCGAGTTTTCAAAAATGGCAGCCATGAGAGCAGCTGAGAACACTCGCGCAAAGGCCAGCTTCACTTTATTGGGCACCTGAGGAAGGTCGGCTAATCAGAAGAAGACAGTCTTGATGGATGGAGGTGATAACACTGGGATGGATGCAGAACACTTCTGTTTATGGGAAAAATGGTGTGAGGTTTAAGCTAGCTTAATACAGGAGTGGCACACAGGTACAAAGAGCCATGCGTTGGGAACAGCACCAGGAAGAATTCCCTTCAAGTGGCTGTCCTTATGATGGCGTCACATGGTAGGTGCAACTAACTCTGAACACCCACTGCTTCCTCCCATCTGGCTGCACGACTGAACCCTTCCTAGTGGTGTGACTGTCTCCTTAGATGGGGAGCACAATGTATTGGCTTTGGGAGAGGGAATAACCAGAAGGACATGAGACCCCAGGCCCTGATGCATGATGGAAGCATGAATAATGAAGCTGCACTACGGCTGATGCAAAAGGTAGATTTGAAGATGAAGACTGCGATGGCGGTACAGGCAGCTGCAAAGTCGAATTGGTGAAAGTTTAGCTGCATGTAGGAAACCTAACTGGGTAACACAGTTATCAAGTGTAACTATCGTGGTGGGCAGCAATTAGGGCAAGGCCGCTTCACGGGAGCGCGATTTCCTTTACAATTACAATCACCGCACTTACGTACAAAGCAGGCCTGTGATGTGGTCGGCACCTATACCATATCACCAGACATGGTAATGAATAAGGGCACAGTATCAACTGCTCTATGTACACCCGCAACCCACAGCCTTTTTAAATTATTTATCCTTTTTTTTTTTTTTAACCAAGCAATGCAAGATAAATAAAATAAACGCCATCGTTGTTAAAGCAAATGCCACTGCCATACTGGACGTGTAGGCTGTGTATCCTTTATAGATTAGGTGGTTAATTGCGTATATAACAGTAATATTAATAATACTTGTGTAAATAGACTGGGCGGGATTGAAGATGTCAAAATCTGCTGCCCAGCAACTAGAGAGATTATCGTATAACTATGTTTCATACTGATTATCAGCGGGCTGCGAGAATGAAACATGCAGAAGGGTATAACTGTGCAGAGGAAACCGCTATTTAAGAAGGTAATACGTTAGACTATGGGTGTGCACGTCTATTATACCTTTTCACAGCCAACAGAAGTTAAATTCGGAGGTCTTGAATGTGAAAATGCGAACCAAAGTGGCAGTTCGGGATATGGGACTATAAATAAAAAGTAATAAAGCAGGACCTACGTATTAAGCATTTTAATTCCTTATCTGCCACTGCAGAAAACGAAGGAGAAACACAACTGAAATGCATCCACAGGCAGGAAGCTTAGGTGACTTAACGGTTGATGCCAGACAGACAGCTGCAGAAGGCTTTCACCACCAGGCCAGTGAGCCAAAGGACGCCTCCAGTCAGCCACGTGTGGCAAGGGCTTTATTTGGGCAGCGGGGACACTCAGTGGAGGGAGGCACACACCCCTCAGTGGAGGGGGGCACGCACCCCTCAGTGGAGGGAGGCACGCACCCCTCAGTGGAGGGAGGCACGCACCCCTCAGTGGAGGGGGGCACACACCCCTCAGTGGAGGGAGGCACACACCCCTCAGTGGAGGGAGGCACACACCCCTCAGTGGAGGGAGGCACGCACCCCTCAGTGGAGGGAGGCACGCACCCCTCAGTGGAGGGAGGCACGCACCCCTCAGTGGAGGGAGGTACACACCCCTCAGTGGAGGGAGGTACACACCCCTCAGTGGAGGGAGGTACACACCCCTCAGTGGAGGGAAGCACACACCACCCGGACACACAGCCCATAGCCACTGCACAGCTGGGGGCATTGGACAGACCAAGCTGTGCTGAGAAGTCACCAGATTCTTCCAACACTGCTGCCCACTGTCAACAGGAAGTAGAAGACGATACCCTCATGGGCCTATGTCCTGAAGACCTTGACTTTACTGCCTTCAACTGTTCAAAGTTGAGTAGCTGCAGTGGTATGTCGTCTCCACCATGGGTGTCACCTACCCACTTACGGCCTCCTTGCTCGGCTCATGGGACCCCTCCACGTGCCACACCTACTTCAGTGGCCTCCCACTCCACTCCCACAAAGAGACCTGTTGTGGAGTTTCATGACTTCTTCGACCTGGCTAGCTTTGAGATGGACCTGGACATCCCTATTGGGACCAGCAATACCCGACTTCCCCGGGTACCCATGCCGCTCCCTCCAGTGTACCAGGCTTCTACTGCTGGGACCTCAGGACAGCACTGCAGTGGTGGGTGTGGCTTCTATGGCCTGCCCGTGGAGGTGCAACGCTGCTTAGAGAAGGAGAGGGGAATAAAGGGATTGTATGGTCAGTGTGTATGTATTGTGTGTGTGTGTGTGTGTGTGTGTGTGTGTGTGTGTGTGTGATAGCCTGTATGGGTCAGTGTGTGTGCGTATGGTCAATAGTGTGTGGCAGTTCAGAACAGATCCCATGTGTGTGTGTGTGTGTGTGTGTGTGTGTGTGTGTGTGATAACCTGTATGGGTCAGTGTGTGTGCGTATGGTCAGTAGTGTGTGGCAGTTCAGAACAGATCCCATGTGTGTGTGTGTGTGTGTGTGTGTGTGTGTGTGTGTGTGTGTGTGTATGTGTGTGTGTGACCACCATGTTGCTCATTTGCAGAGTGGCAGGATGCATGCTTGAGGCTGGAAAGTGTGTCTCAGGGTAAGAACCTCATATACTCTTTACCCACAAGTGGGGGAAAGACCCTTGTGGCGGAAATCATCATATTCAAAGAAATTACCCTGAGGAAGAAAGATGTTCTGATGATACTTCCCTATGTGTCAATAGTTCAGGAGAAGGTGTGTGCAAGATGGAATGACATTTGTGTGTGTGTGTGTGTGTGTGTGTGTGTGTGTGTGTGTGTGATGATTTAAATGCATTTGTTATGTGATGTTGGAAGTGGTATGGAGATTATGTGATAGATAATATGATGTCCTCTGCCATGCTGTGCTGTGATCTGTCGTGTGGGACCACCATATGGTTATGTAATGTGACTATCATGTGATGTATGTCATGTGATCATTACCTGACCTTAGGTTCGTGATCTGCTTCCCTTTGCATCTGTGCTGGGCTTTGCTGTGGATGAGTATGCAGGCAGCAAGGGGAAGATACCTCCACGGAAAAGGAGAAGGAAACATGTTGTGTATGTGGCCACCATCGAGAAGGTGATGACGGATGTGTACATAGTGCATGCATGTGTGCATGTCTGTTGTATGTGTGTACACATGTATGAGTGTGCGTATGTGTGTTTGTGTGCATGTGTGTGTATGTGTGTGTGCATGTCTGTGTGTATATGTGTGTGCATGGGTGTATGTATGTGTGTTTGTGTGCATGTGTGTGTATGTGTGGTGAATGTCTGTGTGTGCATGTATTTATGTATTTGTGCATGTGTGTGCATCTGTATTGGTATTCGACACTGTCACTGTTAGGCAATTTGTACTACTCTTAGGCATCAGGTCTGGCTAACTCCCTGATTGAGGATGGAAGGATGGACTCTATTGGCTTGGTAGTTGTAGATGAGGTAGGTGCTGTGAGTGTGCAGGGACTTAGGTGGTGCTGTGAGTGTGAAGGGACTTAGGTGGTGCTGTGACTGTGAAGGGACTTAGGTGGTGCTGTGAGTGTGAAGGGACTTAGGTGGTGCTGTGAGTGTGCAGGGACTTAGGTGGTGCTGTGAGTGTGCAGGGACTTAGGTGGTGCTGTGAGTGTGAAGGGACTTAGGTGGTGCTGTGAGTGTGCAGGGACTGTGAGTGTGCAGGGACTTAGGTGGTGCTGTGAGTGTGCAGGGACTTAGGTGGTGCTGTGAGTGTGAAGGGACTTAGGTGGTGCTGTGAGTGTGCAGGGACTGTGAGTGTGCAGGGACTTAGGTGGTGCTGTGAGTGTGCAGGGACTTAGGTGGTGCTGTGAGTGTGCAGGGACTTAGATGGTGCTGTGAGTGTGTAGGGACTTAGGTGGTGCTGTGAGTGTGCAGGGACTTAGGTGGTGCTGTGAGTGTGAAGGGACTTAGGTGGTGCTGTGAGTGTGCAGGGACTGTGAGTGTGCAGGGACTTAGGTGGTGCTGTGAGTGTGAAGGGACTTAGGTGGTGCTGTGAGTGTGCAGGGACTGTGAGTGTGCAGGGACTTAGGTGGTGCTGTGAGTGTGCAGGGACTTAGGTGGTGCTGTGAGTGTGAAGGGACTTAGGTGGTGCTGTGAGTGTGCAGGGACTGTGAGTGTGCAGGGACTTAGGTGGTGCTGTGAGTGTGCAGGGACTTAGGTGGTGCTGTGAGTGTGCAGGGACTTAGATGGTGCTGTGAGTGTGTAGGGACTTAGGTGGTGCTGTGAGTGTGCAGGGACTTAGAACTTATGAAAAGACAGCTCTTCTCCTCCCACCTCTGTTAGCTCCACATGTTAGGGGAGGGTGGGGTACGAGGAGCCACACTGGAGACCTGCCTGGCCAAAATCATGTTTGCCTCAGGTGGGTGTGGTCAGCTGGCTGCAAGGGCTGTGTGTTTAGCATTAGTCCTTGGCCCCCCCCCAGTGAAGGTGCAGATAATTGGAATGAGTGCCACACTGAGCAACATGGAGGAGGTAGCACGATTCCTGAAAGCAGAAGTGTATTGCAACGATTTCAGACCGGTTGGTTGGGTCATTGGTTGGTTGGGTCATTGGTTGGTTGGGTCATTGGTTGGTTGGGTCATTGGTTGGTTGGGTCATTGGTTGGTTGGGTACCTCGGTATTAGTTCTAGTTGATGTTTTTGTTCCTGGGGTTTTGACTGCATTATGAGATCTTGTAGTCATGTAAGCTTTTGATAGCTGTGTCTTATATTTGTGGGTAGGAGTGGGTGTCTGGACCTTTTCTGCCCTCGTTCAGGCACTTCAAACCTGTTTGTGCTTGGGGCAAATAAGATCATTCTTGTATTTTAAAAATCATGTCCTTGCTGTGCGATAATGGTTGCTGCAAATCATTCCTTCTCTCACTTATCATACACACACACACACACACACATATCACACTCACCCACATATTACACTACCTACACCATAAAGGTTGAGTTACGTGAATACATCAAGATGGGTTGTGGTTTGTATTCCTGTACTGTTGGGAAGGACCATTCTGTTAATTTTGACCACTGTCGTAGCATTTCTGGTCAAGCACAAGTAAGTACACATACTGTAACACTTGCATACCTGATGCATATAGCTCCGATAACTTCTTACTCCTTATCTCTTCCCCTTATTTCCCTCCCCTTACCCCTCCCCCTTATCTCCCTCCCCTTATCTCCCTCCATGTCCTCTCTGAAGAGGTCATCTGACCCTGACCAGCTGTGTTCACTTGTACTTGAGATCATTCCACACTCATCTTGTCTGGTATTCTGCCCCACCAAGAGGAACTGTCAGAATGTTGCCCTCCTTCTGAGCAGTTCCTTACCACGGTGAGCACTATTTGGGGAGCTAGTTGTTGAGCTAAGTGTTCTTGCTGTACGCTCAGTTCTCTGACAGAAGCCAAAAGGGAAAGCCGACTAAACCTGCTGAAGATACTCAGCATTGAGGCCAGTGGGGTGTGCCCCATCCTTGCTCAGACTATTCCCTGTGGCATTGCGTACCATCACTCAGGCCTCACCTCTGATGAGAGAAGGGCCATAGAAGAGGCATACTTGCAGGGAACCTTATGTCTGCTCACCTGCACATCAACGTTGGCTGCAGGTGTTAACCTGCCGGCAAAGAGGTTATGGTTATAAATGATGCCACTGTTCCTCCATCCCTGTATTGACCAACACCACCTGTGCACTACTACATCTTCACACTATATGTTTAACCCCATCTCCTCTCTAGTTTGCATTAACTCCATCTCCTCTTTCCTTTACATTAACCCCATCTCCACTGTACTTTACATTAACCCAACTAATATCTCTTTGCATTAACCTCATTGCCTGTCTCATCCTCCCACTCCAATCCCCCCCCCCCCCCTCCCTCCCCACCATTATCCCTTTGTCCTTTCCGCAGGGTGATCCTACGTTCCCCATATGTGGGTACCCAACTCATCACCCACAGCCAGTATAAGCAGATGGTGGGTCGTGCTGGGAGGAGTGGCTTGAGTGAGAGTGGAGAGAGCATTCTCATTCTGCAACCATCCGACAAGGAAAAGGTGGGTGGAGCTAGGGCAGGAGAGAGGTGGGTGGAGCTAGGGCAGGGGAGAGGTGGGTGGAGCTAGGGCAGGGGAGAGGTGGGTGGAGCTAGGGCAGGAGAGAGGTGGGTGGAGCTAGGGCAGGTGTGATGTTTCCATGATGGGAACATTGTGCAACCTATGTAAAAATAACGGAAGAGTGTGAGGGGGTGGAGGGGGTGGAGGGGAGGAAGGGTGGGCATGAAGGACAAATAAATCTAATGGTAGTTGGTAGCTCCATTCATTTCATCTAGAAATTTGCTCAGTGATGGAGCAGCAATAAATGACACTGTACCATCTTTTTCCTTCCCTATCATTCTTGTGTGACTTATGAAGATAATCCATATAGCTAGGAACCTCTATGTAGGACATATCATCACCCTCTCCCCTCCCCTCCCTCAAAGGTGGTGGCTATGCTTTCCTCTACCTTTGATAGGTGTGTCAGCAGTCTGGCCACAGATGGCTCCTACACACTCCACTCTCTGCTCCTGTCACTTATTGGTCTGAAGGTAAGAGCAGTGGAGAGGGGCACTGCTGGCACCACACCCCCTTGAGGGGAGGGGCACTGCTGGCACCACACCCCCTTGAGGGGAGGGGCACTGCTGGCACCACACCCCCTTGAGGGGAGGGGTACTACTGGCACCACACCCCCTTGAGGGGAGGGGCACTGCTGGCACCACACACCCTTGAGGGGAGGGGCACTGCTGGCACCACACCCCCTTGAGGGGAGGGGCACTGCTGGCACCACACACCCTTGAGGGGAGGGGCACTGCTGGCACCACACCCCCTTGAGGGGAGAGGCACTGCTGGCACCACACACCCCTTGAGAGGAGGTGCACAGGTCACTGCTGGCACCACACCCACTTGTGGGGGTGGGTCACACCATATACCTCTTCCCCATCCTAGCTTGTAGGCACCAGCGAGCAGTTGAGGGGCTTCCTCCGGCACACCCTGCAGTGTGTGCAGCTGGGTGAAGAGAGGTTGGTGGACCACTGCAGTGACGCCCTGGGGCAGCTGGCTTCACTGGGGTACATTACACTGACGGAGGAAGGAGGGAAAGTTATCTATGCCATAACCAGGCTAGGGAAGGCTACCTACAGGGGTGAGTGGTCTGTTTGAGGTGTCCAGTAGTGGGCCAACAGGTTTATGCAGTAGTGTTTTAAACCTCCAATTCTCCAAGTATGAATGAAGATTTGACCCCATCCCCAATACATTAAAAGGGCTAGATACCCTCTTCACCAGAAAAGGAAGGCCTTTCGTGCTTTCAGCCCACAGTTAGAGCATGGTGTAGTTTATTTAATAATGTTCTCCTTAGGCTGTTTGCCTGTGGACACAGCCCACCAGACATACACAGAGGGTCTGAAGGCACAGGAGTGTCTTATCCTGTCAACTGACCTCCATCTGCTCTACCTGGTCACCCCATCAAACCTCACACACACCCTTCAGCCCAACTGGATGGTGTATTTTCAGACTGTAGGCAGTTGCAGCATTGTTCATGAGATAGTTTGGATTGCCCTGTTTTTGTGTGTGTGTGTGTGTGTGTGTGTGTGTGTGTGTGTGTGTGTGTGTGTGTGTGTGTGTGTGTGTGTGTGTGTGTGTGGCTTCAGATGACAAGGGAGACACCTGATGATCTCAAAGTGGCTGAGGTGGTAGGAGTAGCCCTGGGTGTGTTGTCAAAGATGGCCACTGGGATTGGGACAAAGATGGTAAGGGAGACAATGGTGTGAAGATGGTCCTTCACTTCATCTCTTATATCTTCCCAACCACACCCATCTTTCAACGGTTTAACAGTTGCCACAGATGGAGATTGCTTATCGCAGACTTTATTTGGCGCTGATTTTAAAAGCCCTTCTGATGTTGAAAACATCCCGTGGCATCTGGACGGTGGCTGATCAGTTCACATGTTCCAGAGGGTTCCTTCAGAACACACTCAACTCAGTTGCTGCCTACGTATCATGCCTTGTGCGTTTCACTGAGGTAAAGTGAATCCCAGAAATAAATTACATCTGTATAAATGTTTGTGTGTGTGTATTGTGTGTATATGTGTGTGTGCATGTGTGTTTGTGTGGATATGTGTGTATGTGTGTGTTGCGTGTGTTTAAACATACTAAACATACATGTGCATGTGTTCATGTTGACCCTCACAGGAGCTCCCTGAGCTGTGGGCGCTGCATCTTCTCCTCCCATCTTTGAACAAGAGGTTCACACATTTTGCGTGTGTAGACCTCGCCCCCTTGCTGGAGATACCAGGCGTAAAGCAGGTGGACAAGCGGACAAGGGGGGGGGGGGGGGGGGTGCTGAGCAAAGGGGTGGTACAATTGAGAATATGGCTCAGCGGGGAGGAGGTGTCCTTAGGGGTTAAAGGGGGAAGAGGGAGAAAATGTTGAACCAGTGTACTCCCCCCCTCAGGGAAGGGCACAGCAGCTGTTCTCTGCTGGCATATGCACGCCTCAGCAGCTGGCTTGTTTCTCTGCTGGTGAGCTCTGTGATAAGGTTGAACACCTATACCCGAGCTACGCTGCAAAGCTGATCCAGGCAGCCAAGGTATGGGCCACTGCTGTCACGGGGCCATCCATTGCATCACTTCTCCCCACCACACCTTGTTCCTCACACATGTGCCATGTACCCAGGCCTTGGTTGCAGAGCAAGTAGAGGCTCTGTACGACCAAGCTGAGGAACTGATGGATCCTGATCTGAGCCACTGCCCACTGTAGTCTATGCTGTGGAACTGGTCATGCAGCAAAGATGGCTAATAACACATGATGGGGGTCTAGTTGTGATGAGCCAGGCGGGCCTGTGATGGGTCTGGGGCTGAGGGCATGACGTGCCTGGCTTGGTTGTTGCAGTTATGCAAAGAGATGGTCAAGATTATTGTTACAATTATACAATTAAATCAATCATTGAAACACATAATAAACAACAACAAAGTATCAGTGATGTAGTGGAGAGGGGAAGACAGTGATGTAGTGGAGAGGGGAAGACAGTGACGTAGTGGAGAGGGGAAGACAGTGATGTAGTGGAGAGGGGAAGACAGTGATGTAGTGGAGATGGGAAGACAGTGATGTAGTGGAGAGGGGAAGGCAGTGATGTAGTGGAGAGGGGAAGACAGTGATGTAGTGGAGATGGGAAGACATTGATGTAGTGGAGAGCACAGGAAAAAGTTTCGTGTTCCCATCCTTGGATTTTGATCCACATTCCCAGGGTGGAATGGCTTATGTCAACATTGTACCTTAGATGTGGTTAGCAAAGAAAACTGCTAACCTGGGAAAACCCTGGAAACATGGATCAAAATCCAAGGATGGGAACACAAAACTTTTCCCTGTGGAGAAGACAGTGATGTAGTGGAGATGGGAAGAGTGATGTAGTGGAGATGGGAAGACAGTGATGTAGTGGAGAGGGGAAGACAGTGATGTAGTAGAAAGGAGAAGACAGTGATGTAGTGGAGATGGGAAGACAGTGATGTAGTGGAGATGGGAAGACAGTGATGTAGTGGAGATGGGAAGACAGTGATGTAGTGGAGAGGGATGGCAGTGATGTAGTGGAGAGGAGGTCTTTTAGTACAAACGAAATTCATTCTATCGCGAGCTATACGAAAATTAACAAGGAAGAAGAAGATGGAAGAGGGTACGAGGGTGAGTTTTATTTCGCGCGGAAATATCTGACAATTTAAAATCCTGTGCACGTGCGTTGCCAAAATAAATAGTTAAGGTGAAAAATAAAATGACAAGGTTGGTTTCAGGTGTACAAGCGGCTGATACGAATACGAACTGTTTACGTTATACTTTAAATAGTGTGGAAAGCGAAACAAGGAAGCGAAAGCGCTCCAAATGGGACCAGCTGACTCCTGACTCTCCGCCCCATGGTTCGCTTCCTTTGCCAACCCCTTCTACACCGCCTGCCACCCCTAGTGAGGCGGCAGCAGCTGCTGCTGCCAGGTTGAACGCCATGTTAGCCGCCCAAGGCAAGCTGAATAAAAACACCACCGCGACGTCGTCGACGGTGAGTTGCATTTAACGCCCACCAGACCACTAATAACTGACGCATGTAACGCATTTTCTGTCACTATATACACGCAGGTTGGTGCTACCACTACGTCGTCGTCGGGACAGACCACTGCTTCTGAGAGCTCAACAACTGCTGCTGCAGCCTTTCCTCATTTCACGGAGGTAGACATAAACGACCTTGCGCTGGATACCAGGTACCTTGCATAACGTTCCGAGCTTGCTGGTGCAGTTGTGCTTGCCAACCACTTTAATTAATGCCCATCCATGGCCACTTTTGTTTTATGAACGCCGCGCATCCATTGTTACTTCTCACTGCGCAATGTAAGGATGAACTTAACCAAAGGCGCCACATTGAGTGAAATAAACAGATCCACTGGGGCTTATGTCTCTGTGAGGGGCAGGTTCATGACACCAGACGAGAGGACTAAGAACACCTTGTAGGGCACATAGAAACTGTTGCTAAGATACTGTTGTTACCTGTTTTTTGTTTCCACGACAGGGAGCGGGCTCTTCACCTCATTGTGCAGGCTTCATCACAGATGAGTGTGAATGGTAAGTGTCCTGGTGTGTGTGTGTGTGTGTGTGTGTGTGTGTGTGTGTGTGTGTGTGTGCATGTAAGAGTTTACTGGGATGGGCAGGAGTGTCATATCTGTGGGCAGTTTTTAGATAGATGTGACTGTACTGCCTTGTGTGTTGACTCCTTCTCTTCTTCCTTGTGGTATTCTCTGCTGGCATTTTCCTTCTCTCCTGCTGTACCATCTCTCACAAACATGTACATGCATGTGCACACACACGACATGCACACACATGGTGTGCAACCATACTTTCTGCACACACACACACACACACATACACTGTCCTCATGCCATGCTCAAACCCAAATGCAAACCAAAACACCTGCATGCTGTGTATGTGTGTGTGGTGTGTGTGTGTGGTGTGTGTTCAGCTGCAGTACGCAAGATAAATGAACTCATTCATCCATCCAGAGGAGCAGGAGCATTACCAGGGCTGGGGGGAGGAGGAGGAGGAGGAGGAGTGGGGGGGAAGGGCCAAGGAGGGACAAGGGTAAGTGAGGCAAGATGTGGTATGTTATGGACAGGGCAATGATTCATAGCGTTTGAGGCAGGAGCTGGTATGTGGTTGGACATTGTAACCTTGGTAACCTCTGTCTTGTAACCTCTGTATCATTACTTACTGTGATAGCAGTAGACATATTGCCTCTTCATAGAAATGTGATGTGTGTGTGTGTTGTAGCTCCACCCATTATACCAAATCTATCCTAGCCCCACCTTCACTATGTTCAAGACAAAGCATTTGTGGGTTTGGACCAAGCCTCAGAAAGCTTTGGAGTGACAGAGAAGCTGGCTGGCCCCGGGGGATCGTTTCTGGCCCATATTGCTAGCCAAACAGCCGCCAAGGTTCACTTGAGGGGGCGTGGCTCTGGCTTCATGGAGCCTACGTCTGGACGGGAAAGTTTTGAACCACTCTACATCTACATCAGGTAAGGAAGGGGGAGGAGGTTTTATGTGGGGCCCACACTTCCCACTATGTGGTGAGGGAACCACACTTCCTACCATGTGGGGGACCACACTGCTCGCCATGTGGGGTGAGGGTAGAATTTCAAATTTAGTTTAGTTTTTAAATCAAAATAGTGCAACATCCATTTTTTGGATTCTGAGGTCTGAGGTTTAGTTGTAGTGATTGACCATACATTTTGTGTCTGAGGTTTAGTTGTAGTGATTGACCATACATTTTGTGTCTGAGGTTTAGTTGTAGTGATTGACCATACATTTTGTGTCTGAGGTTTAGTTGTAGTGATTGACCATACATTTTGTGTCTGAGGTTTAGTTGTAGTGATTGACCATACATTTTGTGTCTGCTTTGGGCACTTCATTGACCATTGCATTGTGTCAATTGCAATCACATTGGAGATTCAGTGTATAAATAGATGTGACCGCGCGAAGCACGGAAGCTTTCGGTGCAATAAATCACTAAATTAAAAGCTTATGTTTTCATACAGTTTCAAAGAAAAACGTGTGCTTCCAACAGCACTTATACCTGCGGTATTATTAGTTACGTAAACAATGTCTTGCATATAGTTACAGTATATGCTAATGAATATTGAATGAACAACCGATTTTTGATTGATCGTGTATATTAGTTACGGTATGCTAATGAATATCGAATGAACTGACCAATTTTACTTTTACAGTCATCATATGGATATATACATATACAGTACGAGTGCAGATTTTGTCACTCGTAGTTCGCTCGAGTGTTAGAGATTACAATAAGTGCCGGTAATCCTTTTCGGGACAATTGAAATTCATGATTACCATGATGCAATAAGCCTACCCACAGGTCGACAATAAATATGAAATCATTACATCTAAAAATCATTTTCCTCCACATTGGCATGCTCGCTGTCAGCGCACACTACCACCACCACCACCACTGCCACCACCACCGCTGCTACATACTTCCTCGCCCCTGACTTTACCACTAATTTGTGGTCACTGTGGTACTAATCCGTGCCCGCTCTTCCATGCAAGCGCTGCCCTTGTGCTATTTTGTCACATGCCCGCTTAGGCCTACCTCGGCCCCGACTCAGAAATCCAATCCGCAACTTCAAGTTTCGGTACCAAGTTTCTTTCACTTCGAACGTTGTAAACCACTGATGAAGGAAGCGCTACCATACTTCATAATCTGTGCACCCGCGCTCTTTGATCCAACCGCAATAGAAACTGCAAGCATAGGTCACAATTGCCGGACTGCCAAAGTGGCGGGCTGAATTTTGATTGGTTCGCTGCAATACATAATCACTATTGGAATGAAAATTAGTTATTACTACACCACGTGATTCAAGATTACGGCTAAATTTTCATTGCGCGCAATTGTGACCTATGATATAATTGCTTGCGGAGTTATATTATGACCTGATCGGAGAGGAATAGATATGCAAATATTATTGCCTACCACCATGAGAAATGAAATGCATGCGTGCATGTATGCATGCACAAAACACTTTCGTAAGTCATAAGCAATCTATCCAACTTTAAATTGCGCAAAATTTGATTACCAATCAGGAATTACAAATGAACGATTATACATGGTAAGTAGCTACTATGCAGTTAATGATCATTGCAAATGGACTATCTCCGCCACACCTTCTTCTCCAGATGTGTTCTATTAAATAGGTCGGAATCAAGTCTCTACTAGTGCTGTGCATTTTCTTGTATTTAGATTTCACATGCCCCCATGTTGGCTCTATTGTTTGTGTGTGAGCTCCAGTGGTGGGATCCACGAAGTTTTCACTGTGGTTGAAGATATGATGGGTATAACCGTAGCGTGGCCCTGCGATATGCCTTCCAATCGTCAGTGTGAATGATGGAACCTTGCTGTACGTTTGCTTGTATGATAGGAATAAGTGTTCTTGTGTCTCTCGAGTCTACGATTTGCAAAAACATATTATCGCTTCCTCTCTCGATACCGCCAATCACCCGTCGACCATCCACATGATGCCCTCAATTGTACTGAAGCTTGCCAAACTTCGACTCATCTATTTCAACTATCTTTCCTGGGCCACCGATAGGGGTGGAATGATTATGCAAGTATTCTGCACAGGTACCACGACAAATTAAACCACTCTATTACAGTCTTCTCAGTTACTCTGCTCCATTTCACAGCGGTTTTTAGTGGAAGCTCTTCAATCCAAAAAAACGTGAGCTCCAGAATCTGTTCTATGCTCAGATGGCTATGTGAAAACTATGAGCCTGACCTGATAGACGTACTCAATCTGCATAATCTTATGCAACATCTCCATCTGTAAACATTGAGGCATGTATAATTATGTAGTGTTTTTTTTTTTTTTAATGTTCAAATTCCTACCTCAAACCATCAATTCCATCTCGTGTTTCCAGCTCCATGCCATCTCCGCATATGGAGCATGTTCGATAACGTGACAAGAGGCCATTCGCTTTACACCATTCTAAAGTACATGTAGCATCAAAATCGACAAGAACCTCTCTAAGAAGGCGTTTATACGTCCAGTACTCGAGAGGCAGGCTGAAAGGTCCAAAAGCCATAGATGAATCTTTAGAGTTTTGCAGCATGCAAAGCATGGCTTATATACTGAAACGAAACTATAATGCGCGCCTATTTTAGCCAATGAAAATTTAGCCCGCGCTCTCTGATCCAACCTCAATAGAAACTGCAATACAAACTGCAAAATTGGGCACGTGTTACTATCAATGAGTACAGTCGTGCGTTCGCTGAATTAGTTTTTTTTGTACATAACCTGATCTCAAAAGAAGCAAGGGTACATCCATCAGCACATGTAGTTGACAAATGCAAGGAGCTTTTTCGAAAACCCTACAAAGAACTCCCTATTCATCTCAATGTGGCTACTGCTTTAGGAGACTGTCATCGACAATGATAGCATGGCTCTCATACTTTTGCAGGACGGATCACTGCTCTCAACAGAAGGTATCTCTCGGCTCTGTGCCAAGGTGGATGTATGTTATGAAGATGAGGTCATCAAAAGGATTTAAAACTGAAACATTAGCTCCCAGAAGAATCTCTTCCAAAAGCATTTTACATCGTTCCAGTGCACAAAAATAAACAGTTCTAAATTGGTGTACATGGAGACCCACTCCACGAATAATATGTCAAATGGGTTGCTGGTCATTCTTATGATATTTGGAAGATGGTGGGAAGATGTTTCACCACAAGAGGCCAGCGCCTTTAATCTGCATACTGAAGCAAAGACGTTGAAGTTGGCAGCTTCAACTTTAATAAGTGGCAATAGCTCAGAAATGGTTGCCGCTTTGCTTTCACCGTTTTCTGCTGGCATTAGATCAAGCACAGTCATCTACCTTCATGTGCTCCAAATAATGGCAAACAAGAACGTTTCCAGGGATAAGGAAGTTCGTTCCAGCCTGTTGACACATGTTTTACAATCAGACAGTCTTCACTTAAGTATGGTACTTTCCATCAGCGAAGGGTTGCAGGTGAATTACCATCATGCTAAGGCCACAAAATATCTAAAGACGCTCGATGAATCTATTAAGAACATGCTTGTAGTTGTGCATATTGGCTCTGGCATGCCAGCTACAGCTACCGAGTTACTCACATACAGAATAGTAGATGGGCCCAGCTGCAAGCGCAACATCTTTTATATGCATAACAACATTTGCTTGCATTGTGAGTACTCTAAAACTCGGAGTATTACATGTGCAAACAGGCCAATATTGAGGTTTCTTGATGAAGGAGCGTCTGCTCTTCTATTGAAAGAAATCCTTATTGTACGACCTTTTCTTTCTACACTAGCATCTTTTTTGGAGCTAAACGATGACAACATTTACTGTACAGACTATTTTGTAAAAAAATGGTCGACAAATGACTGCAGAGAAAGTATGAAACACTTATGCCAGATTGTTTTTTCAGTACAGTGGCTCTGCCATTTCATTTAGTGACTATAAACATGTGGCAAAATACTGTGCCAACCACCTTCAATTGCCCATTTACGTCGAGCTTGAGTCACTACCTGTTGATGAACAATTTGGCCACAGCACTGCAACATCAAATCAAGTGTATGGAAGGCATGACGGGAAAATTCGAAATACGAGGGAGCACATATTGTACAATTTCCTTTCCCTCTCATTGCAGTGGAAGGCATTCATCAGAGGTTGTGATGAAAAATGGGCTGCTGTACCTAAAAGCGCTGAACCAGTGCAGCCAGTGCAGGATATTCCAGTTCAAAACCCCATGGCCACGCAATCATTCATTACAGTTCTGCAATCCAAGGAATCGCTTGATAAACTTAGATGTCTCCTCAATGATCAAACTGTTGAATTTAGATCGCCAGAGCTGCGAGCAGCTGTGGACAGTGTTTTAAACTCCAATGGTGACTTATTAGCAATTCTGCCGACAGGATGTGGAAAGAGCCTCATTTTTCAGATGTATGCATATAAGCATACTATTTTAACATCTTTAGTGATTGTACCAACATTATCACTAACTAATGATCGTATGAGGAGAGCTCAATCTCTTGGCATAAAGTGCAGTGACAATTCAGTTCAGGTTTCAAGCCAGCAGCTAATATTTGTCACCCCAGAAGCTGCTGCAGGTGGCCCAGTTAGGGATTTAATCATTGAATTGTACAGCCAAAAACGGTTGGGTGCAATTTTTATCGACAAGGTGCACCTTTTTTCTCTGCAGAGCCAGTTTAGGCCAACATTTCGTCAGCTCCCTCAGCTGAAATTTGTCAATTTTCCACTGGTGCTATTAACAGCTACTGCACCTCAGTGGATAGTAGAAGACATAATTTTGGCCCAGGGAGGATGCCTATTGTGATGCGCCAGCCAACAAACGGTGGAATATAGCCTACTCAATGTGTACTGATTATTCCATCGACTCACTTGCCGACCGTATTAATGATAAAGTCTTGTAGTACAGTGTGGAAGAACGAGTTATTGTGTATGTACCGGCTGAAGACCTTGTGTCATCATCAGTGAAGGGAGCATTGGCTGTAAAGGGCATTCAGTGTGCTGTCTACAGCGGTAAATACAGTAACGATGACAATATACACAATTTTGCTCATTGGAGGGAAGGGAAAGCGTGTGTAATGGTCGCCACGAGTGCATTTGGCATGGGAATTGACTACCCATCAGTCCGTGATGTTTATTTATATGGACTATCCTACACCATTGAAGAATACAGTCAACAATGCGGACAAGCCGTGATGAGAAGCCTCCTTCAGCATGTCTCATGCTCGACCCTAAACGTGAAGAATACAAAACTAAAGAACATTACAGTGGGTGTCAAAGAGGGTTTTGAAGGTTTGCTGAAGTATGCAACTATGAAGGAGGTGTGTCGACGATGTCAAATGTCACGGTACTTGGATGGAACAGAAGTGGAGTGGTGTAGCTACTTCCCTTGCCAGAGATGTGATGTATGTGAATGGGCTGCCACTATCGATGATTTCGAACTTCCTAGTGATTTTTTTCATCGACGAACCATCTGTAGAAATCCCCATGTCACATGCTCATCACCTTGTAAGTGAAGAAAGAAATGTTGGATTGCAGTTGTGGAAATACCTGGGTACCTATAAGGAGAGGTGCATTGTGTGCAATGTTGCTAAAGGTCACAGCTTGGTACATTCCCTGAAGAAATGTCCGATTTTAGTAAACAATTGCTTAAGCTGCTTGGGCCGCCACAAAGTAGCTAATTGTCCAGAAGATATCAGGAAAATTCCAGGCACGTGTCCACACTGCTTTTTGCCAATGACCATTGGTGACACAGTTCCATCGATACAGTTTAAGGTACTTAAACCTAGTTAACCGACCACCGCGGTGACCGTGCCTCATTACCAAGACAATCACGTGAGACGTGACACGCATGCGCAGTCAGTAGTGCGTCTCATTGCGAAACGGTGTTGCGGAATAATTTTCTTTTAACTGACTTCTCCATCACCATCCGGGATGATGTGAGTCTGTGGGCAGGGATATGGCACGGTACGAGTGGGTGGTGCCATATCACCACACACCCCCAAACTTGCCGCGCCACGCGTACCCTGGCCCAGACCCCTGCCAAGAGCATGTAGACCCAAATCAGTGCTGGCCATACAACAATATCGTGATAGAGAAGGTTAACATTGCCTTTACTGAAGACCGTAAGGGGAAGGATATATTGAAGTTCTTTGCTGCTTCTGCCCTAATGAGAAAATTCCACTACACAAGCGAGAGTGGCTGTTCATAAGAAACCAGCAGGGGATGCTGAACCTCTGGCATGCATCTATTGACCATTGCCAAGCTACGGAATAGTTATGTAACACACACACCAGTCATGTCTCCACACACACACACACAGCAGTCATGTCTCCTTCACACACAACCACACTAGTAGTGTCCCTACACACACTCATACCCACACCAGTCATGTCTCCTCCACACACAGTCATATCTCCTCCCCCTCACACACACACACTAGTCATCTCCTCCACACACACCCAAGTCATGTCTCCACACACACACACACACACTAGTCGTGTATCCTCCACACAGTCATATCTCCTCCCCCTCACACAACACACACACACTAGTCGTGTCTCCTCCTCCCCCACCAGTCATATCTCCTCCACACATGCACACACACGCACCCACACCAGTCATGTTTCCTCACTCACACCGCCCTAATTCCCTCATTATTACAAAATGTTACAGCTGGCAATAACTCAACGTACTTAAGGCATGGCACCATTCAATTATTGCAATTATGCGGCGTGTGCGTGCATGATGTCATTTAAGTTTCACTAGAAACTTCCATATAAGACTTGACCCCGATTATGAAATCATTAAAACACCCGACCCATTTATAACGAGACTATTGACGATCGGATCGTTTAGCTAGTTGTTGTAATTAAACGAGAAGACGAAGTGAGTAATTTCGTTGATTGTTTTATGTTGCAAAACCGCGCGATTGTAGAGAACAAAAGGGTACTCCCTGTCCACGTACCCAGTCCTGGAGTTATTCTTGACCACGCATAACTCGGGATAGGAACACTTTTAAAGAATGAAAATTTCACCAATAGCTTTAGAATTGGCTGGACGAGTGCCTACTGTGATCAAATAGTCTAAAAGCTATATATTGGTATGTGTGTGTGTGCATGCTTGTACGTGTGTGTGTGTGTGTGTGTGTGTGTGATTATGTGCGTGCATACGTGTACACCGACGTGGAAATTAGTCTGTCCATCATGGAGCTACAGTGGCCTGAATTTTTAATTATGCGTCCTTCCTGGAAATTTTTATATATCTTGTTAGGTCCCTTTTTGCTTCCTTGATCCCAAATATAGTCAAGTGACTGGGGTTAGGGGGTGGGACATGATGCTGGGATGGGGTGATATCCAGTTATCTGTGTGTTTTGCAGCCATTCAAATCAGGAAGGCCTCTCTGCTGCAAGGAAACTTTGTGAGAGCTTGATTGAAACAGTGAGTTGGCATAGGTGTGGTTATCACGTACCGAGTGTCAGTTCTAATTAAAAATAGTTGGATAGCATGTGAAATCTAGTTCTCTTTTTTGTTGTTGTAATAATCCTTGTTTAACCCTTTAATATGTTTTATCTGCAATGTTTACAAGTCTATCTATCGCTGCCCCTCTTATGGTGGTCCACTGTGCATGCTCCCTGCCCCTCTTATGGTGGTCCACTGTGCATGCTCCCTGCCCCTCTTATGGTGGTCCACTGTGCATGCTCCCTGCCCCTCTTATGGTGGTCCACTGTGCATGCTCCCTGCCCCTCTTATGGTGGTCCACTGTGCATGCTCCCTGCCCCTCTTATGGTGGTCCACTGTGCATGCTCCCTGCCCCTCTTATGGTGGTCCACTGTGCATGCTCCCTGCCCCTCTTATGGTGGTCCACTATGCATGCTCCCTGCCCCTCTTATGGTGGTCCACTGTGCATGCTCCCTGCCCCTCTTATGGTGGTCCACTATGCATGCTCCCTGCCCCTCATATGGTGGTCCACTGTGCATGCTTCCACCTTTTCTTTTACCAGGTTAGAAAAGAGTATGAAACATTCCGAAGAAGCCAACTTCCCTTAGGATATGGTTCTGCAGGTGGCTATAGTAAGTACCCTTGCTACATTGGCTACCCCCCAACGCTGCATTGGCTGCTAAAGTACTGGAATATATTGTGAAGCCATTGATATATTTAGCATGCAGATGATTTTGGAATGGATCCACTTGGTTTCTTATGAGGGGCCATCCCTCCCCCTCCCCCTCCCCCCTTGTACCTTTACTGAATTAGGAGGTTTTAAGAAAACAGCACTGAAGAGTGTAACAGCAGCTGTTGTTATTGACCTCCAACATCAGGCAACCCTCCACGTTGCCCTCTGCACACTGTGTATGTGTGTGTGTAGCTGGCTGGCTCTTTAACCATAGCCAGCTATGCTGATGTGCAGGTCCACACACTTATATTGTAGGTCCTCACCCTTACATAGCCATGTGTAGGTCCTCACCCTTACATAGCCATGTGTAGGTCCTCACCCTTACATAGCCATGTGTAGGTCCTCACCCTTACATAGCCATGTGTAGGTCCTCACCCTTACATAGCCATGTGTAGGTCCTCACCCTTACATAGCCATGTGTCACCCTTACATAGCCATGCGTAGGTCCTCACCCTTCCATGGGCTTCTACTATAGTCTGTGACAGCATCAAGGAAGTAAATGTTAGTTAACGACTTCATTATGAGTAATATTAAAAACATGTCGCAAATACCACAATGTGTAAAAAATATCAGGGCTGTAAAAATGAACCTTGTTCAGCTTAGCAACTAGTCAAAAATTTCAAGTTAAGTGGGCGTACTTAAAAAAATATTTATTCAATTTGACAATAATTTTGTACTGCGTCCAAAATAGAAAATCACACATTGATTGTATATGTGATTATACCCCTAAATCCACAAAGTCTCGTTTTCTGCTTGAATATTGTCTTTTTGGTTTTCAAAAATACAGTCTTAACGTTTTGCCTCATTACTGGTGTCATTCTTTCCTAACCCCAAAGACTCCTTTAACCTATTAAAAAAAAATAGTGGCTATTATTTTTACTTCCTTGATGCTGTCATGTGTGGGGTGATTTTTAAAGGTGGGGGTGATGGTGTGGAGATGTGATGATGTCATTGTGATGTGTGGGTCATGTGATATTCCTCCTACAGGTTCTTCTGTACCTTACGGACCTCAGGTAAACAGCTGTTGACGCAGCTCCTGTGTTATATTGTGTTCTACTCTTCTGCCAGCTGCCCTACACTCCTACCTCCAATGACGTATATGGACCAACAGTTACATCGTACCAGGGACAGGGGAGTGTACCTCCAGCTTACCAGGGACAGGGGAGTGTACCTCCAGCTTACCAGGGACAGGGGAGTGTACCTCCAGCTTACCAGGGACAGGGAAGTGTACCTCCAGCTTACCAGGGACAGGGAAGTGTACCTCCAGCTTACCAGGGACAGGGAAGTGTACCTGCAGCTTATCAGGTCTGTGGTAGTAGACCATTGGTAGGTGGGGAGTGGAGGTCACACACTATGCAGACGTAATCAGTATTGAAAATAGGTAACTGTGGCAAAGTCAGCTGTTCCTTATACTGGATCTACGAGAAAAGATGGGATTTTTTAAAATTTAGGTTCCACTGGCCATAAAACAGCATGCTACTATAATCTAGCCTTGTACAACTTGGTCCTAACCTATATTGTTTAAAGTTGATGGTGTTAGATGGCTACTGAAAATATATGTATTTTACATGTCCAAAAATAGCCTAGATACTCTTCTTACCTGGATCGCACAAGCATTGATTATGTGCTTTTGATTCCTACACTTTAATGTACTACCAGTCCTGTTAGAATGGCCTAAGGAAAATATGTGCTTGGGAGAAATTGCAAAACTTGCCACTTAGAAAGAACACAAGCTAGTGAAGGTTTTAGCTACATGATACCAGTCATGGCGAGAGTTGGGCTATCTGAAAATGTATTGTTTGAAAAACCACTCTAATTCGTACACCAAAAAAGTTTTCTTATAGAGCATAGTGTGTGTGTGTGTGTGTGTGTGTGTGTGTGTGTGTGTTCCACATGTAGTCTAGTTTTACCATCCACCCCCCCCCCCCCCCCCTTCCAGCCTGCTATGCCAAGACCATTCCTGCCTCCGCTGCCATATGGCTTCTATCCTCCTCATCCTCACCCTCCTCCACCTGGCTTCTACGGGCCTCTCACCACACCCTATGCTGTTCCTCCTGCTGCTGCCTTTGTAGGCCCTGAAATGGTAAGCGGCAGGCTCATAGGGATAGGCAGTAATGATTGAGGTGGTCAGGGATAGTCAGTAATAATTTAGGTAGTTAGTAATGATTGAGATGGTCAGGGGTAGTCAGTAATGATTGAGATGGTCAGGGGTAGTCAGTACTGATTGAGGTGGTCAGGGGTAGTCAGTACTGATTGAGGTGGTCAGGGGTAGTCAGTAATGATTGAGGTGGTCACACCTCTTAGGAAAAAGTTTGTTAAAGCAGTGGATTTGCTGATTTGTTATGATAAAGAAGGTCAAATAAATCTGTTCAGTCCATTTGGGGTCCTGTTTTCCACAGGTCCCACCTATTGGGCACACACCACTTTATCCACCCCTGCCTGCACCAAGCCACACGCCCTCATTACCTCAAGAGCAGCCAGGGTGAGCTATTATTGACCTGAAATGGATGTTATCTCTTTGTATATGGGACAGGCTTTTTGATATATAAGTTATAAAAGTATGCCTTATGGTACAATTGTATCTCTTCCAAATGCTTTGGGCTATCCATATATTAAGCTGTATAATTTCTATATTGACAGTTTCTACATAAACAGCTTGTTGCATTATAGGACAGACTCAGTTCATGAGAGGAGGCATTCAGTGTGCATTATGGGACAGTTCATGAGAGGAGGCATTCAGTGTGCATATGAGGGACAGTTCATGAGAGGAGGCATTCAGTGTGCATATGTGGGACAGTTCATGAGAGGGGAGGCATTCAGTGTGCTTATGAGGCAGTTGGCGCAAATAAAGCCGAACACTATGCACACACTTTGCACAGCTATATTTCTCTATGGTTGGGGTTTCAGTGTGTCGGATAACAGTCGGACATCTGACATTTTCCGATCAATTTTGCTATTGTCCGGCCTCACAATCTTGACCTTGTAATTAATTGAATTTGAATAGTCGGGGGCGTATACGCTTAAAGTTTTTAGGCTGTTCAATGCTGAGTTAACATGACTCCTAATACTGTGTTAACATGACTCCTAATACTGTTCAATGTTAAGTTAACATGATTCCTAATACTGTTCAATGCTGAGTTAACATGACTCCTAATACTGTTCAATGTGATTTCCAATGTTGAGTTAACATGTCTCAATACTATTGCAGACCACTTCCAAACAGTGTACAAGCAACAGTTACCTTGACAACTGATTCACTTGCATCTCAGAAGCGGAAGTTCACAGAGCAAGTGAGTTAGGGTTTTATGCTAAGGGTATTAAAAAGACAACTGATTTAGGGTGTAGATGATTCCAGCTGCAAATTCCAAACAATATGAATAATATCACATCCTTTCCAATAGCTCTATTACACTATAGTAATGTTTTGCTATCGGACACTTTCCTATACATTCAAGACCTCCAGTCCACTTGAGCCTTCAGTTAGCCACTTGGGTGGGCCTTCAGTTAGCTACTTGGGTGGGCCTTCAGTTAGCTACTTGGGTGGGCCTTCAGTTAGCTACTTGGGTGGGCCTTCAGTTAGCTACTTGGGTGGGCCTTCAGTTAGCCACAGAATTTTTCAACATGTCAGGAAATAAAAAGGTACTCCTCATGATTTAGAAAAAAAGGTACGTAGAGGTATTCATGGTTTAAACACAAGCCTTAATTTGTATGTGTGCTGGGGTATTGTGGGAGTGTGGTGCATAGCAGTGAAATTGGCATCTGCTGCTGTCACTGACCATTTTGTACCCTGGTCTTTTCCACACCACACAAGTGTTCATTCTCTAATGGCCACACTACAGGAGCACCACCATCAGGAGCCACTGCAGCAGATGTTAAGCATGCCAGCCGTAAGTTTGCTGAGGGACCCTACCCACTGGCACTATTGGATGTTGAGGCCAGAGATATGATGGACAGATCCACTGAACCTACAGAGACTTTGGCATCTGGGAGTAGAGATGATGCAGATGCTACCAGCACCACACCAGGATTGCCTGAAGATATCAACAAGCTATTGATGCCTCCTCCAAGCTTTATTCCAAAGAAAATACGAACGTCTTCGACCGTCAGTGATGAAAGTTAGTATGATAAATCTTCTATTTGTGGGCAGTGATCACCTCCCTAACGTCATAGGCAGCAATCACCTCCCTTATGTCATAGGCAGTGATCACCTCCCTTATGTCATAGGCAGCGATCACCTCCCTTATGTCATAGGCAGCGATCACCTCCCTTATGTCATAGGCAGCGATCACCTCCCTTATGTCATAGGCAGTGATCACCTCCCTTATGTCGTATCTCCTTATGTTACATGTTCTGGCAGTGATCACCTCCCTTATGTCGTATCTCCTTATGTTACATGTTCTGGCAGTGATCACCTCCCTTATGATAGACAGGCAGTAAACCCTTAATTACTAACAGCCTTGGTTAAATATAACACAACTGCGGAAGTAGCAATATGCCATATTTCGAGATGTTGAAATTAAAAGTGATACGTTCTCTCTTCAGATGCAGCACATCTGGGAGAATTTTCTCATGTGGCAGCTTCTAGTGTGACCACAGTACAATCTGCTGGGACCACAACTGATAAACCCAAAATTACTGCTCTTGTAGCATATGACACGGATTCTGATACAGACACTGACTCGTGATTAAATATACAACATTTGTAACTCCCCCTTTCAATTTTCGTGCATTTAGTTGCAAAATGAAAATATTTTATGGAACATTTTAAATGTTAATGGATATTCTATCCTAGGACAGTTATCAAGTTGATTGTATGAATAAAGTGCCTAGCATAAGAGCACTCTAATATGAGTTTTCAGTACAGAACGAAGTTAATTCATATTTTGAACATTCATGCATGGAATTTCAGGGCTTTACCCACTGCTAATTCTGGTAATCAATTAGTGATACGCAAGCAAATTTTTAGGCTTTCATGCAGAGGCCATTAATGGTTATGCAAATAGTAGAGCATGGGAGTTTAATAAATGGATGTAGTGAAGTTTTGAAGTACAAAGGAAGGAGCTGCTAACTAAAATACATATAGCCATGTGAATATTGTCACGACTTTTTTTGTAAGTATCACAGCAAAAAAAACGCGTCGAATCAATTCAATTGATATGTCACTTACATTCTGGTACAGAATGTTTACATACCTGGTACAAACTTAACATTATGTACCAGAATGTAAGTGACAAATCAATTGAATTGATTCGACGCGTTTTTTTGCTGTGTATATATATTGGTATTCGGAAAAAAAATTATTGTTCAGGCCTAACTATTTTAAACGGCCTAGCCAAACGCTCAAGAAGCGAACACAGACAGATAGACAGACTATCCGCGCATTTATAAATAGGTGCTGTGGCAAATCTTTTTAGCGTTAGAACTGGGACGTGATTTTGAGTTCCGTTTTGGTGACATTTCTTTTACACCACACGCCTTGGACTTGCTGCTTGATGTGTGGACAGCCCGTCGTGAGGCAAGGAGTGCGAAACACTCCTGGGCTTCCTTGCCCCAGGCACCGTATGACTCAACAGCAAGAGGTACACAAGACCATCCCAATTCGGTGCACTTCTGGTCATTGGTAGTATGCTTCCATGCCTCAGCAGCCTGAGCTGCTGCACCAGCTGTCGCATCCGCTTCTTTTAAAATGTTTGCATTGAGCGGTGAAACAACAGTCAGGTCCAGAGCCGCAGGCTTACCATGATCCCAGTAAAAAAACTAGGATGTCTGCAGGCCGAGAGTGAGAATGATCTGGCTGAGACCAGAACCAGCCTCAACTTGAATATGAATGTGGGCCCGATGGAATGACTCAACCAGAATGTCCCTTAATTTGTTGTGCCTGAGGACAGCATCACCACCACGTTTGCAAGTCGCAGCATGCATGATGGCCAAGAGGGTCAAGGGCGCTATCAGGGCAGAGAGCACAATTGGAGCCATAATGAGTCTCTATGCCAAGCCACCACTTTACAGCCGTCTGACATTCATCAGGATCCAGGTGCAAACCCAAGCCAACAGAAGGGATGACGGAAAGCCATGAGGCAGCATGAGGCGCTGATACTGAAAGCAAATGTGCTTCATGCAGTTATCAGCCAGTGAAGATTGATCAAAAGAATTAAGCTGGAAATCAAAAAGTTCTAACTTATGGACAAAGATCTCTGACTTGGTGGAGAGGCAACCAGAGATGTCTCTGTAGTTGCATCACTTGGAGGGACCAGTCCATTAAAAAGAGCAACTGCTTGAATAAGGTGAGAATTGTCCAATGCCGCAAACCCAGAAGACAATGAATGCCGCACAAGAATGCTTCAAAAGAGACCGAAGGTCAAGACCACCTCTGGATAAATTGATTTGTGCCTGATGCCATGCTGAATTTGCATGAAATGCCATTGGCTATGCATGGTGAGAGACAATGCTTAACATCAGTGTCAAACTGCTGAAAGGCCTCGGAGACACGTGTTGACTTGCTAAGTGGACAAGCTTGGAAAAGCTGCCACACATGCGTAACAGCAGTAAGACAACATGGGGGTCTTTGATAGCAGCATCCACCAGCTTTGAAAGGTGTTTCAGTGCCTCTGATCTCTTGGTATAGAGACAAAGCTTGCACAATTTCACAAGCGAAATTTGTAGAAACTGTTACAGTACCCGCTCGGTCATAGAGAAAATTCGCAGCTTGATCATAGAGAAAATAAAGCGTATACATTGGGACTAAGCTAACTATTAGTTTTCGTAGCGGTTGCTATGAACACTGATGGTTTCTTTAGTTACCAATGTATACGCTTTATATTCTCTATGCTCGAGCTGCGAATTCTCTATGACCGAGCGGGTACTGTAGCTTTCTTTGCAAACGCTATCGACCTATCTAATCTACTTGCAGTGAAATCATTATATGACTTTGCTAAGAAAGCTAACAGCTTCTACAAATTTCTTGTGAATGTAACCGTGAATGTACTTTTTAATATACCATGGTGGGGGCGGGGGGCTTTAAACACGCACCATTGATGGGGGGCGGAGGGGGCTTTGCAGCAGGCGGCTGAGTGAAGGTATTTGCGCTTTCTAGTTTTGGGGGGTAGTCTCGCGTGCCATGACGTAATAAATGACGTCTGGAAACATTTCCGTGTGCAGCAGGAATGTAATTATCAGCTAAGTCAAGTACCGCGGTGTGTCAGCTTAACCACATGTCTGCAAATCTTCGCTGGCGCTTGAAAATTCATGGCAAAGTACCTACAGCTGAAGCTGCATATGTGAGTGCGTACTATGTACCGTAAAACTGAAGTCATAGGCGTTCATTTCATAATGTAACCAACAGTGACGTGCTACGGTATTTAGTTCAAATGGTTAATGAAACTCTCTGCACTGGTATGCCTACAGCTACGGTTATTTTTACCCCTACGTGCCGGGTATGCAAGGCTTGCTCAGAAGAGTTAGAAAAGTATTAGACCTCAATTCAAAACTCTTCAAGCATAAAGAACTGATTCACCGTCAATTAGTGCAAGCGGAAAACGCAATCTCGAAAGATGTCACTCGGTCGATTGCATGCACGTCAGCTACTACTCCCAGTCGTAAAGGGACTATATCTATAGACGAGCAGGATACCGCTCCTGTTCCTAAACGAAGAGCCAAAAACACTGACTCGCCTTCAGTAAGACGAGCTCTAGATTAAATGCTTACAAGCACCATACTCTTCCCCTCTCAGGATGTCAAACGCATAGGAAAGAAGGTGATAGCATAGTGACTTCCCACTTCCAGTTGGAAGGCACACAAATACGTCTCTGCCCTTCAAAAAATTTCGCACAACTGTTCTCTGATTTGGGCGCAATTCATTGTAACCCAACTGTTTAGAAACCGTTGCGATAGAGCTGTCAATAGCTTCGTTAGAATACATTACATGTACTGGCATACTCATCACAGATTCACAAGGTGGGAAATTCCACAGCATGTAATCCTAGAAAGTCATGTGACCACTCCAATCTGATTAATTGGTAGCGCACAAATTTTGGTGCTAGTACACGGAGTCTCCAGACGAAATAATTCATTTATTACGTCATGGCACGCGAGACTGGGGGGAGGGGAGTTAACTATGAAGTGTAATGAAGTGGGAGTGTCATTTCAATTTTCGTGAATGTAGCTACACTCGATAAATTAGATCTATTTTTCAGTCTGTTCTCTACAACCTTTACGAACCAGTATATTCTTTGCTTTTGTAAAGATTAATATCGGTCTATATGCAGTCATAATTTAATCATGCAGCTCAGTTGCTATGAAACTGATACAACCTGACCGCGCTTACAAAAATGAATATAGTTACCAATGTGTATATCATCGAACCCTTCTAGCTTCAGTACAGTACCCTCTGCTTGATGTAAGTTTGCTAATCCATTATATCATTTGTACATGTGTTCTGTAAACCAGGCCGCGAATGTGGTAATATGACGCGTATAGCCTTTCGAACATACCGCTAGCTAGACTACACACAATCACTGAATCTAGGGTGAATGATAGCTTTATAAAAGTAGTAACAAAAATGAGTTTTGAATGGAAAGAAGTGATTTTATTACTATTAATATGGCTTTTGTTGTCGTGTGTACGAACGGATGGGGGTTGTTGCCTCGGGCTAATTGAATAATAATTATATGGGACAGTCTCCGCGAAAATGGCCCTTCGCTATATAATTTTAAAGTTATAAAAATGACTCACGTTTGAATCGCTATAACTTCGTAACGGTACACGCCATTGACTTCCTATTATCAACACTTCATACTGCACCATTTTTATAAGGTAAAATAGATTTTGGAGTCTTGCATTAGCTTCGTGCCAGTGTTGCAACGTCCGATACCCCTTGGGGTTCAAACTGGCCATATCTTTCGGCAGGACGTCTCAATTAACTTCAAATTCGGTTTATACGCAGAGGGGTCCTGTACCTATCGATGTGCCCTGTTCGTTAATTTTTACTTAATCCGTTACGGAGATACAGCTGTGCAAAGTAATTGCACATTTTTCGTTCATTCCGCGCCATTAACCTACTACAACCTGGTTCCCGCTACTCCGAGCACATGAATATACAATAACCTCCCGTGCCCATGCCACTATATTATTAACTAAAGCAGAGATAATTTATCTCTGACTAAAGTACCACCGCTTCTTACAAACGTCAGTGGTTCTCTTCTATAATGGACAAAATTCGTTAAGCGATCGAAATGTGTGGAATTCAGCTACCGTCATCATACAAAAAACACGGTACGTATTACCAGTACCGATACGCGCGCACAACATTATGTAGAAATCGTGTCCCTGTCGATTCGATCATACTCTTTGGGTGCCACTCATTGCGTGGCCATTCATAGGCTTACAACCTATACGTCAGAGCCATGATATATAATGCACGGTGTATCAGCTAGGCTATGGGAGAGGCGTGGTCGAGTTAAAGACACATGCAGCGCAGCTAGGCTGGAACACATGTAACCTTTCCTTATTGTCGGGATTTGCGTTCTGCTGGCACATATATTTTAAAAGCCCACCGTTTTTCATTTCATCTGCATGGCTGGCACACACACACACCCATGAACCAACACATACACACGTCTCACGTCACACTTATACACACTCTTTCCACTATTCTTTCTCCCTTGCTGTACACCCCTGTAAATTGTTATGTGCTACATGGATTCATTCATATAAGCTTTGTCTAGTTGAACTTTTTTTCTATGTATTTCGGTTACAGTGCTTTCACTGGCCTACTATACAACTCTCTTTCTCAACTATTTGTATTCTGACTGATGTGTTTTTCACGTGTGTACTGGATTGTGTGTTCTATAAACAGTGGTATAGGAGCATGGAGGCTATGGGGGCAAAGGCCCCAACAATTTTTTCAGAGGAAGGCCCCCCTCCCAACACCTACCCCATTGGTTGTATGTACTGGATTAATGTGTTGTATGTACTGGACTATTTGTTCCTGTCTCACAGTACCTGCCACATCATGACATACCATGCCTCATGTCCCATATTCCATTACATGCATCCATTTACACACTCACACACTCATATATACACAGCACTCATAACTACATGTATCTCATGCCAATCACTATATATGCTGAAGCTCTGAGAGTGTACCATTGAGAGGTTAAAAATACTTAGGTCTTACTATTTATTACCATCCTTTGTTATACCAGGGCCCTGATATTTATCTTTTGGGATAAAGCAGGAATAATATTCCTGCCAGGCTTATATACAAAAGTAGGTCTACTAAAGTCCCTCTTACAGAGTGGTAGATCTACAAGTAACAAATGATAAATAGCACAGATTCCTAGAAGGGGCCCATGTATAATGTTATACATACACATGCACACGCACACACACACATACACACACACATACACACACACACATACACACACACATACACACACACACACACACACACACACACACAAACCAGTGCTACTTAGAAATAGTGGTTCTGGTGGGTATGACTGTCAGTTTATGCAAAGCCACCCATGGAAGTCACCGGCCCATGGAATGTTGATTTACATGAGATGGTGGCAAATAGATAGGCTAATGCCTTTGTGTTTAGGACTCTGCAATTAATGAGACATACCGTCACAAACCCACCTGAGGATCAGAGCACTTGGTGTCATATTTTATGTCTGTTTTTGGATCTGGGGCAGTGCTGCTCCGACTTACATAGGCTTTTGCATTTGGTCATATGTGTAGCAAACTTGACAGCCATCCTCATCAGGACCACTAATCCTAAGTAGCATTGAAATTTCCGTGTGTGAGTGTGTGTGTTTGTGTGTGTGTGTGTGTATTTGTGTATGTGAGTGTGTGTGTGTGTGTGTGTCTACGTAGCATTGGAATCTTTCTTTTGCAATTTATTTTTGTAATGTGTTGACAAGCTACTTCTAGATCTGCTCACCTAGAGATGGAAGCCTTGCATACAAGCAATAAAGACATTCTCTATGAGAAAATTGATGGCATATAGGATTGGAAGGCAAAAGGAAGAAAACAAGGGTCTACTAAGGGGAAATGTAATACGCACACAGTTGAACAACATAATGTCCTACAAATGTGCTAAATATAGGACTATTACATATTTCCTCTATTGCCTGTCAATCCTATATACCAACTTTCTCACAAGTAATGTTTTTATTACTTGTTCCATCAGTTCTTTTTCTTCATGAACATAACAAATTTAGAGTATTTGAAATAAGACCATTAGTGGTGTTACACAGTTTAGCAGGGGTATACTGTGTGGAGGAGGGGGGGGGGGGGGGTGTCTCCTGGATGGAATGGTAAAAAGGGGGAAGGAGATCCCTACGTAGAAGTGTGACATCTATGGAAGAGGGGGCACCCTGATGTGGAGGAGCGAGGGGCACGTGCTGTGAAGTGGGTGGGGAATCCCATGTGAAAGAGGTGTCTATTGGTGGAGATGGAAGCCCTGATGTGGTGGAGCAAGTAGCATGCATCCATTGGTGGCCTACCATTGGTGGAGGTCCAAACGCAGCTTGCTAAGCTTTTTCAAAGCTACCATTGTATGTGTGTGTGTGTGTGTGTGTGTGTGTGTGTGTGTGTGTGTGTGTGTGTGTGTGTGTGTGTGTGTGTGTGTGTGTGTGTGTGTGCTTGTAGCATTGGTAGGAGGATTTATTTTTTGTGCAAGCTACTTGTGGACAGATGGGAAGCCTTGCATAAGTGGCAGTGAATATTATTGCTTAGCCTTAGCCTATCTCAAAGATTTGGAAAGACTGGGCCACTGTAGAGTTTATACAGAGAGCATTCACTGACATGGCTTCTATTTACCCATGGGTATACACGCAGTACTGAGTTGGTACACATGAAGCTTCAGGACCAGTATACAAGAGCACCTTGATGGGGACATGACATTTGAGCCCCCCCCCCCCCCCCCCCCCCCCCCCCCCCCCTATTATTCCAACTCTTTCATGACCACTATCAGCTGAAATAGTGGAGTCTTTAAAACCCTCCCAATTTGAGTACAGTGAATGGTATATGGGACATGTATAGTGGAGCCTCACGGGGGCCTCTGACAAACGTATTGTGGCATTTGCCCCCCACGACCCCCGTACTTCCTACCCACTGACACCAGTCCAATACATACAACACACAGTCCAGTTGCATGTGTGAAACACATCCACATCAGTGACATGGAGGCCTTTGCACATGACCATGTAGAGGAGGCCATGGGATATGAGCATACAGTGGAGGGCATGAGTCTGACAAGACATACTACCATTTTGTGCTGATACAATTATGACCACTAAAGAAATAGAGGGTAATGTTACTTGCACATGTAGGACCAAACATAAAGAGAATGAATCTGAATATAAACATAACAAAAATAGTTGAGAAAGAGGTTGTATATTAGGCCAGTGAAAGCACTGTAACCCAAAAAAAAGTTCAAATCGACAAAGCATATGAGTGAATCTATGTAGCACACAACATAACAATTTACAGGGTTTACAGCTAGGGGAAAAGAATAGTGTCTTATGGTGGAAAGAGTGTGAATAGTCATGACATGAGACGTGTGTATTTTCATGGGTGTGGTTCATGGGTGTGTGTGCCAGCCGTGCAGATGAAATGAAAAATGGTGGGTGTTATATGTGCCAGCAGAACGCATATCCCAACAATAAGGAAGGGTTACATGTGTTCCAGCCTGCATGTGTCTTTAACTCGACCACGCCTCTCCCATAGCCTAGCTGATGCACCGGGCACTATATCTCATGGCTCTGATGTATAGGTTGTGAACCTATAAATGGCCACGCAATGAGTGGCACCCAAAGAGTATGACCGAATCGACAGGGACACGATTTCTACATGCTGTTGTGCGCGCGTATCGGTACTGGTAGTACGTACCGTCCAATCCTTGTCAACATATTACAAAAATAAATTGCACATTCTCCAAGAAAGAAAGGTTCCAATGCTACACACACACAAACACCCACACACACACACACACACACACTGAAATTCCAATGCTACGTACAAGAAGAATTAGTGGTTCTGGTGAGGATGACTGGCAAGTTTGTTGCTACACATATGACCAAATGCAAAAGCCTATGGAACTCACAGGTCTGTAACATGTTTGGAAGCAGCACTGCACCAGATCCAAAAACAGACATAAAATATGACACCAAGTGCTGTGATCCTCAGAGGGTTTGTGACGGTATGTCTCATTAATTGCAGAGTCCTAAACACAACATCTCATGTAAATCAACATTCCATGGGTGACTTCCATGGGTGGCTTTGCATCTGGTCATAGCAAACTGACAGTCATACCCACCAGAACCATTATTTCTAAGTAGCACTGGTTTGTGTATGTGTGTGAGTGTGTGTGTGTATGTGTGTGTGTGTGTGCATGTGCGTGTGTATGAAAAGCATTATACATGGGCCCCTTCTAGGAATCTGTGTTTTTTATCTTTTGTGATATTACTTGTAGATCTACCACTCTGTAAGAGGGACTTTACTGGACCTACTTTTGTATATAAGCCCAGCAGGAACATTATTCCTGCTTTATTCCAAAAGATATAGATCAGGGCCCTGGTATAACAAAGGATGGTAATAAATAGTAAGACCATAGATAAAAGTATCTATGGTAAGACCTAAGTCTTTTTAAACCTCTCAATGATACACACTCAGAGCATCAGCATATATAGTGATTGGCATGAGATACATGTAGTTGTGAGTGCTGTGTATATATGAGTGTGTGAGTGTGTAAATGGATGCATGTAATGGAATATGGGACATGAGGCATGGTATGTCATGATGTGGCAGGTACTGTGAGACAGGAACAAATAGTCCAGTACATACAACACATTAATCCAGTACATACAACCAATGGGGTAGGTGTTGGGAGGGGGGCCTTCCTCTGAAAAATTTTTTGGGGCCTTTGCCCCCATAGCCTCCATGCTCCTATACCACTGTGTATAGAACACACAATCCAGTTACACGTGAAAAACACATCAGTCAGAATACAAATAGTTGAGAAAGAGGGTTGTATAGTAGGCCAGTGAAAGCACTGTAACCGAAAGACATAGAAAAAAAGTTCAACTAGACAAAGCTTATGAGTGAATCCATGTAGCACATAACAATTTAAAGGGTGTACAGCAAGGGGGAAAGAATAGTGGAAAGAGTGTGTATAAGTGTGACGTGAGACGTGTGTATGTGTTGGTTCATGGGTGTGTGTGTGCCAGCCATGCAGATGAAATGAAAAACGGTCCGGTGGGCGTTTAAAATATATGCGTTTAAAATATATGTGCCAGCAGAACGCAAATCCCGACAATAAGGAAGGGTTACATGTGTTCCAGCCTAGCTGCGCTGCATGTGTCTTTAACTCGACCACGCCTCTCCCATAGCCTAGCTGATACACCGTGCACTATTTATCATGGCTCTGACGTATAGGTTGTGAGCCTATGAATGGCCAGGCAATGAGTGGCATCCAAAGAGTATGACCGAATCGACAGGGACACATAATGTTGTGCGCGCGTATCGGTACTGGTAATACGTACCGTATTTTTTGTATGGTGACGATAACTGAATCCCACACATTTCGATCGCTTAACGAATCTTGTCCATTACAAAAGAGAACCACTGACGTTTTTAAGAACGGTGGTACTTCAGTTGTACCATAGATACTATGGTTGTACAGGTTAATACAATGGCATGGGCACGGGAGGTTATTGTATATTCATGTGCTCGGAGTAGCGGGAACCAGGTTGTAGTAGGTTAATGGCGCGGAATGAACGAAAAATGTGCAATTACTTTGCACAGCTGTATCTCCGTAACGGATTAAGTAAAAATTAACGAACAGGGCACATCGATAGGTACAGAACCCCTCTGCGTATAAACCGAATTTGAAGTTAATTGAGACGTCCTGCCGAAAGATATGGCCAGTTTGAACCCCAAGGGGTATCGGACGTTGCAACACTGGCACGAAGCTAATGCAAGACTCCAAAATCTATTTTACCTTATAGAAATGGTGTAGTATGAAGTGTTGAAAATAGGAAGTCAATGGCGTGTACCGTTACGAAGTTATAGCGATTCAAACGTGAGTCATTTTTATAACTTTAAAATTATATAGCGAAGGGCCATTTTCGCGGAGACTGTCCCATATATATATATATATCCAGTAGTTTTCAGATATATCATTTACACACATACGGCTTTCACATATAAAAAACACACATGGTAGAATGAAAATGGTTGCAGTGTATGCTAAGGGTGGAGTTGGCTTAGCAGACTCCGTTGATAGCAACAGTACAAACGCAGCGTATGCGTCTGATTACCGGTTGGCTCATGTATATTATTTTCGAGGAGCCGTCTTCTTTGCATTCGAATGATTTAGTGGGAGTTGTTGCGCGGTCGCTATCTGGTACACAGCAGAGTGTTAATCCATCTCTGTTGCATTCACTTTCACAGTATGCCTGCTTCAGAGGCTCGGTTAATAAACAGCTGTAATTATGGCCATCGGCTTTGTAATTTCGCGGTTCAAAACTTAGAACTGTGGTCTTATTGCACGTGGCTACGATATAGCATTAAGAAGCTAAATAAAATAAACAATATATGTATGCGGACGGGTTTCTTACCATTTGTCGACACGTTAGGTAATGCGTCTGGTGCTGGTGGCTATGTGTAGAAGGAGCATATGGTGTTGATGTAAACTATTTTCGTTAAAACTTACAGTAGCGAAAGGGGTCACAGGTGGACACTGTTGGAATGTGATATTCCTGTTAACCAGTGACTCACGGTAGCGGAATACGATAGTGTACCTTTTGCGCAAATGGCGATACGTTAATAATATCTCCAGTGGGGCAAAATATGTTTCGCATACCTGAACATAATTGAGCCGAAATCTGGAGCTTTGTAATTGACTTGGATGGAATTTGCATTTAGAATGGACCTGGAAAGGAAAATTGATGTTAAATACGCATTTAATTCCTTCGTAGTGGTCTTTTCCATGCCTGTGTGAAATAGTGTTCTTATCGCACGGGCCCTGAGCTAGGTTTTGGCCAAGCAGAATCCCTTGGTTAGGTGCAGGCAGCGCTCCTACATTAGACTGTAGTAGAATTCCAGTGAAACACTTGCTTCCATTGACCACCACTGCACAAGAGAATCGAAGATGTCAAACGCGACATAGTATTTATACCAATGCAGATGAACTCACCTGTGTACGTCTGACCAGGCAGATAGCAGGTGACAGCCTGGTCTTCCTTCAGCAAGGATATCTTGACGGTACTGGTCGAAGGTATGGATTCGGGGTGGCCGGTATCGAATGACTCGCACATAGCGTACGGAGGGCCCGTACTAAACCCTGCGCATGCTTGCACCATCAAGAACAGAATTGCAAAAAACATTTTTCTAAGTTGGGCCCGAGTAAAACTTTACAGCTGTTACGGACTGCGCACGCTTACCTTTTTATACCCGCCAGCAGCCCCTATAACGTGTTTATGAGGTCATTGCTCTAAAATTTCCATGCACCTGAAGACCGCAACGATTGTAAAGCTAATTTTCACGCATTACTCATTCACGATACACAAAAAAAGGTTTGATCGTGTCAGCGCATAAAACTACTGTACAATATTTTTTTTGTCGACCGCCATTATATGTCTATGTAGCATACAGGCTAAGTGCAGCCGCTTTTGTTTCAAAATGTCGAATTTAACAATTTTACTGGCCACAAAAATGGTATACTGCACACACACACACAGATAAACAATACACGTCATTCTCCATCATCTCTAGATGCTGTCTGCTGCTGTCGTTCAAGGACAGTCTCAAGATGTTTCTGCATCCTTCTGTGCCTCTCATTTCCTGACCCGGACTCAATACCAATACTCCTCTTTGCATAAGTGCTCCCAAGTCCTGTTCGTTCGTCATGTACCTCAGCCAGAACCTATTGACACAAAACCTAATAATAACTCATCTACCTTCAAAGTCCCTACAGACTTGCACTAAACCTACACAAACCACAGGGATGTAGAAGAGCCTCAGGGGTCAATGCTTAACTAGAGTGATCTCACCGCTCATCCCCTCTTGCTAAATACATCAGCCCCTTTTAAAGTTCATGGGACAGCAGCATTCTTGGAAGGCCACTACAGGGCAGGTGGGTTGTTGGTTGTTTAATATATTGTACTTCTCTCCTCCCCAGACCAGCTCTTTGCCTTATATAAACATGCCCTTCCCAGAACATCTCATTATTACGGTTCCTTGTGGGAGGAATAGAACAGAAAATTACTGAATATTACTGCGGGTGTGGTTGCCAGGGCAGCGGAAATGTGGAAGCATGAGGAAAATGATGCTAAATGCACTGAACTTGGCTGGATGTGTGTCTCCCTTTGCTTGGCTGGATGTGTGTCTCCCTTTGCTTGGGGTGTCGATGCTTTTTAATGCTTTCTTGTTTTTGGCAAGGCGTGAAGCCATCACCTACCCCATGGATGTTATGCTACAGACTACACATGTTACAATAATTATGACCATCTAGCTAGCTAACTGCACACACAAAAATGCGTTCATTTTGTTAATGCCCTTGCTTTGTGATCCACCTGGGTTGGATCACTATCCAATAAATAACATTCCTTGCAGCAAATTCTGCTGATGTGTGAGCAACAACTCTCTCATGTTACTTGATCATGTCCATAAAAGGAGCTGCAAAGTCATACTTTAAATTCAGGTTTGCACAGTTGTGACACACGGACGACACACACAGGGCACACACATGAACACACAGCCATAAACACCACACCGGCCCTAGTCACAAATTGTCATCACTGTTAGAATACACTGCCATGTAATGGGCACACACACACATGGAGTGAGTCATCAATGTGTGGAGGACAGCAAAGGGGCCTCTTTATGGACAACCCCCCACATATCCTCCCCCACACAAACTTCAAAAGAGATGAGTCATTACTCCTCTGTGATCAATATTTAATTAATTTGCCAATTCCAAATATTCAATTACTAAATTCACTAATCACAGTGTTTAATCCGATAATAATAGCAAAGGTATTTATTCCTTCAAGCAGCCTATAATCTCATCAGAACTATTAGTATGCCACATCAATGTAACAATGGTCACCATCCCACTCAGAGTCCTTAACAGTTAACTGAGTGCATGCAGCACTATGGATCACCCTGGGGCGATCAGTGTGTCTAGCAGAACAACATAACTCTTAGTACGGCTACCATTACGAACATAATCCCTTATGGTTGAATTACGTTTGTTAATATTTGAGAGGGGCTCTGTGAACCTACCTATATAAACCCCCACCCTCACACTCCCCACCCTCACACTCCCCACTCCCTCCTCCCCATCCTCACACTCCCCACTCTCTCCTCCCCATCCTCACACTCCACCCTCCCCACCCTCACACTCCCACCCTCACACTCCCTCCTCACCCTCACTCCCACCCTCACACTCCCTCCTTCCCACCCTCACACTCCCCACTCCTCCTCCCCACCCTCACACTCCCAACTCTTTCCTCCCCACCCTTACACTCCCTCCTCCTCCACCCTCACACTCCCTCTTCCCCACCCTCACACTCCCTCCTCCCCCACCCTCACACTCCCACCCTCACACTCCCTCCTCGCCACCCTCACATTCCCTCCTCTCCACCCTCCACTTCCTCCTCCCCACCCTCACACTCCCACCCTCACACTCCCTCCTTCCCACCCTCACACTCCACCACTCCCTCCTCCCCTACCCTCACACTCCCCCACTTCACACTCCCCCACTCCCTCCTCCCCTACCCTCACCTCCCCACTCCCTCCTCCCTCACCCTCACACTCCCCACTCCCTCCTTCCCCACCCTCACACTCTCCCACTACCTCCTCCCCACCCTCACACTCTCCCACTCCCTCCTTCCATTACCTCTGGAAAGCTCTATCAGTGTTCTGATCTGGCAGCTGCTGTGACTCTTCAAGTGTGTCCTTAAGCTGTAGAGGGTGAGGAAAGAGGGAACAGGGAGAGGGAAGGAGGAGGGAGAGGGAAGGAGGAGGAGGGAAGAAGGAGGGAGGGGGAAGGGAGGAGGGAGAGGGAAGGAGGAGGGAGGGGAAGGGAGGAGGGAGAGGGAAGGGAGGAGGGAGGGAAGGAGGAGGGAGAGGGAAGAAGGGAGAGGGAAGTAGGGGTGAGGGAAGGAGGAGGAAAGGGAAGGAGGAGAGATGAGGAAGGACAGTGAAGACCATACCACATAGCCAACATGAAGGAGGGACCTTACATGGGGGCGGGGCAGAGCTGGGGCCTATCAAACTGCAAAACAACATTTTAACTCATACACATGTGCAACCTTTAGCTAAAGAGTATACGGACGTGTGGTTTACAGATCTCAAGCATACAATCACCACACACACCATCACCACACACACCATCACCACACACACCATCACCACACGCACCATCACCACACACACCATCACCACACACACCATCACCACACACACCATCACCACACACACCATCACCACACACACACCATCACCACACACACCATCACCACACACACCATCACCACACTGTCCCAACATCACTAACACCCGAGAACATTCAAAACTTGGGTTAGCCTCAAGTACAGTAGCAGCTCATTTATAAGGTAAACTAGCACATCAGCTTTTCAGGAAAAAATAACTAACAAGTACATTTCACCTGCAACTGCAGGCGATGTGCCACGTGATCTACGGGCATGTAAGCATTGAATTTCTTTACACAGTTTGCTAAGTTCTGGTTATTTTTCCTGAAAAGTATGTGCTAATTACCTTATAAATGAGCCGCGCTAATCAAAAGCTTGTATCAACAATGCGGTTGCTAAGTCAACAGACAAGTTTTCCTCCTTGTCACTATCCACACATCACAATACCTCCCTCACAGTAGTCAGTTACCACACCTATCTCACCTGCACTCCTAGCTACCACTCACTCAATGTAGTCCATAGCTACCACACACTTCCCCCCCTCACCAGTAGTCATAACTACCACACCCCTCCCCTCCCTCACCCTAAGTCCATACAGCTTCTTTATCCTGTTCAGCTCTTTCCTTCTCTGCACGTCCAGTGGTTCAGCACTATCGGCTGCACTGTTGGAGCTGGTTAGCTCGGGGTTACACCCATCACATGTCTCCCTTCCACTGTGGATGTGCACGCTGAAGGTGGTGTTACCTAGCCTCAACCTGTCCCCATGGTTGAGAGGGGTGGGGTCACTGTCATGTTTAGGCTACACCAAAAGAAAAAGAGGTGTGGATAGGTAAATAAAATGGTGGCCACACCTCATCTCACATCTGTTCATTAGAGGCATAGCTTTGGCCAGGTATAATATTTCCACAAACAGTTGTATTATCTTAAGACAAGAACCTGGAACAGAGGTTAGAATTATTGGCAACCACTGACTTGTCCCATGATCACATAAGTGTTCTGACAAGTGACCACTAAATCAAGCGATCGCGCTATTAGGAAATATATTTAGGGCTTAGGGTTTAAGGTGTTAAGGGGGGCCAAAGGCTCGCTTCGGGAATCAACTTTTCACCCCTGTTACGAATCCGACCTCCAATTTCACCTGTCCCTCCCTCCCGACACTCTTCATTGAAAATATTTAACCTAGCTCCCCCTTAATGGTTAGACTCACCGCCATCTTTGTGGACGAGGACGCCTGTGGCGCTGTACCCTAACTGTGGCATGGTTGTTAAAAGGTTGCCATGGTTGTTAAAAGGTTGCCATGGTTGTTAAAAGGTTGCCTATGGAGGACTGCACACCAAGTCCATGGTACTAGGGAGGAGGGAGGTACTGTGGAAGAGTACTGGGGAGGAGGGAGGTACTGGGGAAGAGTACTAGGGAGGAAGAAGTGCTGTGGAAGAGTACTGAGGAGGAGGGAGGTACTGGCTCCAGAGGTAAGAGGCATACAATAGGAGAGGCGTACAAGGAAGAACCAGAATCATACGTGCTTTCTACATGGTGAAGCTGTAGCTAACAAACCAACTACCTCCCCTTCCTCCCCTCCTCCTCTCACAGGTCTCTTCCCTCATATCACCTTCTCATCTCTTGTGAATGTAACCACAAACGTTTTCTGCGTACCTTTTAATGTACCGCAGTACTGAGAGAGAAGTAACCATTTCATTTCCTGAAATGTTGGAACAGATCGGTTTAAACACACACCATTGATGGGGGAGGGGGGGGGGGTGGAGAGCCAGGAGAGGGGCTTTAAACATGCACCATTGATGGGGGATGGAGGGGGCTTTATGGCAGGCTGCTGAAGGTGTTTGTATTTTCTAGTTGGGGGGGTGAAGTCTCGCGTGCCATGACGTAATAAATGAGATATTTACGTCTGGAAATATTTCCGTGTGCAGCAGGAATGTAATTATCAGACAAGTCACATGCCAAGAATGTATTTAGTACCGGTGTGTCAGCTTAACCACGTGTCTGCAAATCTTCGCTGGCGCTTGAAATTCACGGCAAAGTGAATGTGAGTGCGTACTATGTACCGTAAAACTGCAGTCATAGGCGTTCACTTCATAATGTAGCCAACAGTGACGTGCTACGGTATTTAGTTCAAATGGTTAATGAAACTCTCTGCACTGGTATGCCTACAGCTACGGTTATTTTACCCCTACGTGCCGGGTATGCAAGGCTTGCTCAGAAGAGTTAGAAAAGTATTAGACTTCAGGTTCAAAACTCCTCAAGCATAAAGAACTGATTCACTATCAATTAGTGCAAGCGGGAAACGCAATGGGCTATTCCATTACTTAACCGTACACCCCTACAGATGACAATAATTGCAAACGTACCCCCCCGGGACAATATATAAAAGCACCCTGGACAAGCTTATATTATATCTCCACCTCCCCGGGACATACTTGTATTGTAACCCAACTGTTTAGAAGCTGTTGCGATAGAGCTTTCAATAGCTTCGTTAGAATACATTACTGGCATACATTCACAAGGTGGGAAACTCCACAGCATGTAATCATAGATAGTCATGTGACCACTCCAATCTGATTGATTACACCCAGCATTTATTACGTCATGGCACGCGATTCGGTTAAGCTATGAAATGAATGAAGTGGGCGTGTCATTTCAATTTTCGTGCATGTAGATCTATTTTTCAGTCTGTTCTCTACAACCTTTACGAACCAGTATATTCTTTGCTTTTGTAAAGTTTATTAATATCGGTCTATATACAGTCATAATTTAATCGTGCAGCTCAATTGCTATGAAAACTGATACAACCTGACCGCGCTTACAAAAATGAATATAGTTACCAATGTGTACGCTCTATTTTCTCTATCATCGAACCCTTCTAGCTTCAGTACAGTACCCTCTGCTTGATGTAAGTTGGTTTGCTAATCCATTATATCATTTGTACATGTGTTCTGTAAACCAGGCCGCGAATGTGGTAATATGACGCGTATAGCCTTTCGAACATACCGCTAGCTAGTCTACACACAATCACTGAATCTAGGGTGAATGGTAGCTTTATAAAAGTAGTAACAAAAATGAGTTTTAATGGAAAGTGGTTTTATTTCTATGGCTTTTGTTGTCGTGTGTACGAACGGATGGGGGTTGTTGCCTCGGGCTAATTGAATAATAATATACCAGTAGTTTTCAGATATATCATTTACACACATACGGCTTGCACATATAAAAAAACACACATGGTAGAATGAAAATGGTTGCAGTGTATGCTAAGGGTGGAGTTGGCTTAGCAGACTCCGTTGCTAGCAACAGTACAAACGCAGCGCATGCGTCTGATTACCGGTTGGCTCATGTATATTATTTTCGAGGAACCGTCTTCTTTGCATTCGAATGATTTAGTGGGAGTTGTTGCGCGTTCGCTATCTGGTACACAGCAGAGTGTTGATCCATCTCTGTTGCATTCACTTTCACAGTATGCCTGCTTCAGAGGCTCGGTTAATAAACAGCTGTAATTATGGCCATCGGCTTTGTAATTTCGCGGTTCAAAACTTAGAACTGTGGTCTTATTGCACGTGGCTACGATATAGCATTAAGAAGCTAAATAAATAAACAATACATGTATGCGGACGGGTTTCTTACCATTTGTTGACACGTTAGGTAATGCGGCTGGTGCTGGTGGCTATGTGTAGAAGGAGCATATGGTGTTGATGTAAACTATTTTCGTTAAAACTTACAGTAGCGAAAGGAGTCACAGGTGGACACTGTTGGAATGTGATATTCCTGTTAACCAGTGACTCGCGGTAGCGGAATACGATAGTGTACCTTTTGCGCAAATGGCGATACGTTAATAATATCTCCAGTGGGGCATAATATGCTTCGCATACCTGAACATAATTGAGCCGAAATCTGGAGCTTTGTAACTGACTTGGATGGAATTTGCATTTAGAATGGACCTGGAAAGGAAAATTGATGTTAAATACGCATTTAATTCCTTCGTAGTGGTCTTTTCCATGCCTGTGTGAAATAGTGTTTTTATCGCACGGGCCCTGAGCTAGGTTTTGGCCAAGCAGAATCCTATGATTAGGTGCAGGCAGCGCTCCTACATTAGACTGTAGTAGAATTCCAGTGAAACACTTGCTTCCATTGACCACCACTGCACAAGAGAAGATGTCAAACGCGACATAGTATTTATACCAATGCAGATGAACTCACCTGTGTACGTCTGACCAGGCAGATAGCAGGTGACAGCCTGGTCTTCCTTCAGCAAGGATATCTTGACGGTACTGGTCGAAGGTATGGATTCGGGGTGGCCGGTATCGAATGACTCGCACATAGCGTACGGAGGGCCCGTACTAAACCCTGCGCATGCTTGCACCATCAAGAACAGAATTGCAAAAAACATTTTTCTAAGTTGGGCCCGAGTAAAACTTTACAGCTATTACGGACTGCGCACGCTTACCTTTTTATACCCGCCAGCAGCCCCTATAACGTGTTTATGAGGTCATTGCGCGCTGAGGTTACCTTCTAAAATTTCCACCTGAAGACCGCAACGATTGTAAAGCTAATTTTCACGCATTACTCAATACACAAAAAAGGTTTGATCGTGTCAGCACATAAAACTACTGTACAATATTTTTTTGTCGACCGCCATTATATGTCTATGTAGCATACAGGCTAAGTGCAGCCGCTTTTGTTTCAAAATGTCGAATTTAACAATTTTACTGGCCACTAAAAATGGTATACTGCACACGCACAGAGATAAACAATACACGTCATTCTCCATCATCTCTTGATGCTGTCTGCTGCTGTCGTTCAAGGACAGTCTCAAGATGTTTCTGCATCCTTCTGTGCCTCTCATTTCCTGACCCGGACTCAATACCAATACTCCTCTTTGCATAAGTGCTCCCAAGTCCTGTTCGTTCATCATGCAACTCAGCCAGAACCTATTGACACAAAACCTAATAATAACTCATCTACCTTCAAAGTCCCTACAAACTTGCACTAAACCTACTAACATCACAGGGATGTAATATACTTAAAGAGAAGCCTCAGAGGGTCAATGCTTAACTAGAGTGATCTCACTGCTCATCCCCTCTTGCTAAATACATCAGCCTCCTCTGGTCATTTAAAGTTCATGGGACAGCAGCATTCTTGGAAGGCCACTACAGGGTGGGTTGTTTAATATATTGTACTTCTCTCCTCCCCAGACCAGCTCTTTGCCTTATATAAACATGCCCTTCCCAGAACATCTCATTTATTACACTCCTTGTGGGAGGAATAGAACAGGGTAATAAAATTACTGAACATCAGTGAAAAGAATACCAAGAAAAGCCACAGAAGGGAAGAAAGGGGTTAAGTGATGTCGTGGAAAGGAAATGTGGGAGTGAATACACACAGCCCCATAGGACGTTTGACCTTTATAACCTAACCCCATTTATAACCTAACCCCATAGACACATTACAGGTACGACTCTGAAGCCACTAGTATTGGATATTCACCTAATACCAAGGCACAGGGAGGGAGGGGAGGGGGCCCAGAGGTGGTACAGGGAGGGAGGGGAGGGGGCCCAGAGGTGGTACAGGGAGGGAGGGGAGGGGGCCCAGAGGTGGTACAGGGAGGGAGGGGAGGGGGCCCAGAGGTGGTACAGGGAGGGAGGGGAGGGGGCCCAGAGGTGGTACAGGGAGGGAGGGGAGGGGGCCCAGAGGTGGTACAGGGAGGGAGGGGAGGGGGCCCAGAGGTGGTACAGGGAGGGAGGGGAGGGGGCCCAGAGGTGGTACAGGGAGGGAGGGGAGGGGGCCCAGAGGTGGTACAGGGAGGGAGGGGAGGGGGCCCAGAGGTGGTACAGGGAGGGAGGGGAGGGGGCCCAGAGGTGGTACAGGGAGGGAGGGGAGGGGGCCCAGAGGTGGTACAGGGAGGGAGGGGAGGGGGCCCAGAGGTGGTACAGGGAGGGAGGGGAGGGGGCCCAGAGGTGGTACAGGGAGGGAGGGGAGGGGGCCCAGAGGTGGTACAGGGAGGGAGGGGAGGGGGCCCAGAGGTGGTACAGGGAGGGAGGGGAGGGGGCCCAGAGGTGGTACAGGGAGGGAGGGGAGGGGGCCCAGAGGTGGTACAGGGAGGGAGGGGAGGGGGCCCAGAGGTGGTACAGGGAGGGAGGGGAGGGGGTCCAGAGGTGGTACAGGGAGGGAGGGGAGGGGGCCCAGAGGTGGTACAGGGAGGGAGGGGAGGGGGCCCAGAGGTGGTACAGGGAGGGAGGGGAGGGGGCCCAGAGGTGGTACAGGGAGGGAGGGGGGGGGGGGCAGAGGTGGTACAGGGAGGGACGGGAGGGGGCCCAGAGGTGGTACAGGGAGGGACGGGAGGGGGCCCAGAGGTGGTACAGGGAGGGACGGGAGGGGGCCCAGAGGTGGTACAGGGAGGGAGGGGAGGGGGCCCAGAGGTGGTACAGAAGAGCATATAGACAAAGGAGTTTGTACATACTGGTTCAGTGATTCCAGCGCTGCTCTTCCCCAGACCTTCTCCCGTCTTCCATCCCATCTTCTCAAGCATGACCCTGCCCAAATTACCACCAGATATTGGTCTGGGGAGGGGTTTAGAGGTAACATGTCACTTACATGTGCCCAAGTTGAAAGGTCATGCCAAGTGGTACACCTCTCATCAAGATTCCGACACACCCCAGTTTGTTGCCATGCCAATCATCAGCGGTTTTGACACCCAATGCTGTTTAATTGTCCCGGTTAGTGGGCAGTCTTCCTTGTTAGCACGCACACACACACACACACCTGTGCCCAGAACTGGGTCACACACACACATACACACACACACACACACACACACACACACACACATATACACACACATACACACACATACACACACACCTGTGCACAGAACTCCTGCGCCCAGAACTGGGTCACACACACCTGTGCACAGAACTGGGTCACACACACACACACACACACACACACACCTGTGCACAGAACTCCTGTGCCTAGAACTGGGTCACACACACACACACACACACACATACACACCTGTGCACAGAACTGGGTAGATCATCTTGAATGTGAGAATCCGGTGGAACACTCCCCACAGTGACACGTCTGGAGAGGAGGAGGAAAACATCAAAGGCTTATAAGTACCATGGATACCACCAGCCCATGGATGTTACGCATATTGCAATAATTATGACCATCTAGCTAACTGCACACACAAAAATGCGTTCATTTTGTTAATGCCCCTGCTTTGTGATCCACCTGGGTTGGATCACTATCCAATAAATAACATTCCTTGCAGCAAATTCTGCTGATGTGTGAGCAACTCTCTCATGTTACTTGATCATGTCCATAAAAGGAGCTGCAAAGTCGTACTTTAAATTCAGGTTTGCACAGTTGTGACACACGGACACACACAGGGCACACACATGAACACACAGCCATAAACACCACACCGGCCCTAGTCACAAATTGTCATCACTGTTAGAATACACTGCCATGTAATGGGCACACACACACATGGAGTGAGTCATCAATGTGTGGAGGACAGCAAAGGGGCCTCTTTATGGACAACCCCCCACATATCCTCCCCCACACAAACTTCAAAAGAGATGAGTCATTACTCCTCTGTGATCAATATTTAATTAATTTGCCAATTCCAAATATTCAATTACTAAATTCACTAATCACAGTGTTTAATCCGATAATAATAGCAAAGGTATTTATTCCTTCAAGCAGCCTATAATCTCATCAGAACTATTAGTATGCCACATCAATGTAACAATGGTCACCATCCCACTCAGAGTCCTTAACAGTTAACTGAGTGCACGCAGCACTATGGATCACCCTGGGGCGATCAGTGTGTCTAGCAGAACAACATACCTCTTAGTAGGACTACCATTACGAACATAACCCCTTATGGTTGAATTAAGTTTGTTAATATTGGAGGGGCTCTGTGAACCTACCTATATAAACCCTCATACTCCCCCACCCTCACACTCCCTCCTCCTACTACACTCCCCCACTCCCTCCTCCCACCCTCACACTCCCTCCTCCCCACCCTCACACTCCCCCACTACCTCCTCCTCACCCTCACTCCCCCACTCCTCCTTCCATTACCTCTGGAAAGCTCTATCAGTGTACTGATCTGGCAGCTGCTGTGACTCCTCGAGTGTGTCCTTAAGCTGTGGAGGGTGAGGAAAGAGGGAACAGGGAGAGGGAAAGAGGAGGGAGAGGAAAGGAGGGGGAGGGAAGGAGGAGGGAGAGGAAAGGGGGACGTGAGGGAAGGAGGGAGAGGGAAGGAGGGAGAGGGAAGTAGGAGGAAAGGGAAGGAGGAGGGATGAGGAAGGACAGTGAAGACCATACCACATAGCCAACATGAAGGAGGGACCTTACATGGGGGCGGGGCAGAGCTGGGGCCTATCAAACTGCAAAACAACATTTTAACTCATACACATGTGCAACCTTTAGCTAAAGAGTATACGGACGTGTGGTTTACAGATCTCAAGCATACAATCACCACACACACCATCACCACACACACCATCACCACACACACCATCACCACACGCACCATCACCACACACACCATCACCACACACACCATCACCACACACACCATCACCACACACACCATCACCACACACACCATCACCACACACACCATCACCACACACGCCATCACCACACACACCATCACCACACACACCATCACCACACACACCATCACCACACTGTCCCAACATCACTAACACCCGAGAACATTCAAAACTTGGGTTAGCCTCGAGTACAGTAGCAGCTCATTTATAAGGTAAACTAGCACATCAGCTTTTCAGGAAAAAATAACTAACAAGTACATTTCACCTGCAACTGTAAGCGATGTGTCACGTGATCAACGGCATTGAATTTCTTTACACAGTTTCCAGATAAGTTCCTGAAAAGTACGTGCTAATTACCTTATAAATGAGCCACGCTAATTAAAAGCTTGTATCAACAATGCGGTTGCCTAAGTCAACAGATTTTGGGAACATGTTTTCCTCCTTGTCACTCACTATCCACACATCCCTCACAGTAGTCATAGTTACCACACACCTCCCTCCCTCACCTGCAGTCGTAGCTACCACACCCCTCACCTCTAGTCCATAGCTACCACGCATCTACCCCCTCACCGGTAATCATCACTACCACACACCTCCCCCCTCACCTCTAGTCCATAGCTACCACACACTTCCCCCCTCACCAGTAGTCATAACTACCACACCCCTCCCCTTCCTCACCCTAAGTCCATACAGCTTCTTTATCCTGTTCAGCTCTTTCCTTCTCTGCACGTCCAGTGGTTCAGCACTATCGGCTGCACTGTTGGAGCTGGTTAGCTCGGGGTTACACTCATCACATGTCTCCCTTCCACTGTGGATGTGCACGCTGAAGGTGGTGTTACCTAGCTTCAACCTGTCCCCATGGTTGAGAGGGGTGGGGTCACTGTCATGTTTAGGCTACACCAAAAGAAAAAGAGGTGTGGATAGGTAAATAAAATGGTGGCCACACCTCATCTCACATCTGTTCATTAGAGGCATAGCTTTGGCCAGGTATAATATTTCCACAAACAGTTGTATTATCTTAAAACAAGGAACCTGGAACAGTGGTTAGAACTATTGGCAACCACTGACTTGTCCCATGATCGCACAGGTGTTCTGACAAGTGACCACTAACTGTGGCATGGTTGTTAAAAGGTTGCCATGGTTGTTAAAAGGTTGCCATTGTTGTTAAAAGGTTGCCTATGGAGGACTGCACACCAAGTCCATGGTACTAGGGAGGAGGGAGGTACTGTGGAAGAGTACTGGGGAGGAGGGACGTACTGGGGAAGAGTACTGAGGAGGAGGTAGTGTGGAAGAGTACTGGGGAGGAGGGAGGTACTGGGGAAGAGTACTGAGGAGGAGGAGGTAGTGTGGAAGAGTACTGGGGAGGAGGGAGGTACTGGGGAAGAGTACTGAGGAGGAGGAGGTACTGTGGAAGAGTACTGGGGAGGAGGGAGGTACTGGCTCCAGAGGTAAGAGGCATACAATAGGAGAGGGGTACAAGGAAGAACCAGAATCACACGTGTTTTCCACATGGTGAAGCTGTAACTAACAAACCAACTACCTCCCCTTCCTCACCTCCTCCTCTCACAGGTCTCTTCCCTCGTATTACCTGGAGGCCTCATATCACCTCCTCCCTCAGAGGCCTCATCTCACCTCCTCCCTCAGAGGCCTCATATCACCTCCTTCCATCAGAGGCCTCATCTCACCTCCTCCCTCAGAGGCCTCATATCACCTCCTTCCATCAGAGGCCTCATATCACCTCCTCCCTCATATCACCTTCTTATATCACCCTCTTCTTACTGCCTCCCTCCCTTCAAGAGCTCACCTCACTGAGCCTGTTATCATTCAAAAAGGTGCCATTTCTGCTTCCTCTGTCAATCACCACGAAGCCACCTCTTCTTCTATCATATTTGATGTCCAAGTGTTCCTTACTAACTTGTATCTCAGGCAAGAGTATAGCCCTACCCCCAGAGACCTCCCTGAGGGGAGAGGTCTGTATCAAATGGGAGGGGCCAATGGGGGCAAGTACCAGTATGGAGCACAGATGATCTGGGGGCACTCCCACATGGTACCTGCACATGTAGCTACACATATGTTGTGGTCAACACCACCACCTATGACTACAACCCAGTGCTTTCTCTCACTCACTCACTCGCTCACTCACTCACTCACTCACTCACTCTCTCTCTCTCTCTCTCTCTCTCTCTCTCTCTCTCTCTCTCTCTCTCACACACACACCTTCCAATCTTTGCACCCTTTTGAGTCACAATGTGCAGTGTTCCAACGGTCATCTTCTCAGACTCCAGAACCACCAGCCTGATGCAGGGTGCCCAGTCCTCCTCTGGTGGGGGCCGACCCTTGGGAAGGCGTGGCCTCTTGGATGATGGTATCTCGCCCTCTTCAAGGGCATCTTTTTAAAAGTGAACAGAACAACACAACACCAGCTGTTATTGGTGAAAGGTGTTCCAACCCTAACCAGGGGTCAGGAAGTGGGAGCTTAAGGTTTAAACCTGCAGCAGCTGTGGTGCAATAAATGAATTACAACACCAGCCAATAGTTCCCAGCTGCCTGGGGCTTCAGTTATGATAAGTTATTAATCAGTTATTTTACAACACTGGTGCCATTTGAAGAGAGTGGAAGAGGAGGGGAGAGGAAGGGGAGGGAAGGGAGGAGAGGGAGAAGAAGAGAAGGGAGGAGAGGGAGAGGAAGAGGAGGAAGGGAGGAGAGAGATAAAGAGAAGGAAGGAGAGGGAGAGGAAGAGGAGGAAGGAGAGAGAGATAAAGAGAAGGAAGGTTAGGGTTAGGGAGAGGAAGAGTGCACACGTGGTGTGAATTTTGATCTGGGTAACTTAAAAAACATTCACACACCAACACCTCATTAAACTGCTGACACATATGACAGGCTTCTGCTAAACTTCATTGTTGTTACAAACACCTATCTGAAGCCACAAACCAGGTAGCTCAAAACTTGTCAATAATTAACTAAATAGGATATTTCTAATGCTGGTATAAAGGTGCATAATCCCCCCCCTCCGCCCCCACGTTCCCCCCATGTCCCTACCCCTGTCCCCCCCATATCCCTACCCTTGTCCCCCCCATATCCCTACCCCTGTCCCTCTAATGTCCCTACCCCTGTCCCTCTAATGTCCCTACCCCTGTTCCCCCCACATCCCTACCCCTGTCCCCCCCACATCCTTACCCCTGTCCCTCTAACGTCCCTACCCCTGTCCCCCCATATCCTACCCCTGTTCCCCCCCCCCACATCCTTACCCCTGTCCCTCTAACGTCCCTACCCCTGTCCCCCCATATCCTACCCCTGTTCCCCCCATATCCCTACCCCTGTTCCCCCCATATCCCTACCCCTGTCCCCCCATATCCCTACCCCTGTCCCCCCCATATCCCTACCCCTGTCCCCCCCATATCCCTACCCCTGTCCCCCCCATATCCCTACCCCTGTCCCCCCCATATCCCTACCCCTGTTCCCCCCATATCCCTACCCCTGTCCCTCCAACGTCCCTACCCCTGTTCCCCCCATATCCCTACCCCTGTCCCCCCATATCCCTACCCCTGTCCCTCCCATATCCCTACCCCTGTCCCCCCCATATCCCTACCCCTGTTCCCCCATATCCCTACCCCTGTTCCCCCATATCCCTACCCCTGTTCCCCCATATCCCTACCCCTGTTCCCCCCACGTCCATGTCTCTAACCTTCTTTCTCCAACTCCTCCAACTCCTCCTCTGTGATGAGCTCAATAATGACCTCATCTTCCTTCTTCTTCTCAGGCAGCTTCACAATAGAGTGAAGAAGGTACTGCTGTGTCACGGGGTCCAGCACATAATATGTGCCAATCTCAGGGTTGTAATAAAGCGAAGAGTTCTGCAGATTGATTCAACACATGCACACCATCACATGTGTACACCATCACACGTGTACACCATCACACATGTACACCATCACATGAGCACACCATCACACATGTACACCATCACACGTGTACACCATCACACATGTACACCATCACATGAGCACACCATCACACGTGTACACCATCACACGTGTACACCATCACATGTGCACACCACACATGCACACCATCACACATACACCCATACTCATGCACACCATCACATGCACACTATCCCACATGCACACCATCACACATGCACACCATCACACATGTACACCATCCCACATGCACACCATCACACATGCACCCATACTCATGCACACCATCACACATGCACCCATACTCATGCACACCATCACACACGCACACCATCACACCACCACGCTTCAAACCTGCACTTCAAACATAACTACCTCACCCTTATAGCCACACACCTCCAACATCTCCACATCTTCACCCTCTACTTCAGTACACCCTTCACCCTCTACTTCAGTACACCCTTCACCCTCTACTTCAGTACACCCTTCACCCTCTACTTCAGTACACCCTTCACCCTCTACTTCAGTACACCCTTCACCCTCTACTTCAGTACACCCTTCCCCCTCTACTACAGTACACCCTTCACCCTCTACTTCAGTACACCCTTCACCCTCTACTTCAGTACACCCTTCACCCTCTACTTCAGTACACCCTTCACCCTCTACTTCAGTACACCCTTCACCCTCTACTTCAGTACACCCTTCAACCCCCTCCCTCCCCTAATATTGTTTGTGACTAATATCCCGGACTTGCAATATTATTATTATTACGATGCACTGTAAGGGTATCCAAAGTAGGCAATAGGTGTTGTTACAAAATACTAATTTACATATACTGTCCTCTTCCTCTTTCTCCCCTCTACAGGATGTAGTTCCCCCTTCCTCTTGTCTGTCTTCCTCCTCTCGCTCCATCTCCTACTCCCTTCTCTCCCTCCTCTCCCTCCCTCCTCTCCCTCCCTCCTCTCCCTCCCTCTCTCCTCTCCCTTCTCCTCCCTCCCTCTCCTCCCTCCCTCTTACTTGATCATAGTACAGGTTTGAACTCCTGTCATAATACATCCCTGTCTTCTCATCAAATGTAAAGCCACAGCGCTCAGAGACCTTGTCAGATGCCTCAGCCAACATGGCAGCTATGTCTACCTTCTTTGACGGGCCAGAATCTGATTGTTGAGCTGGGTAAGGAGGGAGGGAGGGAGGGAGGGAGGGAGGGGGAGGGAGGAGGGAGGGGGGAGGGAGGGGTGTAAGTGAAAATGAGAGGTGATCAGTTGCAAAGTAAGGTAATGGTGCTGTGAGGTGGGTGCTTGGGGAGGTGAGTGCTGTGAGGAGGTGGCTGTGAGGAGGTGGGTGCTTGAGGTGAGTGCTGTGAGGAGGTGGGTGCTTGAGAGGTGAGTGTTGTGAGGAGGTGGGTGCTTGGGGAGGTGAGTGCTGTGAGGAGGTGGCTGTGAGGAGGTGGGTGCTTGAGGAGGTGAGTGCTGTGAGGAGGTGGCTGTGAGGAGGTGGGTGCTTGGGGAGGTGAGTGCTGTGAGGAGGTGGGTGCTTGGGGAGGTGAGTGCTGTGGGGAGGTGGCTGTGAGGTAATGATGCCCTTAACCCCTCCCACTTCCATCCTGGTACAGTACTCACCACTGTTGTGCTCTGGTTCCAAACGCTTCCCATCTGGACCAACAGGCATTAGGTAACACTGCTTCGCCTGACAAGATCACAAGACAAACGTGAACATGATCAAAGGATTGGTGCACATGTTCATAACATGACTGTACAGCGGGACAATGTATACCTACAGACCAAGAGGACAATGTATACCTACAGACCAAGAGGACAGGACATACCTAAGGACAGTACATACCTACAGACCAAGAGGACAGGACATACCTACAGACCAAGAGGACAAGACATACCTACAGACCAACAGGACTAAGTATACCTACAGACCAAGAGGACAGGACATACCTACAGACCAAGAGGACAAGACATACCTACAGACCAAGAGGACAGGACATACCTACAGACCAAGAGGACAGGACATACCTACAGACCAAGAGGACAAGACATACCTACAGACCAAGAGGACAGGACATACCTACAGACCAAGAGGACAGGACATACCTACAGACCAAGAGGACAAGACATACCTACAGACCAAGAGGACAGGACATACCTACAGACCAAGAGGACTAAGTATACCTATAGACCAAGAGGACAGGACATACCTACAGACCAAGAGGACAAGACATACCTACAGACCAAGAGGACAAGACATACCTACAGACCAAGAGGACAAGACATACCTACAGACCAAGAGGACAGGACATACCTACAGACCAAGAGGACAAGATATACCTACAGACCAAGAGGACAGGACATACCTACAGACCAAGAGGACAAAGTATAGGGTGCTGCCCCCTGGTATCACGATGAGGGGGAGGTATATGCCAATGAATGATAATAGCAATTTAATATCAATGACCACATGTACTTCCAAATAATGTATACGAGTGGTTTCCAATCTTTATGGTCATCTGAACGATTAAGGCCAACCAAGTGGTATACTGAGCAGATGTGTACTGTCCTCCAACGCATCACAGCATGTGTTATTGGTGTTGTCTAATCGGTAAATAATTTATTTTGGTTTAAAGGTTCAGAAATTCAAGACTGGCAGCAAGTTTGATTTTTATTTTCCAGGCAATATAATAACTGATAGCCTAAATGAACCCACCCACTCTAGAGTCATGTCTAACATACCTAACCTTTAATACATATTATGAACCTGGTTAATTAAGTGGCATTATTTAACCCCAGATCCATTAAGAAAAAAAAGGTCAAAATCCTTTTCTAAAAAATTAGTCAGAAAACAATTTTTTGATGTAAACATTTTCAGACAGTCCAACTCTCGCCACGATGATTCATGTCTTTTTTTTACATAGCTAAAAACCTTTGTTGGTCTGTATTTGTTCAAATTGGCGCAGTTTGCAATTTCTGTCATCACAGGTAGTAGCCAAATACACTTCCTTTCATTTCAAACAGATCAGATCTGGCAGTACATTTAAGTTACCACAGTATCATCATCTTATTTGTTCAATGGTCCCCAGACCCAACTGTCTACATTTTGGATCATGAATAATCTTCATCTCAAAATCTAATGAGTTCTCTTGGCTATACAGAAGCCAATTTGTTGTTCTAGTTAAATTGCCTAGCCTTTGCTGACCCAAAGAAAGCCTTTAAACCAAACAGATCGATGAATCCTTCCTCCCACATGCATCAAGACATATCAGTGTTATTTTTTACCTGTTAAAGTTTAGTTCAAAAGCAATTGTGATCCCATATTAGTCTAGAATATTAAAATTGAAATTGTAACTTTATAATCCCCCCCCCTCACCTACACCCTCGTATAATCCCTCCCCCTACGCCCCCTTAATCCCCCCTCCACTCTCCCTATCAGAACACATGTGTACTTATTGCATAGAGATTCACTGTCTCTAGTTTCAGGCTCCACACCCCTCCCTTGATGCTTGGACCCCAAACCACACCCCCTCTTGAGGCTTGGGCCCAAGCCACACCCCCTCTGGAGGCTTATACCCCAAACCTGCATCTTGCATATTGGATTATTGGTCTATGGCCTGTAAGCTCAAAGTGCCTGTTTGAATGCTGGCATTAAATATTACAAGCCATGCTTATCTGATCCAGTAAAGAATATCTTAACTACTTGTGGACATGTAAAAAGTGGTTACCATCTGACCCTGACAGAAGTAGGTAAGAGACTGGAAACATCATCATGTATAGAGTTGGATTACATCATATATAGTTGGATTACATCATATACAGTTGGATTACATCATATAGTTGGATTACATCATATAGAGTTGGATTAGTTTTTATGGTCAGTTTGTATTATGTTTTAACAAACCCTTTTTAAAATGTTTTATCCTCTCATATATCCCATGTTAAATATACAAGTCAACTATGACTACAAGCTTTATTTATTAACACTGACTACTGCCTTTATTTATTAATATGACTACTGCATTTATTTATTAACATTATGACTACTGCCTTTAATTATTAACATTATGACTACAGCCTTTACTACGACTACAGATGACTACAGCCTTTATTTATTAACATTATGACTATTTATTAAAATTATGAAGCAAGATGCTGAAATTAACGAATAAATAATTTAGGACATTGTTGACTATAATAATATTAACTTACCACCCTAATTTTCATTGAAATTGAAATTAATAATTTCAGAAGATTCTGCACTTGTATTCATATTCATATGGTGCATTAACACTTATGCATTAGTGACAGTATTCAACACGTTCAAGCCTCCTTCAAATGCACAGTGTTTGGTCTCCATCGGGAAAATTGGATTGGCTCATTTGTGGAATGTGACTTATGGTTAACTAACTAGTATTATTTTATAGCACAGGCTATTGCTCGTGATAATGAATACTAACTGCAAATGCTACAAGTTAATAACTATCAGTACATTTCTAGGTCTACATGCCCTGTACATTTGATGGGAGCCAATACGTGCCCTGTACATTTGATGGGGGGGCCAATACATGCTTAGTACATTTGATGGGGGCCAATACGTGCCCTGTACATTTGATGGGGGCCAATACGTGCTCTGTACATTTGATGGGGGCCAATACGTGCCCTGTACATTTGATGGGGGCCAATACGTGCCCTGTACATTTGATGGGGGCCAATACGTGCCCTGTACATTTGATGGGGGCCAATACATACTTAGTACATTTGATGGGGGCCAATACGTGCCCTGTACATTTGATGGGGGCCAATACATGCCCTGTACATTTGATGGGGGCCAATATGTGCCCTGTACATTTGATGGGGGCCAATACGTGCTCTGTACATTTGATGGGGGCCAATACGTGCCCTGTACATTTGATGGGGGCCAATACATGCCCTGTACATTTGATGGGGGCCAATACGTGCCCTGTACATTTGATGGGGGCCAATACATGCCCTGTACATTTGATGGGGGCCAATATGTGCCCTGTACATTTGATGGGGGCCAATACGTGCTCTGTACATTTGATTTTGCTAGTGTTACATTTAACAGAGAGAAGTGAGAAAGGAGGAGGAGGTGGAGCAGATGGAGAGGAGGAGAATGGAAGAGGAAGAAGGAGCACATATTGGCATATGGTCACAAGCTATTGTATTGTGAAGCAATATGCACGCTGGTCCATCGAGGGGGGGGCAAATGCCCCCCCCCCCTTGCCATATTATTGCCCCCCCTTGGTAATCTTTTAAAATGCAAACACACACAACAGCTGTGTCTTTTCTATTCCATGTATTAATTCAAATAAAGCTTCGCTGTACAAAGCAAACATTAACCAACCTCTGTTACATGTACATGTATGGTCCTTACTCTATGTGTGCTGTTAAGAAAAAATGTATTCTTCAAACCACAATGGGAGACTTTAATTGTGTAGCTATATACTTATGTTGTGTTTTAATAGTTTCCTCCATTAAGGTGGAAAATAGCTTTTGAACAGCACCCTGGCAATGGGAATAGGGCGAGCGGCTCAACCGAGTAAAATTACTCGGAGCAATGGAGGGCCTGTGCTCTCCTACCAATTTTAGTTTAGCCATCTTGGTTTCTGCAGAGGGGCTTTGGGAGTTTGGCCTGGAGTAGGTGAGAGGCTTCTTGCCAGCTCCCCTTCTACCTCCTTCACTTTACATGTGTTACTTTTTATAAAACTTTTACATTCCTTTCAAAAAGTTTCCACGCTTTGCGCGGGAGAGGATGTACATTCCCCCGTTCCAATGGGCCCTTCCCCTCCAATGGGCCCTTCCCCTCCAATGGACCCTTCCCCTCCAATGGACCCTTCCCCTCCAATGGGCCCTTCCCCTCCAATGGGCCCTTCCCCTCCAATGGACCCTTCCCCTCCAATGAGCCCTTCCCCTCCAATGAGCCCTTCCCTCCTACCCATATATGTATAAGATCACAATATGTCAGCTGGGATGTGGCACAACACTGCAGGAACAAATTTTTATCGCCCCCTCTAAAAAGTATCAACTGAACTTTTGCCCCCCCCCCCCCCCCCCCCCTTGAGGTTTTTTCTTGATGAAACCCTGTGGTCCCCTGTTCAGCTATGCCACACGCATCAAGTGGAGTACTCACGGGATCATAGTAGTAACCAGTGGGCCTGTGGTAGTACAATACTGGGTTCACAACTTTCTGGTAGTCCTTGTCAAAGACTTCAACACAGTCCTGAGTGTGGTGAGGAGAAAGAGGAAAAACTTTGACAGACGTCCTATTCCTATTTTGGTCATACATCGCGTGACGCGTCTTTTCCATCACGTTGCTGGTCAAGGCTTGAAGCATCTGCCAATGAAGGAAGAGAAGGGGTTACTTAGGACCATTTGCACTGCACTTCACCAGCAAACCAGGTTGCTGGGCTGACGTATTACGGTCAACCCCATCGTTCGCAACGGTATCCGCTTCTCGTGCATCGTCATGTCTTATGACAGAAAGGTCAGTTGAGGCACACGGCTGTTGCGGACATTCGGCGGCTCTGGAAGAATCCTTCGAATTTTCAGGCGTCCCCCCCGTGGTGGAGAGGGTCGCTATGTACTTCTTGTTGGCTTCAAGAACGTCGCGAAGACTACGCTTCTCCGCTTCCAGCGCTATAAGGGTTTTTTCAAACGCGTGCTTCAAAGATTTCCACTCCAAAGTTAACTGCATGGTAGATTCAAGGTTCTCCACTGCGTTTAGCCTTGCCAGGTGAGCCTCAAACCGCAACAACCCTTCGAATTTCTCCATGAGAGTTAAGGTGCGCTTCGATTAAAATATCATTATTTGCGCGCTTTATTTGTTAGCCGGCAGTCTGGGCACGATGAGCACTACAGCATATCTATGTCCACGGTGCCGGGAAAAGTTTGGTATTGATGACCTGCCTTCTGTTCCTGGAGCCACGTGCGTTGAAAATGGAACGGCGCTGGAGACAGAAGAACGCGAGGCTAAAAAGGCAAAGCTGTCGAACGACCTTGCCGCCAATGGCGCCAAATCTACCTACTGCTACACGTGTTTGGGGCTCCTGGAGGAAGCGTATATCGAGCGACTGGTTCAAGACATTGCAGTGAAGGTGGAGAAAGGGGAATACCGGGACCTTGATACATTCCACTGCTGCATAAGCGTTCCCATGAGCCTCCTAGTGAGGCGGGAGGCGATGATGCAGCTGCTCCGATATACGATGGATGAAACCAAGTTTCGCTCACCAGATGATAGCTTTGTGAAGGATGACCTCAAGACCGATCTGAACAGACTGCTCGAACGGAGATTGCACCCCTTGCGCTGCAGCGGGACGAGTCCTTTTGAAATCAACATCAAATTCGACCATGATGGCTGCGACAGTGAGTGCAGCCTTCTCTCGCAACTGTCTCCAGAGCTGAAAACGCAGAAGAAGCAAAAGAGGAGGAGGAGGAGATGGGCCACCACCACCACCACCACCACCACCATTGCGTGCGATGTGTTTTGTAGTGACCCCGAGTTTAGTAGTCAGGTTCTCAAGGCTGTTTTGCCCAACCTCAGTGCAGATGGCTGCATCCGCACCGGTTTGTGGTTGCTACCGGCGACCGCCAGCTGCACTCCCAGTGTGGGGTTCTCTCGCAGGCCCCTGTACCTTGGTGGTCGGTACTGCAAGTACTCCAGAAACTTGAGCCAGACGCCGTGGGTGATAGAGGGCGTGAAGAAGTGTGAGACGTCAGTGGAGGAGCTCATTTGTGGCACCCTCACGGCAGCCGTGCTCAGCTCCAGCTACAAATTTAGCTCATCGGGTAGAGAGGATGTGGACGTAAGGATGCTGGGAGAGGGGAGGCCCTTTGTGATCGAGTTCTGCAACCCGAAACGTGTGCGCTTCACGTCCCAGGAGCTAGCCGGCTTGCAGGGCGACATCAACTCCTCCACTGACCTGGTGCAGGTCCTGCGTCTCTCAGTTATCCCTCCCGAGGCCCTCAAGCAACTGAAGGAAGGGGAGGAGGAGAAGGTGAAGACCTACGCTGCGCTCATCTGGACTCTCCTCCCCATCCCTCTGCCACAGTTGAAGAAGTTGGAAGACATAAAGGACCTTGTCATTGATCAGAAGACTCCTCTCAGGGTGCTCCATAGGAGGACCCTGGCAACAAGGAGGCGTGTCATACACTCTCTGTGTGCCTCCCATATTGACGACCACCACTTCAAGCTCACCCTGAGGACGCAGGCTGGGACCTACATCAAAGAGTTTGTGCACGGGGACCTTGGAAGGACTGGGCCTAACCTAGGGTCCCTGTTGGGGTGTGAAGTGGACATAGTGGCTTTGGACGTGACCAGTGTGTCGTTGGATTGGCCCCCTTCTGCCGACCCCAAAGCGTGCTACCCTGGGACATACCCCGATGCATCATTCTACCCCTCCCCTCCCTCCTCTCCCTCCCCATGACCAAGGTGTTTGTCATATTAATTAATTATTAAAAATCCTCATACATGTAAGCTACATTAACAGCTGCTTTGGGATATAGCCACGCCTACTCTCCTAGACCCTAACTGGTGCTAATTATCAGCTGCAGCAGCCACTCCCGCCTTAATGCTGGTCTTGGCCGCACCCACTGCTGCCTGCTGGACAAACTTGTTAGACGCTGCTCCCTTGGCAGCTTCAGCAGCTGCCCCCTGGACCGTGAGCCCACTGGAGCGGTAGTACCTCCATCCCTAGAGGGAGAGGGGAGGGGTAATAAGGTGTGGAAAATGATTCAATAGGTTGTGCTCTTACTAAGAATATGAGGACTATGAACGCTGGTAGGGGAATGAGCCATAGGAAGGCACATATGATGTAGAAAGCTCCAAAGGCTTGGTTACGAGTAGGAACTGGTTTAGTATTAAAAAAGCAAGCTCCATTTATCAGCCCTCTGGAAGGAGAAAATTTTGATTTGTATAGTAGACGTTGGTTGTACGGGGGATCACATACATACATGCATACATGAAGTATGGTTTAGGGACCTAAGTGGTCACGTTTAAACTTGTTGTCCAGTGTGTGTGTGTGTGTGTGTGTGTGTGTGTGTGTGTGTGTGTGTGTGTGTGTGTGTGTGTGTGTGTGTGTGTGTGTGTGTGTGTGTGTGTGTGTGTGTGTGTGTGTGTGTGTGTGTGTGTGTGTGTGTGTGTGTGTGTGTCTGTGTGTATGTGTGCATGTGTATGTGTGTGTCCCCAGGTGTGTGTGTGTAGAGAACTCACGCTGCTCCCAGGTTGGGTGCCCCCAGGGCATTAAGTATCAGACCTCCAGCCTGAACTGCCATCACAAAGAAGTACCACAGGAAGGCCAGTGAACTGTTCTTCCTTATAAGGTAAAGAGAAGGGAGAGGTATGGCTGACATATACAAGGGAACAATGCCCTATAAGGACATGGTGTACAAGGGAACAATGCCCTATAAGGACATAGGTGTACAAGGGAACAATGCCCCATAAGGACATAGGTGTACAAGGGAACAATGCCCCATAAGGACATAGGTGTACAAGGGAACAATGCCCTATAAGGACATGGGTGTACAAGGGAACAATGCCCTATAAGGACATGGGTGTACAAGGGAACAATGCCCCATAAGGACATAGGTGTACAAGGGAACAATGCCCTATAAGGACATGGGTGTACAAGGGAACAATGCCCTATAAGGACATAGGTGTACAAGGGAACAATGCCCTATAAGGACATGGGTGTACAAGGGAACAATGCCCTATAAGGACATGGGTGTACAAGGGAACAATGCCCTATAAGGACATAGGTGTACAAGGGAACAATGCCCTATAAGGACATGGGTGTACAAGGGAACAATGCCCTATAAGGACATGGGTGTACAAGGGAACAATGCCCTATAAGGACATAGGTGTACAAGGGAACAATGCCCTATAAGGACATGGGTGTACAAGGGAACAATGCCCTATAAGGACATAGGTGTACAAGGGAGCAATGGTACTGTACTTGTATGCGTAGTATCCTGGGAACCACCAGCACATCAAGGAGCCAGGGATGAAGATGATGAAGTAAGCCAAGGATATACCAAACTCCACTCCGTAATCGTCTGATGTGGTACACTTTGTGCCAATTCCATTAATCGCAATACCTCCAATGGTACAGAACAGATTGAAACCCAGGACAGCCCAATAGTCTGGGGAAGAGGGGGAGGAGGGGGGGGGGGGGTTGAAACAATGCACAGTGCAGTGACCACTAACAAATGAGCAGGACGGTGAGAAGAATAATCTTCCAACGCTCAGATTGGGGTATGTCCGTACGTATGTTGACATAGCAACAAGGCTGTACAGGACAGAACTTGGGCAATGGAGGGAAGTTGTTGGTCCTGTCTGTGGGGGGAGAGGCAGCTGGTCACCACAGGGGTAGGACAGGAGTGGGCGTGGCTTACCTTGTGCCTGTCCCAATGTCTGTTCTCTCTCCCTCAGAGCAGCCTCCCTCTCCAGGAGATCCTACAACCAACAAACACAAAACATGATTCACTGCAGCCATACTGCTGCACTACACCTGTGGGTAATGATGTACGCAATAATAGGTTACTGGTTATACAGGTTATACAGGTTATACAGGTTATACAGGTTATACTGGTTATATAAGTATAAGTTACCCTTTCTCTAGCACTCAATGGTTCTTCCTTTTTGAAAGAGGAAGGCTGGGGAGGAGGTAAAAAAGATGAGAGGTTACATTGCTTTTTTTGGAGAGGGGGGAGGGGGTGTTTTGGAGAGAGGGAGGTGTTTTGTTTGGAGATGGGGAAAGAGGGGGTGTTTTTTAGAGAAGGAGAGGGGGAGGGGAGGGATGTGTGTTTTGGAGATGGGGAGAGGTTTCCAACTATTTGTGCATGAACACAAAAGGTGTGGAACTTTTTTATAACATACATGTCCCCCACACTTCAAAACACAAGGCCCCACCCCCAAAGGTTTTCTCCTTCTGCTGTCCTAACATATTGGCACGTTAAAGTGATATATGAGGAGATGGAGGAATGTGAGAGGTGAAGTGTGAGAGATGTGGTGTGTGAGGGATGTGAGGTGTGAGAGAGGTGATGTGTGAGAGATGTGATGTGTGAGAGATGTGATGTGAGATGTGAGGTGAGAGATGTGATGAATGTTCTTTTAATAGTGAGGGGAATAAGGTGGGAGAAAAGGGAGATCCATGTTGAAACCACTTGTGTGAGAGTTGTAAAAGCTGGCATTGTGTTGTCCTGTAGTTGAGGGGAGGCATTGTGTCAGGTGGTATGATTAGTTGGGGTGGGTATTGTGTTTATGGGAACAGGTTGCAGGTTATAAGGTGTTAGGGTCTCCCTACACCTCATCCCACCACCTCTTCCCACTGTTAGATTATAGAAGAGGGGGAGGGTGGGGTGAATGGAGAGGGGAGGGTGTGCGTGGGAGGGGTTGAATACCCCACTTACTGCTGGCGTGTAGCTTGGTGATGGCTCATCTACCCTTGGGGGAGATGCAGACTTCTTCTCCTTCTCTTTCTTTTCCTTCTTTTCCTTCTTCTTCTTCTCCTCCTTTGGCTTAGGTGGCTCCGGTTCTGGTTGTGATGGAAGGATTGGCGCCTGCGGGTTATGACTGTGTTTTAGATAGGTCTAAATACGGAAGGCAGGCGGCCTAACCTCCTCTTTCTCTTCAAAAGGATTGTACTCGTCTGCTGATACTCCAGGACCAGTTGCTGCTTTAACAGAGGGATCCTTAGCAGAGGCGTATTAAGTGAGTTTAAGGGAACCCATAGAAGAAGCCGACGGGGTAGGAGTGAGGGGATATAAGGACGAGGGTCAAAAAGGGTTTTGGGGTTTTAAAAAAAAAAACGACTTGAATCACTGTTTATCACAAATGTGTATACAAGCAGCGGGAAGGCTATGACATAGTACGCCATCCTTCACCTGACCCGAAACTAATAGCACAGAAGGGAAGGCTGCCCAAAACTCATACCGATGAGGAAAATCCATTAAACGCTCACCTGGAAAGGGTCGACTTTGCTTGGGCCCGCAAAAGGATTCTCCTCAGCCATTTCCAGTAAAGGGTTCACGCGTACAAATAACGTCACGAATTTATTTATTTTTTAATTTTTACAACGCCCCTCCCACTTACTAGCAGCCCTAGCGCGGAGTGCTGTTATGACATCTTGACGGCGATAACAATCAACCATGTAGAGTAATGCGCATACGGACTATACGCACACACACACACACACACACGCACACACACACGCAATAACATCCATAATGTTCAGCTGACGGCACCAGCCATTCCCGCCTTCACGCCCTCCTTGGCCGCGCCCACTGCCGCTTGGCGGACATACTTGTTCTTGGCGGCACCTGTCATGGCCTCTTGTGTGGCTTCGTTGACGCTCTTACCGGAGCTGCGGTAGTAACGGTGAACCTGGGGAGGAGGGGGTGTGACCAAGCCTCAATCATCACACATGGCATCTGCTTACAAAGAAGACGAGAATAGCGCCAACTGGAGTAGGAAGCAGCCATAGGACGCCACAGATAACAAACATGGCTCCTACAGCTTTATTTGTGTTGAAAAGTGCAGCTGAATTTATAAACCCCCTGTGAGGGAGACACCATGAGAAGGGTTAATATGGTATTTGTATCACATCCCATTTCAACATCCACCCATCACTACCATCTTCACCCACCAAGATTGAGGAAGGGGGAGGGGATGGGAGGGAGAGAAGGTGATGGGAGGGAGAGGGGATAATGGAAGGGAGAGGGAGGAGGTAATGGGAGGGAGAGGAGGTGATAGGAGGGAGAGGGGGTGATGGGAGGGAGATGGGATGATGGGAGGGAGATGGGATGATGGGAGGGAGTGGGGATGATGGGAGGGGGATGGGATGATGGGAGGAAGATGGTGGGGGGGAGGGGGGAAGTACCAAGACATGCACACCACTTACGCTGCTCCAAGGTTGGGAAGACCAAGTGCATTAATTCCAAACGCAGCAGTTTGGACTGCCATCACCAGGAAGAACCACAGATAGCCTAGTGAGCTATTGTTCCTAAGAGGGAGGCAGTGGGAAAGAGGAGAGTAATGGGGTGGAGCCAATTTAAGGGGGTGGAGCCAATATAAGGGGGTGGAGCAAATTTAAGGGGGTGGAGCTTACTTGTAAGCATAATAAGCAGGGTACCACCAACAGAAGAGGGAGCACGGGACGAACAACAAAGTGTAGGCAATGGAGACACCAAAGGTGGTACCATAGCTAGTAGCATTAACGATGAGGCCAGCTATGGTGCATACAAAGTTATAGGCAAGGATGACCCAATAGTCTGGGGAGGTGGAGGGTGGGTGATGGAGGGAGATCGAGAGGGGAAGGTGGCAGAAAGAGGAGGTATGCGGGTAGGGAAGGTGGAGGGGTGTGGTAGGGGAGGAAGGGGTAGGATGAACAAATGAGGTTTGCCACACACTATTTTCCTCTACTCACAGATAAGTAGAGCTGTGAGTACTCTTATCTTCCACAGCTCTGATGGTGGGATCTGCTCAGTGAGGTTCACATAGCAGCAAGGTTGGATGGGACAACATTTAGGCAGGGGGGGGAAGTTGTTTGGACGAACTGAACAAAATGATAAGCCAAAGCCAGCCAGTGCATGAGTAGCTCGCCTGCCCCACTACCAGCCGCTTACCTGCTTCCCCCTGAGCGCTAGCGAGGTTCTTCTCTCGCTCCTTCAATGCCGCTTCTCTCTGTGCCAACTCCTAAAAAGTAAAAAGGTTAAAGGTCAAACAAGCGCGCAAGCAGTCGAAAAGACTAACCGCTTCCTTGGTGACATTGTACGATCCCCGTGATACGGAAGAGTATTCCGGCGGCTGATCGTCCCAGCTACTAGGTGACGTCAGAGACACGGCCTTAGCCTTACCTTTTGTTGATTTCTGAGTGACAAACCTTACAATAACGAAGCCATACATTGCCAAAGCGGGTCTCCCCCCTTCACATAAAAACTGCCCTATCCCTTAGCTCCTCGCTCTAACTCGCCTTAGAATCAAAAGGGTTTGTTTCCTTTCCGGAAGCAGCCGGTCCAGTCTCCTCCTATCCAACATATTTTGGGGTGATGAAAACGTTCGTTGCTAAGATCTCACTGCTTACGTCAAACGGATTGCTTGCCATCTTCAGTCGACGAGGGCGTTTTGGTGGTGGGCGGGCACTTCCGGTCAGCTTCGAATTGATTTATAAACATGTACATGTAGGTCAGATTTAATCAATTAACGCTTACTCGTACGCGCGCGTATACGACATACGTACGTATACGCGCGCGCGTATACGACATACTTACGTATACGCGCGCGCGCATATACACAATATGTTGTACGTGTACTTAATTTGATCATTCCTGTGTGTCATCCCGGGAAGATCGGCGGCCATGTTTCTTGGTGTCCCCAAATCTGTTGCAAGAATCCAAAAAATATGGCCGCCGATATTTCCGGGATGACAGAATTCGTTTTAGTAATAGGATTAATTATTCAAGACAATATCTGTTAGCACAGTACGGTTCTATACCCGTCGACACAGGAAAAAAAATCGTGTTCCGGACCTTGGGTTATAACCTATCGACCATGGGATCTGTTCCATCAAACGTATTCAAAGTCTTTGAATACGTTTGATGGAACAGATCCCATGGTCGATAGGTTAAAACCCAAGGTCCGGAACACGATTTTTTTTCCCTGCGCGAATTATAGCTCTGGCATTTGTTCTTATTAAGCAGATGCTTATCATGCCTGCGACTTGGGCAGTGATTTGTACGGTGGCCCTGGAGGTCGCGCTCTCGACCTATGAGCTTCGAGAGATGTTTGCGTAGCGCTCAAGACACAAACCCTGTTTCGCCCAAAGCAATGACGCGTTTGGACTGCAGGCAATCACGTGAATTGCCTCAAGGTGATGACGCAATTAGCTCCAAGAGCGGTGACGTTATTTAGTCTCAAACCGGCCCAACCTTTTGTCTGTATAGTACAGCCTACATATATCAAAGGGAATGTACTTTGTGGTTCGTGTAGAGTGAGGTGACTGCTGTTGCATCTCTTTGCCATGTCATTGTGGCTGCTATCGTTGTATCACTAATCAACAGCTTGCGTGGGCTTGCTCTGGGAGCTGTTTATCTTGTAAAGTGTTTGCATGTGATTGAATGGCTTCTGTATTTATTCCTTGACATGTAGTACTAATTTTAAAGTGACCCGACCTGTGCAAGTGAATGAGCTTCTCCCTTCACATGCCATACATGGTTATTGGTACCCTCCCTCTCCCCTAATGACCATCACTTAGGTGCCAGCATCTATTTGCACACCAAGTCGACAGCACAACACCCAACATAGAATAACACACAAATTTTGATTGTCTGATCACCTTATTCCAACTCTTCTTCCACACAGCACTCTTCCACTTCTCCACTTTGCACTGCCTGGTGTTTCCAGTAGCCACAAAGTTCCCCACATACAACACACACAGACACACACACACAGACACACACACACACACACACACACACACACACACACACACACACACACACACACATACAACACATACCTGAGCAGTAGGCATAAATAAAACCTATCTAACTATATTCAGGGTAGGTGAGCCCACACCTAGCCCTCAGAAACCCCCCCCCCCCCCCCCCCCCCCCCCCCCCCCCCAAGTGGAAAACCTTCTGAAGGGAAAACCACCTGCTGGGGCAAAAACCTTCTAACTATACTGCTCACACAACACAGCTTGTGGATTGTCCCCCATCAACACAGCTTGTGGATTGTCCCCCATCAACACAGCTTGGATTGTCCCCCATCAACACAGCTTGGATTGTCCCCCATCAACACAGCTTGGATTGTCCCCCATCAACACAGCTTGGATTGTCCCCCATCAACACAGCTTGGATTGTCCCCATCAACACAGCTTGGATTGTCCCCCATCAACACAGCTTGGATTGTCCCCCATCAACACAGCTTGGATTGTCCCCCATCAACACAGCTTGGATTGTCCCCCATCAGCACAGCTTGGATTGTCCCCCATCAACACAGCTTGGATTGTCCCCCATCAACACAGCTTGGATTGTCCCCATCAACACAGCTTGGATTGTCCCCCATCAACACAGCTTGGATTGTCCCCCATCAGCACAGCTTGGATTGTCCCCCATCAACACAGCTTGGATTGTCCCCCATCAGCACAGCTTGGATTGTCCCCCATCAACACAGCTTGGATTGTCCCCCATCAGCACAGCTTGGATTGTCCCCCATCAACACAGCTTGGATTGTCCCCCATCAACACAGCTTGGATTGTCCCCCATCAGCACAGCTTGGATTGTCCCCCATCAACACAGCTTGGATTGTCCCCCATCAACACAGCTTGGATTGTCCTCCATCAACACAGCTTGGATTGTCCCCCATCAGCTATCGTCAACTTGTTTGGACTCAACAATGTCATGAAGGAAAATTGCAGGACACGCACCGTGCATTTAGAATGCTTAGAATGACTCAGTAACCCTTAACATCCCCTATAACTCTGCTTGCACGTGGCAACCCCTTTCCACCAATCACCATTTAATGTCCCATTTAGAAGGGAGCATATTTCCTGTCTAATTCAATTCTCTCAATGAAATATATATCTTTAGAGGCTCATCCATGGTTTATCTGTACTAGCAGCTGTTTAAAGTCAGTGAAGTGAGTACAGCTTCACTGCTTAATGAAAAGCAGCAGGTGAATGTTTATGTGATGCTCATGCTATTAGTAGCAGATAGTGATATTCTGTCAGTGTATAAAGTATCATACTGAGGATATTATTTTATAGCATCTTACCATGCTAGCACAATATGAATTTCTGTTTCAGAACCCTAACCATGGCGTCCTTGTGTTGGGATTGAGACGATCCATGTGTGAGGAGATTGCGGTGGTGGAGTACTTATCGGAGGACAAGAATGTGAAAGAGACTGGGCAGTATTGTATATTACTCTGAGACTATAAGTGCATGCAATTTAACAACAATGCTTGTGGTATAAGATCTGGAAACGAGACTTCAATGGTATTGTACATCCTTTGCGTTACGATCATATGAAAAAATAATCCATCAATAACAACAATCGCTATGAGAAGTTGGTGTCATATAGGATTTGAAGGCAGTAGTGGTGTAAAAGCAAGGAAACAAGTGTCTAACAATATAGTAAAATGTAATAGTCCTATATTTAGCAGACGGCCAACACGATATCCTACAAATGTGCTAAATATAGGACTATTACATTTTAGACACTTGTTTCCTTGCTTTTTACACCACTACTGCCTTCAAATCTATATGCCACCAACTTTCTCATAGCGAATGTTTTTAGTGACTTGTTAAACATCCATTGTCAGTACATAATCCTACGGTATATTGCAATGTCAGTGCGTATTGCCTCACAATCCTGAGGTATATTGCAATGCGAACTGGAGTTTATCATACTAGTCGTCACCAGCGAATAGAGATTACATCATCGCTACGCACGTTGTGGGTAACACGACAATAGCGAGCCTCCATATGCGCATGCATTGCGTTTTACACTGCGTACCGCTTTTCAAAGCAGTGCAATCGCTGGGGTCAGTTCGCACGTCTCATGAAGTATTCATATCGGACCACTTTGTACGAGTAATTAAAGTTGTGATCACGTGATAACACCTCTACACACTCTCCTTCACTGCGTCCACTGCCGCTTGGCGGACATACTTGTTCTTGGCGGCACCAGTCATGGCCTCCTGTGTGGCTTCACTTAGACTTCTACCAGAGTTGCGATAGTAACGGTGAACCTGGGGAGGAGAAATGCATCGAGGCTCCGCCCATAGCCCCGCCTATAGCTCCACCCACCAGGAAGAGAAGGACAGCCGCAACAGGTATGGCAAGCAACCAAAGGAAGCTGCATATCATGAACATGGCACCCACCCCAGGGCTTCCTCCCTGAAAGAAGGGTACTCCATTAATGAGGCCCCTGTTGGTCAAAGCCAAACAGGTATCAATATCAGGTTGCAGTAACGTTTTCAATAAGCACTCACGCCGCCCCTAGTGTCGGTATGCCCAAAAAGTTCAACACCAGTCCGAGTATTTGAAATCCCATTACAAAGAAGAACCATAGGAATGACAGTGAGCTATTGCTCCTGAAGGGGGTGGGGTGTGTGCATGGGGTGTGTGCAGTAAACATGAAGCCAGGGAACCAGTCATGCAAACATGCAGTTGGATAACCACACCCCTCTGCCGTCTGACAACCACGCCCCCTCCTATATATAACCAAGTGCTCACTTGTACCCCCGGTACACAGGGTACCACCAGCAGAAGAGGGCAGCTGGGGCACACAGGAGGAGGTAGGCTATGGCAATCCCCAGTGTGCTACCATAATTGTAGGAACTTTTGGAACTGCCTATCACACCAGCTATGGTGCAGATGAAGTTATATACGAGCACACACCAGTAATCTAGATGGGGAGAAGGAAGAGATAGTGACATAGTTACAAAACTATCCAGAGCCACAGGTTTTCAATCCCCAACATACTTCCATACCACCATCACCACATACTTCCATACCACCATCACCACATACTTCCATACCACCATCACCACATACTTCCATACCACCATCACCACATACTTCCATACCACCATCACCACATACTTCCATACCACCATCACCACATACTTCCATACCACCATCACCACACAAGTCTTCCATACCACCATCACCACATACTTCCATACCACCATCACCACATACTTCCATACCACCATCACCACATGCTTCCATACCACCATCACCACATGCTTCCATACCACCATCACCACATACAACACCTGAAGATACATCAGAGCACTCACAGATAAGCAGAGCTGTGAGTACTCTTATCTTCCACAGCTCTGATGGTGGGATCTGCTCAGTGAGGTTCACATAGCAGCAAGGTTGGATGGGACAACATGGAGGTAGGGGGGGAAAGTTGTTTGGACGAACTAATGAGAATGCATTTTAAAAGCTATCATTAATAACCAGGACCACACACCCTGGTTGACCACACCTCCTGGTTGTTGTGTTTCCCTTGCATGTAACTCTGCTTCACGTTTGGCTATAGCCTGTAGGAGGAAGTGGGAGGGGCATCACGTGAGCAACAGGGGAAGTGGGAGGGGCATCACGTGAGCAACAGATGGAAGTGGGAGGGCATCACGTGAGCAACAGGAGGAAGTGGGAGGGGCACCACACGAGCAACAGAAATGGGAGGGGCATCACGTGAGGAGCAGGGAAGAGGGAGGGGCGTGACATGAGTATCATATGGCTGCATACCTCCTCTTTCATTTGAAGCTCTTTCATCTTCAGCTTGAGGTGGAGAGGGAGGAGAGGAGGTGGAGTGCATGTGACAGGGGGTTTGTCGAATAAATGTGTAGGATCGTTGCCACAAAAAAGGACCTAACTCATATGTTTGATGTTCTAAGAGTTACCTAGGTCCTCTTCTTATGCACTGGACATCAGACTGTCCATCATGAACTTACAATGGCCTGATTTTTTTACACTTATGTGTACATATTTTGCACACATCAACTTTGATGTGTCTCCTTGGAAATTTTTATATCGCGTTACATCCCTTTTCGGGGACAACAGGTCTCCATACGTATGTATCTTTGTGGTGAGTAGGGTGTGACTCACTTCAGAGGGGTGTGACACTGTGGGTTCAGTTTCCTTAAGGGTAACAGACGCTGCGGTTGATGGCTTAGGCTTCTGCCTAACCACTGTCACAGGAATAATTGGGGCAGAGGACTGGGGATGAGGAGGTTCCTGTATCTGTGGACGTGGCAGACGGGAGAGGGAGTGTGTTACGCAAATGAAGAGAACCAATACATGTACTGAAACTGAATATTACCATTAAATAATGGATCGCGCGTTACATGTGGTACTCGTGAATACGTTCAATATACGCTCGTGCTTGCGCGCGCCGCACTAATACTGGTATCTCTCACTTCGTATCGTATACGCGGTATTTCTTACCTCTATGCGGCTTGCCTGAGGGCCAGCAAATGGGTTTTCATTAAAGTCGGCCATCCGTACTAGCTCGCGTCAGCCAAAACAGACTCTGAATAGTCACGTGCCGGCGTTTAAGTAATAAACCCATTTTTCTACTGCTGACATGGTTTGCTGAGGGGCTCAAATTAGCTGGCAAATGCCGCACATTTTTAGAGTGTAATTGATTTGCTTACAAATTCTCAGGTATCAGTTCATCATTTTTGTGCATTTTCAATTCACTCTTTCGTCAATTAGTAAAAAAAAAAATTGCATGGGTGGAATGACGGGACGAAATTTGAACTTGACAGGACAAATCTAGCTTATACTTGTACTAGTGAAAAGGCTTTCAGGAGCCCTGAATAGGAATTGGAAACGGTCACGTGCACGTCAATTAATGTCACAACGCTGAGCATTATCTGTACTAGGACCCGAGTCGATTATAGTACTGCCTGAGCGCACAGTCGAAACAGTATTCAATGCTGGTATCATCATGTTCTCTAGCAGATTCTTATAAACTATCCTTGTATTGGCGAGAGCGCTACACGCCACAGGTAAATTACCGAAAAAGTATATGAATTACTATATTTTAAGATCAGGTGTACACTTGCATAACACGGTTTGCCGCTTGCTGTCAATGACGTATTACTAAAACAATTGCGCTCGTGACTTGCCATTGCCGGTAATAATTGGTAGCTAGGAGCATTACTAGTATGGCTGACTTTCAAGAAAACCCGTTTGCGAATCCAAAGAACGTTAATCCATTCGAGGTGAGCCCCTCTGACCTTGTAGTAGTCGTTTGGCCTATGAATGGTGAGCACCGCTACAGCATCCGTTGTATGATATAAATATGGCTGTTATAGGATACGGCAGTAAAGGAGGTAACAGCTAATAAGCCCACTTTAGATGACTACAATCCCTTCGAAGAACAGACCAAGGTGTTTGAATTATATCGTGTGTTGTAGCCAGAAACGTATTGACAAACGTCATTTCAGGCAAAGCCAAAGGAGCCTAAGTTGCCCGCCCCACCCGCTGAACCCCCGAAGCTGAGCGGTAAGAAACAGAAAAAAAAAACCTCGGGACCATTCGCTGACCCAACCGAACTACCCGAGGCGGCCAGTTTACCACAAGAGAAGCCTCCGGCGTATGAACCAGCGGTAAGCTAGCTATGGTAACAGACGGGCTATTTTGACCTCCCGTCTCCCCATCCCA